>JAPDVU010000004.1:182712367-183132367 GCA_026230045.1 Corynorhinus townsendii
TTAGGTTCCCTGGCTCCCAGCCCCGCTCCTCTCCTTCCCCTGCTGCGAGGGCTCTTCAGTTCTCTATTAAGCTTTCCAAATAGGCAATCTGCTTCGGCACTTTCTAAGGCAAAAAGGAAAAGCCGCTTCCTCCCCACCATAGCAGTTAACCTTCACTTTTCCTATGAAATAGGTACGGACATCTGTGCTTTGTCATCAGAAAGGAAAACCGTTTCATTTCCCTAATTATTATCTGCTTCTCCGCCGCGGGTTAGGGATTCACTTGCCTTTGTACCACCTTGAAAATCCTGTCTCACTTCCCCCTGTCCCGGCCCGAGAAGAACCAGCCCCTCCTCTTAGCTTTGTCTGCATCTGCCTCAGAGACCGACCGCGTCTCCGTCCAGTATCGGAACACCCTCCGCAATAAGTTTAAATTGGAAACTCTTTTTCTAACAAAGAAGGCCTGTGTCCCATTTGTAGTCGGGAAACACTAAGAAGTCAGCAACGTGACAATGTGGCAGAGCCCCGCAGGGCGTGGAAGCAGCCGTGTTTCCCTTCGCAGCTGCCTCTGTAGGTAAATGCACTGCAGGTCGGCAGCGAAGGGCTCACCCCAACCCCGAGGACGTCGGCTCTCAGCCATCACTCTCTGCTTTCAGCCTGTAAAACAGCGATTGTGTTGTCCCGGACTCCCGGAGGGCAGCTATCCCACCGGGAGGAAACGCGTGCCTAGAAGCACCAGACCACAGAGAAAGGGAGAGAAGAACATGCTGGATTTTTTTCCTCCCAACACCCCACAACATTGGACTTTGTGGTATGTTTATCTGAAAATCTCATTGGCACTTCAACACCTGGGAAGTCGCAGAGGTGCGCTGGCTGCTACACTGGCTCTGAGAGACACTCATTCCTCATGACATGTGTGGGCCACCACAGTGACCATTGCCATCGGCACTCATGAGCATCACACGGAGCCCAGAGCGAACCAGGGCCCACCAGGTCCCAGGGGCCAGGCCACAGTCTGAGCAGATTTCTAAGTGATGCAAGTGGGCCTTCTAGTGTGGAGGAAAAGGGAGAGCCAGCATGGCAGGCCACCAGGGCGAGGACACCTGGTGACCTGAGACCATCTGCCAACAGGTCAAAGACAAGGGGTTGGTTGTGTAAGAGCAGCTCTCTCCCTGGACAGCTGAGTCCAAGGCAGTCCAGCGCTCAGCCCACCAAACTGTAGCCTCCTGGCCCCTGCAAACACCTCTACATGATGGTACCCCAGATGGTCCTGCTCAGCGGATTCCTATCTGGAATGCTAGCCCTCCACCTGAGGAACAATGGGCTGGTCAATAGAGATCGTGACATTTTGAGAAAGAAGGCGTTAAAAACAAACAAATAGCATAGTGATTCCTCTTGACTTACCTCACAGCAGCCCTGCTGGTTAAATAGAGAAAAAAGCTTTCAACTGATGAGTGACCTCATTGCCATGACAGAGAACTCCTGAGCACGTCACCTAGACCAGTGGTCAGCAAACTCCTTAGCCAACAGAGCCAAACATCAACAGGACAATGACTGACATTCCTTTGGAGAGCCAAACTTTTTAAACTTAAACTTCTTCTAACGCCACTTCTTCAACATAGACTCGCCCAGGCCGTGGTATTTTGTGGAAGAGCCACACTCAAGGGGCCAAAGAGCCGCATGTGGCTCTCAAGCCGCAGTTTGCCGACCACTGACTAGACCATGATTTATTATGAAGGTAGAAGTAGGCCCACCTGTACCGGTTGTGTGAAATCAGGAACAATATACTAAAGTCCTTCCTAACTATCCTCAAAATTCAGCATATTCTACAGGAAGATCCATGATGCCATATGCATCCATCAAGTCGATTTCACATTTGTACACAAACAGGCATCCCTATGCATCCGATGCTAACGCGAGGCCGGGAATGCATGACGTGAACATGGCAAATCCAATGTAATCAGTACAGCTACCTTATGAAGTAAGTAGGATTCTGCATCCAATTTTACAGATGAGGAGCCCGAGCCTTCAACACCTAGCTGTGGATGGGAAGCCACGCTGACTATAAATCACAACCTGATCACTTAGAACTTGCCTAGCTGTGGATGGGAAGCCACGCTGACTATAAATCACAACCTCTCACTTAGAACTTGCCCAGTGTCATCAAGACAACTGCCAGGTTTATGCAGCATCTCTCTAGTGTTCTGTGTGTGCCAGAGCTGAGAACTGTCAACACAGCCCTCCTGGCTAGCACGGGGTCCATACCCCAGCCCCCCCCCCAACCCCCACCCCGAGTGCACTGTCTAGACCCAGTTCCTATGGGTGGAGAATGCTTTCAATTCTTTCTTCTTTACCTTCCACAGAATCATGCAACCACATGAGGCATCTAAAAATATTTCATTGCGATTCATTTTGTTAGCCTTCTAATGCATTTCTAAATTTTATTCCTCCTAAAAGTTGTAAAAAAATAACTACATAATTTTTAATCAGAGAAAAAGATTTTTTGGAAGCATACTACTTCTTCTCAGCATTACTATGCTTCGAAGTGCTACAGCATGTACAAAATCCTTGAGCTATATATAGCACAGGTAAACTCTAAATCGGTGTCATTGTGGGTCCCTAAAAACTACAAATCCTGCTCACTCAATCCATGCAGGAAAAGCAGGTGCATTTTGTGGGAGGAGCGTCACTGACTGGAGTCCAGGTTTGGGTACCACACAGACCTTTCCTGTAATGAGCACATCACTGGCCTCCACATCAACTACAGACCTGCCCTGAAGCCAAGGTCACCTTCATCCTGGTGCCTAGGTCTCCTTCATGGCTTCATCCTCCAAATCCTCTTTGCTTCAGAATCCTGTGTTTATCCTTTACTCTCTGAAATCCTTCTCGACCTCCACACAAGCACCCGATCCTGTTATTTTTCCTGTAAGTAGCTTTGTCAGGTAGGGCTCAGGTCAGACCATGTTGGTGGAGGTGGACTAGGGAAATCTCCTGGCAGTCTCTAAGGAAATCTTATCTGCGGAATTGAGGTAATGTCACTTGTATTTTGGACATAAGCCCAGAAGCTAGTGGACAGCAGGGTCTCTTAGAAGTAATACAATTGCCCAAAACAGAAAGCAACAATAAACTAAAATAAAAGGCAATGTTTGCAGAGCCAGGGAAACCATAAAAATGTATTGTACTCCACCCTGTATTTAATTTTGAAAACATTTTCCCATCTCTATTCATCAAGCAGGGCTTTTTGAAGTTGAATTTTCATCACTCTTTCTTCCTGGAACACTGTGTGTGGTGAGATCCTCTTTGAGCTGGGGCACGGCTCCATGGTAACAGAGTCTCAAACATCAGCACGGGCTGGAACTCTCCGAGTGTCATCCCAGCTCAGAAAAGCAGGAGAGGGGCTGGGAAAACCCCACCCAGGGGCCCATCCTTCCTGGGGGTGACATCCTGAGGGAGAAATCCCCCCCCTGTGAGGTAGTTGGGAGGGAAAAGGGACACAAGTCAAGCGGCAGCCCAAGCTTGCAATGCTAAGGAGCTGGTTCTGGGATTTCAAGGTTTGAAATGAATCCTTTATTTTAGCTCCCTGCGGAGATGAACAATGCACTTCCTATTCAACAGTGCAGCAAAGAACTCTCTACCTCTAAGCCACATTTTCCAGCACATACGGAAATAGGCTCATTCATGCCCTCACTCAGAATTCACTGGGGTGCCTACAGCTTGTAAGCAAAGCCCCATGGTAGGCAGTGTGCGAGGCTGTGGGATTTATATAGCGGATCTCTGTGAAAAGTACTGTACAGTATATCCAGACAGTGGAATAGTATTCAATGAGAAGGAAGAAATGAGCTCTCAAGGCATGAGAGGCATGGAGACACCTTGGATGCATATGACTGAAGGCAAGAAGCCCATCTGAGAGGCTACCTGCTGCACGAGTCCAACTAGGTGAGCTCCTGGAAAAGGCAAAACCATGGAGACAAGGAAAGCTCAGTGGTTACTGGGGCCGGGGGCAGAGTGCACAGGTGCATAGGCAAAGCACAGAGAATTTTTAGGGCAGAAAATGCTCTGTAGGATATTATAATGATGGACACGTGCATTACACATTTGTCCAAACCCATACCATGTACGGTATCAAGAGTGAACCCTGATTTAAAATATGGAATTTGGGTGTCTGTGGTGCCAATGGTATCAAGGTAGGTTCATCCCTGGTTTAAAAACATACACACACACACACACACCACACACACACACACACATACTATTCTGGTTAGTGCTGTTGGTAATGGGAGAGACTATTCATGTGTGAGGGCAGGGAGTATATGGGAAATCTCTGTACCTTCATCTCAATTTTGTTGTAAAACTAAAACTGCTTTAAAGAATAGTCTTTCAAAAATGTGTATATACTAATAATGAATTATCAGAAAGAGAAACTAAGAAAACAATTCCATTTACAATTACGACAAAATAAAATAAGGTACCTAGGAATAAATTTAATCAAGCAGTAAAAGACCTGTACTCAGAAAATTATAAGACACTGAAGAAAGAAGTTGAAAAAGATACAAATAAGTTGGAGCATATACCATGTTCATTGATAGGAATAATTAACATTAAAATGTCCATACTACCCAAAGCAATCTATAGTTTTAATGCAATTGCTGTAAAGATACCAATGGTGTATTTCCCAAAACTAGAACAAATATTCCAAAATGTTATATGGAGCCACCAAAAACACCTCAAGTGGCCTCAGCAATCTTGAGAAAGAAGAACAAAGTTGGAGGTATCACACTACCTGATATAAAACTATACAAAGTCACAGTGATCAAAACAGCATGGTACTGGAATACAAACAGGCACATAGATCAATGGAGCAGAATAGAGAGCCCAGCAATAAACCCACGCCTTTATGGTTAAATAACAGTAGACAAAGGAGGCAAGAACATACAATGGAGTAAAGGTAGGCCATTCAGTGAATGGTGTTGGGAAAACTGTACAGATATATGCAAAAATAAAAATAAAACTAGACCACCTCCTTACACCTTATGCAAGAATAAATGCAAAATGCATGAAATACTTAAAGACCAGGAACCATAAAAATCCTGGAAGAAAACATAGGCAGTAAAATCAAAAACATTTCTTATAACAATTTTTTTTTTTTAGATTTTTACTCTTTCTATGGTTGATTTTCACATCTGGAAATAGTTTTCATGATATTATTGAATACTAGAACTTATTGCAACTATGTTGGACTTATCTAGAAATAGAAAAAATTAAACATTTCCAAATAATATAGAGATGACTCAAATGTATTAATTGGTAAAACCCAAGCTAAAGGTGGGCTATTTCCAACCACTTTCTAGTCTTACCTAATAATAGACAAACATGTAAATTGACCGTACCTCTGCTATGCCCATAGCCAATCAGAGTGAGTATGCAAATTAACCCAACAAAGATGACAGTTAATTTGCATACATAGGCGCCCAGTGCCTGGGTCCCGGGAACATCCTGGCACCCAGGTCACTCTGAGGAAGGCCCCATGGGGGCCCTGAGCCGCCTGGGAAGGGCCTGAGCCAGGGGGCTCCTGGGCAGGGCCAAGCCTGCGATCAGAGCCGAGGGGGAAGGGGTCGGAGCCAGCGATTGGAGGGAGCTGGGGGCCCCTGCCCAGGCCTAAAGCTTCGGCCAGAGGTTTTTGGCCTGGGCAGGGGCGGAGCTAGCGATTGGAGGGAGCTGGGGGTCTCCTGGCCAGGGCCTGAGGATTTACGCCTGGGCAGGGGTGGAGCTGGCAATCAGAGGGAGCTTCAGCAAGAGGCTTTAGGCCTGGGCAGGGCCCATCCTGTGATTGGTGTGAACTACAGAGGAAACACCTTTTCTGACCGCTCATTGGCTATGCTCCCTGTTTGCCACTGGTAATATTCTTAGTAACTTGGGCAATAAGAATCCAAAAAGGTGATCTAGGGTTTTTCCACCACACTTCTGGAGAAAAAAAACGAAGGTCCGCTGCTGGAGGGCTAAGAAATGTCATATCCTGCCCTAGCCGGTTTGGCTCAGTGGATGATGCCTAGGCCTGCTGACCGCAGGGTCTGGGTTCAATTCTGATCAAGGGCATGTACCTAGATTGCAGGCTCCTCCCTGGCCAGGGCCCAGGTCAGGGCTCATGCAGGAGGCAACCAATCAAAGTGTCCCTCTCACTTTGATGTTTCTCTCTGTCTTTCCCTTTCTCTTCCACATTCTCTAAAAGTCAATGGAAACATATCCTCAGGTGAGGATAAAAAATAAAGAAAGAAATTTCATATCCTATGAAAGACACATCTTGAAAATGCCTAAAGAAAGTTGTCATTTTTTCATGGTGAAGGGACTGGAGTCTGTGTTGATGAAAACGCCTTGGTGGCTGTGGTGACTGGCAGTGGCTGCAGCAGTGGGGTGATGGGGCTGGCGCCTTCCCCTGATCAGCCCAGTCGCCTCCCACAAAGGGAGGCCAGACTGCAGCTCCCCGTGGGGAGCAGGCCTAAGCCATCAGTAGGACATCCCCTGAGGGCTCCCAGTATGTGAGAGGGGGCAGGTTGGGCTGAGGGACCTCCCACCCCCAGTGCACGAATTTCATGCACCGGGCCCCTAGTTCTTAATAAACTTACATTTGACTCCACCTCTTAAGGGGGTATTAATGTGTCAAATAGTAGTGAAACAATATAAATGTTATATAACATTAAAAAAAAAAAGAGAGAATAAGTTTATCATTTCTTATTTGGGGATAGAATTTCATAGTGAGGGTGGGAATGGAATCACATTTTTATTTCTTAATCCCTTTTTAACTCTGTATTCTCTCATGAAAACTGAGCATTTACATGTATTCTAAATCTATTTCTTTAATAAATAGATTCTCAGATCCAGAGAACATGCTAACACCTGGCCTCCTCTACCACCTGTGTGCTGATGACTCTCAGGTACAGAGAGCATGCTAAACTCCTGGCCTCCTTTATCATGTATGTGCTGATGAGTCTCAGGTACAGAGAACATACTAACACTGGCCTCCTTTATCATGTATGTGCTGATGACTGTTACAGAGAAATGCTAACACCTGGCCTCCTTTATCATGTATGTGCTAATGACTGTTACAGAGAACATGCTAACACCTGGCCTCCTTTATCATGTATGTGCTGATGGCTCTCAGATGCAGAGAACATGCTAACATCTGGCTTTCCCACCTCCTCTAAAGATGACAGAGTCATAACTAATTCGAGATTCTGATGGATGAGGAGAGGTGGTCATGGGAACGCCCGGCGATAAGCACTCAGCGGGGAGGGCGTGGCCTTGGGGTTCCAGGAGTTCCTGAAGGAAGTCCTCTGGCAGCTTTCAGGCTTAGTTGGGCCGAGGGTCCTGTCCGCTAAGGCGGGGAAAGAAGGTCCTGCTGGTTTGGCCTTTAGCAGGACTTGATTAATGACTACCTGGGACCATTAATTTGAGAGTCATTACGATGCTATCAGCATTTCCTGTTTTCCTTGTGCTAATATTTATTTGTGCGAGATGCACAACTGGCCTTTCCGTCTGTCCTAGAGCCTATTTCTCCTACGAAGCCATATTGTTGGTGATGAGTCAGGGACACTGGCCTAAATATAACCTCACCTCCCGCAGCAGCGGGTCACCTGGGATGGCAGGGGTTGAAAGGCTGACCAGACACACAAGCAGACAGAACCAGGAAGAGGCTCCCGCATCCCACATCGGGCTGCTTACCTAGCGCCCTCCAGACACAAAACCAACAGGCCGACGCCGGGCAGTGCGCTCCTAAAACCCTGGGCACCGCCCGGTCCCTCTCGGTCTGACAGCAGTTTCCTAAGCGCCTTGATGCCTGGGGTCCAAGCTCTGACTGCTTCTTCACTTTCTCAGCACATATTTCTGAAGTGCAACTGGGTTTCCCCACTCTCTTCTGCTCTTTTCCTAAAGTGCTTTCTTGGTTGCTGGTGCTCCTTCCCTGCTTTTGTAAACCTGCTGGACTGCATTGCTTTCCTGGTTGCATCTTGCGTTTCATGCCCAGCCTCGTAAGCTCATGAATGTCCACATTCTCTTTCTTTCTTTCTTTCTTTCTTTCTTTCTTTCTTTCTTTCTTTCTTTCTTTCTTTCTTTTTTTAATATTTTATTGATTTTTGACAGAGAGGAAGGGAGAGAAATAGAGAGTTAGAAACATCGATGAGAGAGAAACATCGATCAGCTGCCTCCTGCACACTCCCTACTGGGGATGTGCCCGCAACCCAGGTACATGCCCTTGACCGGGGCCCTTCAGTCCGCAGGCCGACGCTCTATCCACGGAGCCACACCGGCCAGGGCGTTAGCGCCATTCTCTCTCCATGCAGTGTCACGGGGAAGCCTTCCTGCACGGAGAGCCCTCGCCTGCTCCAACCCGCCCCCATTTGCTTAGAAGCTTGTGAGTTAGCGTGCAGCCCATTCCTAATTATCCCGGGATTGGCTGTCCAACTGATAGATGACCGAGGCCTCCTCTTTCCTCCCCCCGCTTCCGTCTCTTAGCCGCGGCATTTTCGTGTCTCTGCTGGATAATGCGCAGAGGTGACGAGAGGGAGAGAAAGGCCCAGTCATCAATTTTGATCATCTCGAGCAGCTTCCATAAAGAGATCTGATAGAAGACAAGGTTGAAATTATTGGCTCAATTGAGATTTATAAACTGTCCGCGGACGTCGTTATCTGTGCTATTTCTGGTCACCATTTGGCAAGGATAACTGGAAAGCAAACAAGCAGACAAGGTGGGGGGACAATGAGACAATTTAATTTTTAAAAACTAGAGAGGCATGAAAAAGAAGAGAGGGAGAGAGAGAGCTGGGGGTGAGAGGGAAGCGGGACCACGATACGGCTCAACTAACGGCCGAGCGGAGGCTGCCCCGCATTTGAAGCAGTTGCTCTGTGCCTCCCGCCGGGGAAACAGCAAGCTGACAGACAGACAGACAGACACCCACGGCGCTGATGACGTCGCACACCACAGACTGGAAACCAACACGCTGACTTCCTGAACGGATCCTTTTAAAAATGATCCTCTTCTTAACATTTTTCTAAAAATCTCTTTTTATTGATTTTTAGGGAGAGAGGAAGGCAGAGGGGGAGAGAGAGAAACACCAATGATGAGAATCCTCGATCGGCTGCCTCCTGCACAACCCCTCCTGGGGATGGAGCCTGCAGCCCCAGGCCTGTGCCCTGACCCAGGGTCAAATTAGCAACTTCTCCGTACACGGGACAACGCTCAACCCGCTGAGCCACACCGGCCGGGCTAACGTCTGCTCCGTTCAAGCAGATACGGGCCACTGAAGAGGCCACGTTCCCAACAGGCTCACACAAACAGACCCACACCCACACCCCGAGGGCACCGCGTTGGTGCTTTGCGAATCTCAGAAGGACCTAGGGCGTCAGTCTTTCTGCAGGAACTCCACAAGAAAACACAGAGGGTCTGTGAAGCCCCTGGCACTTCGGAGAGCAGCCTGTTGGCTGTGAAGGACTCGGGGGGGGGGGGGGGGGGCGGCGGGCCCCACCCTAACGCCCCTGGGAGGCTGCCCGCGTGCAGGGCCCCGCTGCCCGGTGCAGCCCTCTGCCCGCCGCGTGGCCCGCGACGGGAGGGTGCTCGCTCATTAGTGAGTGGACAAGCATTTCTGCGACTGTATGAAGGGCGTAGGAGAAAGCGGCCTGTGTGTACAATGAGTGGAATGCATTTCCCTCATGCACTTTTCTGAGTCTGTGAACATGACCGAGGAAGTCCAGCTTCTTCATAGGCAGCCCAGTCCCTATGTCGTCTCGCACCGCCCTGCCCTGTGGGGTGTTCCGATGGGTTTGGTGGCGGTAGATGTTTCTAGAGCTATTTTGATATCTGCATACGGCAAGTGCTCCTTTGAGCTGCCCCGCGTCTTCACGGGGTGGCACTGAAGGTTGTCCTACATGCCCGTCGGGTGACAGTCACATCGGGGGGCACGAAAGCGGGCAGGCGGGGGGCAGAAAAAGTCACCCCGAAGGCGCTGTGCTCCCGGGTGGGTACGGCGCTCCTGGCTTCTCTGACCCTCTAAACGGCAGTCCACGTTAGTGTCCAAACGGCTCCTCACTTGAGCACGCAGCCACTTCCTAATACTCTGGGATTGGATGTCCAATCGATAGATTACCCAGGTCTCCGCCTTTGGGAATGGCCCTCTGGCAGAATCGCCATGACGTCCACACAGATCCCGCGGAGCCGGTCTGTCCCTGGTGGGAACTGCCCTGTGGGCTCGCGCCTCGGACCCTGCCCCGTGCCTCTCAGCTGTCCTTCAGCCTCGAGACTTGGCCGAGTCCACCAGTTAAGAGGGTGACTCCTTTGCACTGCAGGGCCAGGCCTCCCGGGGGGAGGGGAATGAAGCCCACTGCGCCCTGGTCTGGGCACATCCTGAAGGCTCCACTCTGACGTCCTCAGAGGTCAGCTCCTGCCTGCTGGGCCCCCAGGCACAGCTTCCCCGACAGGCCGCCACCCTTCTCTGACCCCCGCCCACCCCCGCCCCGCCAGGCCCCACAGCTCCCACATCCATGGCCTCACCCTGCACGGCCACAGCCAACTTGCCCGAGGGCCCTTCCATGAACGTGACGCGAGGGGCCAGGGCATCCTCTGCCGGAAGGAGAGATGCCGCTCTACCACGGGGCTCGGCATGCCCGGCTGGACCAGGCTCACCGAGGCCGCTTTCGGTTCAGTGGTCAAGACCTCTAGGCCGAGATGAGACGGCACCAAGCCGGTCCGGACTTCGCTGCTGGGGTTGTCCGTAAGCGCCACGCGCCCCTGGGGTACTTAGAAACGTCCTTGTCATTTCGGAGCAAGGTTTCATAAGAGACGATCGGGCAGGAGAAGACGTGGCGTTCTTACCTCAGTCAGCATGTGCGAGAGAATCAAGAATTCCCAACGGTACAAACAAATGAGATGCTGAACCTGTGACTGTTGGGAGGGCTCTGTACCGCTTTAAGCGAAGGGCACTAAATCTCTCTCCTAATTGGTGGAGACACACAGACAACGCAGGTGTTTCGGCAAACAGTGAAAACGATGCACGGCTTCCCTCTTATCCAAAGACATTCGGCACCAGCATCTCAACCTGATATAATGGACACTTTACACAGAGGGTCCTATGGATGCTGTTAAAAGATCAGTCATTACATGTCAGGTTTACGCTCCCCACCCCCCCACATCCCTGGGGGATACATTTCAAGACCCCCAGTTTGGGTGCCCAAAACTGCACATAGTACCAAACCCCATGATACCGTTTTCCCTAGACATCCACGCCGACGATAAAATCTAACTTACACATTAGGCAAGTAGGAGATGAACAACAATAACTAATAATGATAGAGAACAATAATAATAACATGCTACAATAAAAGGTATGTGAATGTGGCCTCTCTCTCTCTCTCTCTCTCTCTCTCTCTCTCTCTCTCTCTCTCTCAGAATATCTGACTGTACTGTACGTACTGCGTGGACACACTGGACAAAGCAATGATCCACATCTTAGGTTGGATGGAGCAGGGCAGTGTGAGAATGGCCTGCAACTTAAAATTCATGAATCGTGGAGTCCTGGAGTTTTCTCTTTAATATTTTCACCCCTCCGTTGACTGGGGGTAACCAAAACTGCAGAAAGGAAACCCTGGAGAAGGAAGAACTACCGTAAACTGGGAATCTGCCCAAGTGCTATCTGGCAACAGACAGCTGTGAGAACAATTTTCCCTAGACGACATCTCCAAAGAGCTAGAAACGTACAAACAACCGCCACAACAGAAGCAGCTCTGCTCATGACCTCCCAGCACCTGGCCTGGCTGTTCGCAAACAGGCCTAGCAACTTGTCCATCAGAACTAGGGTTCTAGCCCTGGCCCGTGGGGCCCACTTAGATGGGCGTTGTCCCCTGCACCAAGAGGTAGCCGGTTCAATCCCCAGTCAGGGCACGTGCCTGGGTTGCATGCTCAGTCCCCAGTGGGGGGCGTGCAAGAGGCAGCCTATCGATGCTTCTTTCCGTGTTTCTCTCTCTCCCTCTCCCTTCCTCTCCTTAAAAAGAAAACCAATAAGAACCTATCAAACTAGGAGTCCTAGGTGAGGAGCAGCAGCCTAAGGAAACCATCCGTTCCCCTTGGCGAGGGCATCCATCACCTCTGGCGCTCTCATAAGGATCTTTGGTCCGAGTCGATTACTGTTCTACACGGAAACTTGAGGGCCACTGTCACACAGCTTCCTGAATCGTGGAGAAAAAAGTTTGTTTTGCTCTGTTTTGGGTTATTTTTACATTGAAAGAGGTTAATTCGTATAGGAGTGATGCCACAGCAATAAGAATCAATTCATTCACTGACTCAGAACAGAAGTTAAGAGATTATCTTCATTTTAAGTCCCCAGGGCGTCTTCAATATATAGCATAGATGCTAAGTACCTGTTCCCTGAATTGAAGGCACCGTTTTGAATTGTGCGACGACTTCCGTGTGCTATACTATATGTATTTTTAAAGCGGTATTTTCTTTAAGACCCGTATTTACTCACACAAGTGAAAGCACCCACCCAGTATCGAATCTGTTTTGCTTTTTTACCCACAGAAGCGCCCAGAGCCTGCCTCTTAGATCTCTCCCTGGAGAACGCGTATGTGACACAACGGTCTCCATCCCCATCTCTGCCTCCCTTTGGTGGCTGAAAGCCAGGTGTTTGTCTCAGTGAAGCTGGCACAGTCTCCTCTCCTCCTTCCCACCCGGCTCTGCCTTGCCAAGCGCACGGCGATATTGGTGTGGTGTGGGTGTGTCAGTCACACAGGATTCACTGCTGTCCATCGGTTAGAAAATGGTAGGTTTCCTTTCTTAGGCCAAGCAGAACAATAAGTGACAAACCATTTTCTGAGCTTTTAGCATGAGCACTATCAGGAGCATAGCCTGTCGCGCTAATTAAGATCAGGCCGTGTTTCTCTGCATCTGGACTGCCTTGAATGTCATTGCTGACTGTCATGTGCCTGCCTGCCTGGGTGAGACTCTCCTGAGGAAGTGGTGGGGTCCCCCTGTTCCCCACGTCACTGTCCCCCGAGTGCTTCCAGCTCAGAGCGAGGCTGAGCCACGTTGGCATCCGGGAAGTGAAATGCCCCAGGGCAAGTCCCATCACTGAATTAGAAATGAACTCTCTGGATTATTTCTCTATGCAAGAGACGGAAAAGGGGGGTCGTGTTTAAGAAAGCAAATGCTATGGTTTACCCTGGTGCTGCAAAGAGACTTGAGAATTCGCCATTAGCAAAGACAAGTACTACCTAAGACAAACCTTTTCCCATGTCTCCGTCTCTGCAAGTGTGGTAGGACATGCAGGCATCAGGAGAAACAACGTCACCCCCATAAATTCAACCCTACCTAATAAAAGAGTAATATGCAAAATAACCATCACTCTGCTATACCCACAAACGACGCCCACCAGCCAATCAGGAGCGAGTATGCAAATCAACCCAACCAAGATGGCTGTGGCCACGGAGCGAGCAGGAGGCTTGGGTTTCCCTGGTAATGGAGTAAGCCAAGCTTTCTGCACACGCTGGTGGGCCCAGGCCTCCACTCAAGGTTACAAAATTTCAATTATAGAAGATAAATAAAGCCCAACAGAAATGGTGGCAGCCACAGAGCTGGAGAGAGCAGAAGGTTTGAGTTGCCCCCAGCGATGGAGGAAGCCAAGCTTTCTGCACACCCTGGCCTGCCTTGGCCTCCGCTTAAGGCTACAAAGTTTCAATTATAGAAGATAAATAAATCCCAGATCCCAGGGCCTCCGCTTGGGTTGCCAGGGGGCATGGCCAGCCTGCAAACCACCACATGCCCCTCACCCAGGCCACCCCATGCCCCAAGGGAACCCCACCCTGATCCGGGACACCCTTCAGAGCAAACCAGCCAGCCCCCACCCATGCACCAGGCCTCTATCCTATCTAATCCTCCTATCTAATAAAAGAATAATATGCAAATTGACCATCACTCTAACACACAAGATTGCTACCCCCATGTGGTCAAAGATGGCTGTCTCCATGTGGACACAAGATGGCCATCACAAGATGGCCAGCAGGGGAGGCCAGTTGGGGGTGATCAAGCCTGCAGGGGAGGGCAGTTGGGGGTGACCAGGTCTACAGGGGAGGGCAGTTAGGGGCAAACAGGCTGGCAGGGGAACAATTAGGCATCAATCAGGCTGGCAGGGGAGTGGTTAGGGGGTGATCAGGCTGGCAGGCAGAAGCGGTAAGGGGCAATCAGGAAGGCAAGCAGGCGAGCAGTTGGGAGCCAGCAGTCCTGGATTGTGAGAGGGATGTCTGACTGCCCTAAACGGGCAGATTGGAGAGGGTGCAGGCTGGGCTGAGGGATACACCTCTCTGTACACGGATTTTGTGTACTGGGCCTCTAGTTAAAAATAAAATAACATTTTAAAAGAGTATATTTGGAGGTGAACGTCCAGACTCCCATGGATTCTCCTGTGGTGGAGTCCTCCCTCATTTCACACCCTGCCTACCAGGCCAGTCTCACCCCCTGCCACTGCCCCTCCCCCAGGCTGCCAGCTCTACCTTCCATTCCCACGGTGGTTTGAAATTAACAAGTCAACTAATTCCTGGCAGTGTCAGCCGATTAAAAATCTAGAAGTCTTACCTTAAATCTCACCTGCATGCAAATGAGACTTTTCTGCACCTAAACTCAGGTGTATAAACTTCATTTAGGGAAGAAAGTGCCTTCAGTACCCCTTCCCCCTCCCCCCCCCCCGATCCCTCACAGCCCAGGGTCACAGCACCCCCTGGCCCTGAGTCCCTGCTTCTATCCTGATTTGCATTCTCTGTCCCCTCAGCTTGGAAGCCACAGGAGACAGTGGCGCCACTAGCGTGGGCTTACTATCTGCGGACGCAGTCTTTTCACTGGGAGACTACCATGCTCCCAGGGAGGGCTTTATCTATATGTGCCCCTTGTTAACCTTGCGAAACGTACAGATAATTATTGTTCGTGACGTTATAAGAGCTCATGGATCACGGAAGAGGCTTTCCGCTGCCTACACCGGGTTTGACAGGAATACAGGCCAAACCGAAAAGTATGTGCCCTTCTCCGCAGCAATGCACTTGACCTTGTGCAGTGAGGACCGTCCACTTATTAAATTAGCAGCTGGAGAAAGGTGCCCTGTGTTCCCCAACATTGTAGGACATCCATATCCACCCTGCCGAGTGAAAATCCTCAGCACCGTCTCACGTGTTTCATTGGCCATATGTAAATCGCAGCTCTGCACATGTTAGTATTTTTCAGATCATTTTAAAATGAATTAAATGCATTGTTTCCCTATACTCTCAAATTCAAAAATGACATCAAATAAATTACTAAGTTTTAATTTTCCCTGATGGTATTATTAATTATCAATAATATCAAATATAGACTCAATACTATCATTTCTATGATAAAGACTTTTTATAATTTATTCTAAGAAAACTATACACAGAGTATATTCCTAAAATGAACTAGAATATTTGTTTCCCATATTTGAATATAACTTAGGCAAGATATAAAGGGAACTTAGCTGACAATATGTTATGCGTTGTCAAAAAAATCTTCATCCAAAATAAAACAGACCCACATAAAATATTAACAATAGCCTGCACCTGAGATGAAGCTTTAAAGAGATAATTATAAGGGAAGTCAGCCTACCTAATTATACTTATTTTAATAACAAAAAGTTATATAAAGTTTCATTATAATTATATACCTAAGGTGATCTACTACCTAAACCTTCAACTTCTTTGCAAAATTAATAGGCAATAGAAATCAAATTCTCTTTTCTAACAAAGGAGAATAATCACTTTATTCAATTAATTTACAGCCTCATCCTTTGAATACGAAGTGGGAAGAAACTGTTATCCCAGTTTCCTTCTGACCTCGTTGTGGATGGAGGTGAGGAGACCGGAAGAAGGACTTAGCCATGGCCAGCCCTGCAGGCACCAGGCCTGGGGCATGAGCCAGTCGTGGGCAGTTAAGGTCTCAGCCACCTTCCTCCTTGCCTCACTCTGACTCCTCAGCCATCTCCAGCCTTTCAACCCCCACCTACACAGAAAGGAGCATCTGAGACGTCCATGGACACAGAGTTTTATGACTGAAAACGTTATCTTAAGCCCACGGCAGACAGGGTACACTTCCAATCCTCAAGAAGATCGTCGTTTCAAAGGCAGACCATCCCCGTGATTACTTTCAGTTGGAACGAACAGCTGGGGGTGAAGGGGAACCAAACAGGGTCAGAGCGGAGCCTGCCATGTGATTCTGACAGTCTCTAGGAGGCTTTGCCTTTGCCTTTTCAATCTGACAGCTGCCTTTTCTGATAATACGTCGTTTGCTGAAATGTGATCATGCAACCTACTGGGGAAAGGGGACCAAGTGGAAAGTCACCTGTAGGAACTATACAACTTAAAACTTAATTGGAAGCTTATTTTTTTTCACACTGTTTGAAGGTCTTTAAGGCAATCTGACACAGTATTCTTTCTAAGACATATCTGCACATATTCTGTCCCGTCAAGTAAGAAAAAAATGTGTGTGTCCTAACTGGTTTGGCCCAGTGGATAGAGCCTCGACCTGCGGATTGAAAGGTCCCAGGTTTGATTCCAGTCAAGGGCATGTACCTGGGTTGTGGGCACATCCCCAGTAGGAGGTGTGCAGGAGACAGCTGAATCGATGTTTCTCTCTCATTCATGTTTCTAACTCTCTATCCCTCTCCCTTCCTCTCTGTAAAAAATAAATAAAATATATTTTTTAAAAAAAGAAAAAAATGCGGAAGAAAGTTTTGTTGACATCTGTATAAACACAAAAGGTAAGCTGACCATCCATGCTCACTATGCTCTAGGCCAGGGGTGGGGAACCTTTGTTCTGCCCAGGGCCATTTGGGTATTTATAATGTTATTTGTGGGCCATACAAAATTATCAACTTAAAAATTAGACCGCTCTCTTTGGTCAAACACTTAATTAACTCACCCCTAATGCCTTGGCAGGGCCAGACCCAATGACTTCGCAAGCCATACAGGGCCCTCGGGCCGGATGTTCCCACCCCTGCCCTAGGCATGCAGGTGGAACCCCCTGGGAACCTGTTTTACCAGTACCGAGCTGACTGGATCCCCTAGAAATGCTTGGTTCAGAGTTGCACTAAATCTTCAGCTACATACAGATTTCAGCAAGATTAAATGCCTTGGATTAAAAAAAGGGGGGGGAGACAGGGGGGTCCCTGCCTCCTTGGACTATGAGAATAAAGAGGTTCAAAGGACAGGAATATAGGAAGAACAGAAAATAAAATTTCTGAAGGGACCCCACCCAGAATGTCATTCAGTGACTGGATTTCAGTGTGTTGGTGCAAGTCAATCATTTTTAATACTGATTACATGGTGGAATGATAGTTTGGAAGTACTGGGCCACATGAAACATAAAGATAAATGTCATGTCTTTTAACATTATAACGAGGCTAATAGAAACTTAACTGATCCATGAGGCTTGTCTTCGATTTCACGCAGACAGCACTACTAAGAGCCCGAACCAGTACCACCCCTTCCTGCTGCCTCTCCTGCCGTGCCCTCACTTTCTTTTAGATTCTGATGTTCATTTCGCTCCTTCCCTCCACAAGGTCTTGGGAGGCTTTCTGCCTGGACTGTATTCTATTTCTTCCTTTTCTTAGTTAACCTCAACCTATTCTTCATAAGTATTTGCCCCTCAAATAGGCCTCTCTCTCTCTCTCTCTCTCTCTCTCTCTCTCTCTCTCTCTCTCTCTCTCTCTCTCACACACACACACACACACACACACGTTTTCACTAGCATGCGCGCGCACACACACGTTTCTCAGAATATATGTCATTTCTTCTATTAGTAAGCACTATGAAGACAGAGGTTATGCTTTTATGTGATGACTTGGACTTAAATACCTGCTGAATAAATGACCTAAAACCAGAAACAAAGTGGTCATATCAGAAACAGTAAACCTACAAAACACTTGTCCATGTACCAAACAGAGTCCATTGTTAATCCAAATAAACTTTACATAACTTTCTGCACTGGAATATATCTATTTTCTACCTACCCCCACAGTGGTACCCTGGAAGTGTAAAGCTAGTTACGTATCTATAGTGTGTCCCCAAAAAAATGCATACACATTTTGGATAATTACAAGGGCAGTGTTTGTTAAAATACATTTCATTTTCAAAATGTAGTGGAATCTATAGACATTGTGTGAATACATGTTTTGGGACATTGTGTGTGTGTGTGTGTGTGTGTGCGTGTGTGTGTGTGTATAATTTATTTATATGTATATATACACTAGATGCCCAGTGCACGCATTTGTGCACCAAAGGGTTCCCTCGACCTGGCCTGAGAGATCGGGCCGAAACCAGCTCTCCAACATCCCGAGGGGCCCTGGATTGTGAGAGGGCACAGGCCAGGCTGAGAGATCCCACCGGCGCACGATCAGGGCCGGGAGGGACATGGGAGGTTGTCCAGCCAGGGAGGGACCACAGGAGGGCTCCAGGGCATGTCCAGCCTGTCTGGCTTGGTCCCGATCGGCATGAACCCAACAGCAAGCTAACCTACCAGTTGGAGTGTCTGCCCCTTGGTGGTCAGTGCATGCAGTGAGCAGCCTTAGCATATCATTAGCATATTACACTTCAATAGGTTGAACGGACTGGATGACAAGCCACTTAGCATATTAGGCTTTTATTATATAGGATACATATATACATATATACACCCATAAACACATATATACATATATTTGTATGTATGCTTGTGCTACTGCTACTTTTCATATTTTCTTGCCAAAATCTAATCATAGGGATAAAAACCTGCATTTGGCATGGTGATAGGAGCTGCATTACTTATGAAGATACTGGAGTAAACACTGTTCTCTTTGTGGCCAGAGGAAAGAGCTCAGAGAATTCTGCTTGATTCTTTAGAATGTCTGTAAACATTCTTAAGTGGAAAGCACATAATTCCCCAACATTTTAATCAGTTATTTGTTTTTCTTTGGGTAAAATTTGAGTAACCTCCCTCTACATTCCTTCTTAATGTGAACTATTATTTAACCTTGTCATTTACTACCAAATATATATGTAGGGCTGTAAGGCATTAAATTCTCCAGACAGCTTCCCCCTGTGCTATTAGACACATAATTAGATATAGCAACTATGTCTGCCACCCCCACTAGAGTAGACTTTTCCAGGTTCACCTGGGGTCACCAATCACAGGCATGCATATTGATCACACAAAGTACTCATTGCAAACCACACAGGCTCTATTCTATTGTGAAGCTCCTTTAACTCATCCGTAGTCACTCTGTCCTTAGTAGAAGCAAAAGCCTTTAATAATAGAAAATACAGGCAGTCCTCAAGTTACAACGGACTCGACATATGTCGTTTCGTGGTTACGTCGTCATCTCCCATTTATTTATAAAAAAAAAGTTCTGTCATTTCGACGTATGTACATGTGTGCCTTATGTTTTTTGTTATTTATTTACCACAAGTAAAGGTCAGGAATTGTCATCTTCCTTTTAATTTTTTTCACTGTTTCTCTTCATTACTGCTGGGGATGTGCTCCGTGTGAGTGATGTAGGTGCTTACATAGGTGGGTTCTGACTTACGGCGAAAATCGCGTTACATCGCCATAGGAACGGATCTCCGATGTCGCCCGAGGACCTCCTGTACTGCAATGAACCTTTCTTACTCTGACCTAGGATAACCCTTGCTCCACATAATTCCAATTGTACTGATATTTCTCTCTCTTTTTTACATGTTTATGTCTAGTTTTTCCAAGATACTTCAGGTTCCTCGAACGTGATAGGCTATGGTGTGTTTCACATTCTCCACAAGGCAGCCTGGGCCTTGCCATAGAATCCCTTTTGTAGGTAACAAAATGATGAATTCACAGAAAGAATATTTACTATAAATGTTGTCATATTTTTGTATATTACCTACAAATATGTTTTTAACTAACATTAGTTTTTACGTTTGCTCAAAAGTTCCATGGTTAAAACAGCACATTTATAAAAATACTTATTTTAATCTAATATGCCTAGTTACTTCTCTAATAAACCAGATCAAATATAATACATGGTTACTTGATATAAAGATATATATATATCTTTTGATAAAAAACATCCAATGGATTTTTCCGTTGCCCTCTGATAGTTGAAGACATCTATCTCAATGCTAGCAAAACAGTATAATTTGCAGAGTGTGATGCCTCTGGAAACATATGAGAGCTCACATGAGACCTGTTCTATCCTTTCACTGTGAAGATGCTGTAACTAGGAAGGGCGTAAGCTGGGCTCCTGTTTGGTGACATTGCTATCACTTCGCAGGAAAATGGAGAAAAGGGAAGAGTCTGTTTTGGGGGTGGGAGGGCCTGCTGTAGAAGGTGGATGGGCACCCACACGGGCCCCTCCAAGCTGTTCTACCAAAAGCCTCTTAGAGATGAAAGCTAAACTCACCACCAAGTCTAACCCACAGATGACACCTGCGTGTGCTTGTGTTGCCGTGTACAAACAGAAATAAAGGTCCCCCAGTCGGTGGGCAGCTAATGACACTCACTGTGGGGATACTTGAGCACCGAGCACTGTTTTCCTGACAACTGGGACGTGATGTATCTAGTTCTCAAGGACACCACCTGCTCCCACCTCCCGTGAAACGAGGAAGCTGCCAAAGGGCACGCTGGGAATTAACACGCACACTTCCTTTTAATCGGGCGTTTCTCCTTAACACGGAAAGCCAAGAACACGGTGTCATGAAAAATAACGCAGCCCTGTAAGTCGATATTGAATCTGGAGTGCTCGTCAAATAAAAGGAACGTTGGATATATAGCATCATATCCCACCTCGATAGCATTCTTCTCTTGCTGTGAGATTGCTGTCTTACTCTAAAGCGGGGGCAGCGCGGGGGAAGCGGTGTAAGAAAATACAGTATTATTTGACATGACGAATCAGTAAGATGGGGCGTCTCAGAGAGGGCGGTGGAGTGGATGTTTTTGTTTGTGGTAGTCGGCATGATAACGATGCTGTGAACTTGCAGTGTGTCTTTATCTGGCCTGGAAAGTGCTTCCCTGGCATTAATTCATAACATTTCAGTACACCCCAGGGAGGTATCAGCATGTTATCATGTATGCTTTCCTAACAGGTAAGAGGAATTAGCATATGCAAATCTTGCATTACTTCCTTATAGCCTTTGTCTCTCTCTTTTTTTTTTTACTATGGCCATATTTTATTTTTTTTTATTGTTTGAAGTATTACAAATAGTAGTACATATGTCTCCTTTTTTTTCCCCCCATGGACCTCCCCCCACCGCTTCCCCTACCCCCCAGTACATGCCTTCACCTGCCTGCCCTCCCCACCTCCCAGTGTCTTGTATCCATTGGTTATGCTTATATGCATGCGTTGACATGTACACATAAGGAACTGTTTGACATTGAAACGGGGACTCAGAACTGTTGGACATTGAAATTGGGACTCAACCATTTTTTGTTTGTTATTATATGTTTATTTCTAGTCTGCAGAGGCAACATTTTTTAAAGGAAATAAATGGGGGGAAAAATAGATACAGAGGCAAAGAAGCATTGAACAGACTGTCAAACTGCAGCGGGAAGGCAGGGGAGGTTGGGCGAGGGGGGCTGCAATAGCCTTTGTCTCTTGATTTTAGTCCTCTCTGTGAGCAACTGAACTATTCAATGAGAACCCTAGAGGGTGGGGAGGGTGTGGCCACTTGCTTTACACCTACCTGTCATGGAGAGCGCGTTATCAAATGGAGGTCCGCTTAGGAAGTCGCCGTGTTGCTGAGGATGAATACAGCACCAGGCAGAGGAGACCCACTAAGTTAGTTTCCCTTTAAGTATCACTTCTTTTCCCCAGAAGCCCCCAACTGTTGCCCTAATTAAAAGGTGATGTACACGTCCTGTTTGAATCACTTATGCTTGAAAAATAATATTGAAAAGCTCTAAGCCAAACAAAAAAAAAACAAAATAAAGGAAAAGGAAAGAAGGGCTCTGAGCCAAACCGAAAAGATCCATCTAGGATAATGGGCTCTTCCATTCAGTCATTCACCCACCGTGTTTTTCTAAATACCACCTTGTGTGCCACTGTCTTGGAGAAACAGCCCTGACCGCTCTGGGCACAGATGGCCTGACTGGGCATCGTGAAGATGGACAGACTTGGCATCTGGTGGCAAGCCATCTGAAAACGCCACACACTCAGACGCCTGCCCACAGAAACGTCCATCTTCAGAACACTCACAGGAACCTCGGGAAGAAACATCACACTGAAGCCCCCGAATGAAACCACTCACACAAAGAATTAAGGACTTGCATGTCTTCCTCCCCACATACACAAGAAAACAAGTTTGTGGGGCAGCTGCTGACCGGGGCTCAAGAGAAATGTCAGCTTCTGAATCATGGGAAGGCGTATGGCTCAGCAGGGAGCAGCTCTTAAAACGGGCCGCACCAGCTTGGTGCCACCCAGGCAGACACAGCAGCTTCCCGAACAGCCCTTCTCCGGAAGCTAACGGCCCTGTCAGCACATCTGCCTACTCAGTTTCCTTCACATATTGTGAAAGTGAATTTTCTTCCTCCCTCCTCCAGAAGTAGAAGTGAAAACTCTTACTGTACTATCTTTAGAGATAATTATTCTGATACACGTTATCAGAATACACATGTATACAATTATTCGAATATATATAGATATCTATACCTAGCTCTCTCTACCTCTCTCTCTCTTTCTATTGATCTAACTCTATGCCTCTATCTATATCAATATCCATCCTTTAGACTTTGTCCTACCTATTTTTGAGGTTTTCAGTGGCCAAGAATGAAAAATTATTTTTGTCTCCTAGTCTGGAACCAACTGAGAGACAGACAAAGAAGGAGATCAAAATGTCAGCTCTATTACTGATAAAGCTGATCAAAGAATGTGACTTATCTGTGTAACCACAGTGAGCCCTCTAATACCTTCTAATGCCCCTTGATTGGACGGGTGACAACAACGCTGGCCGCCTGCCCACCACCTCTCAGGGGAGCTGGGCCTGAAAGCTGAGTAGAGGAGCCGAGAAGTTCAGTGGCAGGGAGGAGCCACAGGAGTGATCTGGGCACAATCATTTCCTTCTGGGGATCTTTTTCTTTTCTTTTTTTCCTTTTCTTCTTATTTAAAGTATATATATTTATTTGTTTAGTGAATGATTATTTCCATGTCACTATTTGGTTGTTGTTATTTTTTTTAAATGATTTCAGAGAAAGGAAGAAGGGAGAGGGAGAAAGAGAACCATCAATAATGACAGAGAATCATCGACTGGCTGCCTCCTGTACGGCCCACACTAGGAGTCACACACTGACCTCCTGGTTCATGGGGTGATGCTCAACCACAGAGCAACGCCTGCCGAGCTGGGGACCTTTTTCTTAACATAAATAAACCGGGAAAAATGTAGAGGACTCGGTGGCGACCACCACCCATCTCAAACACCAGTTGCCCCCTTTGATGCTTCTGGCAGCAGCTGGGTAGCCGTTAATCAAGTGGAGGTCTTTGCAAAGCCTTGCTCAGAATCTAGCACCCAGTGTTTGTCCATTGCACGCTTTCCACGTGTTTCCGACAGCATGGACTTAAGAGACAAAGGTCTAGATTGAAGGACGTTAAAACCAGCTTTTAAAGGGGGCTTCTTTACTTGGGGCAGTTGGTAAGGGCAGAATGCCAAGGACATAAGTGAGGAGGAGACGCCGAAATGAACTTGGATTTCTAGCTAGAATGAGACGTGGAAGGGGATTGCGGGATGTGAAAACAACTCCACTCGTCCATCTTTCCATTGTGAACCCTCTGCCAACGGTGAAGGAGTAGGCACCCAAAACGGTGAAGGAGTAGGTGAAGGAGTCACACCCAAAACAGTCCCATTCTGGCTATGAATGGTCAACACCCCGGCCCTGTCCACAGGCACTGGTAGGGACTGTCAAGGCCTGAAACCCTGGGTGAGAGACACGGGCTGGGTGGCACGCTCGTCGGCCAGCTGGACCACTGCCTTGCCCGCTGGTGCTCACAGGCTGCGTGGGATAAAGGGCAGCCAGCCCATCGCTTCAGGATCCTCTTACTTGGCAGAGAGGTCTCATCCTAGATGGCAGCCAAGATCAGCAAGTCTCCGGTGCTTCCATTAATTCCACGATGCCCCTGCACCTTACAATGTAGATTCTTGGCTGTGCTGGTAGTGAAGTAAAGTAAAAGCAAATTGGAAAAACTCTAAGTCAATGATCTTGCCCATCATTGAATCTAGGTAAGACCCCTTGGTCTAGCCAAGCATAGATGGAAAGTATACGTACGATGATTTCAAATTAAAATTAAGAGAAGCTGACATTACTAAAAAAAAATTATCTTCTGAATTTTCATGAAAATTCAGGAAGACGTGCGGTTAACTAGGTCTTATGATTAAAGTAGAAATTCCTTTTAAAGGTAGAAACAATTGGTGTCTGTGGCTTGGAAGATATAACACCACATTGTTTAAATTATATCTTCTCTACATTGGGCTATAGGTTCACTTCAAATTAATATCTTACAGCATCATTTTGTAATATTATTTATCAATGCACTATAAAATACTTAGATTTTGAAGAGCTCATTATCTTTGGATACTATAAGCATCCAACAATTGAAAAATGTACAATAAAATTGTCAGATATGGTCTCCTATTCAGACTATCTATTATTAGCGTGTTCTTTGTTATGGGCCATAACAACCCCTAACCATGCAGGGTTTCTTTATTCAGTAGGTATTTATGGAACATCTGTGTCCTTCACAGCACAGCATTAAGAACCACGAGAAGAAAAGCAAAACGCAAAGGCCGTCCCTGAGGGCTTTGTCCAGAGAATGAAGTGCGAGGATGCGGAGGGAAGGCCAGTGGAGAAATGGCAGGTGCCAGGGGCACACTGCTGTGTCCTGGGCTGCAGTGCAGCGCCCGGTTCTGGGCCAGTTATCTGCTCAAGGACAACAAAAGGGGGTGTCCTTGCCCTCAGGGAGTCCCCAGTCCAGAAGGGTAGACCCAAATGAGTATGACTAGTCAAGTGAATATTAGCATCTTCACTGGTCCATACCGCACGATGTTATAGAAATATGCACAGATTATTGACATGATTCCAGAGACGATGGCAAGGTCCGCTCCAGAGGCGAATTGCATCTTCCAAGCTGTGGACTGACCGAGGGCCAGGCCGACTGCCCACAGCACACAGCGGGAGGCCCAAGCAGCCGTCCCGGCTGCGACAGGGGCATTTGGCTGCCTTTTGCCGACAGAACCGAAGGCAGTCCCTTTGCAGCTGCGGGGCAGATGGTTTTCTTTACACCAGCCCACTGAACACCACGTGGAAACTGCGGAAGGTTTGAAAACGTAACAGACAAACAGCTGAGTGTTAGCTTAAATGCTCGTTGCATCTCTCAGAGACGAGCACTCGGATCTCGGGTGTTTGTGTGATAGCTGAAAAGAAAAACAGCGACGTGAGAGCTGAATGAAATGAGTTTGAAATTGTACCTACGTGTGGCTCGGTGCGGTGCTCTCACAGTAACAACACGCTAATCACATCGAACCACTTCAATTACGGGTGTCAGCGCGCATAATCCTCTCCGTTAGCCAAAGTTTAGGTGCCCGTGAACATACGCAGAACGGGGGAAGTGGAGATGACCTCGCCCTGAAGGAGTTACTTGAAAAGCACAGACACATCTGTCAGCCTTCCTGCCTCCTCCTGGGCGTGGCCACCAAACACAGTGCCTTCCACCAGGTGCCCACCGTCCAGACATCATCGCTGACATGTACACATAAGGAACTGTTTGACGTTGAAACGGGGACTCAGACCTGTTGGACATTGAAATTGGGACTCAAACATTTTTGTTGTTGTTGTTATTATATGTTGATTTCTAATCTGCAGAGGCAAGATTTTTTTAAAGGAAAGAAATGGGGAGAAAAATAGATACAGGGCAAAGAAGCATTGAACGGACTGTCACACTACAGCGGGAAGGCAGGGGAGGTTGGACGGCGGGGAGGGAGCTGTAAGAGACCAACCGAAGGATGTGCACGCATGCGTATAAGCACAACCAATGGATACAAGACACTGGGGGTGGGGGGGCGGACAGGTGAAGGCATGTACGGGGGGGGGGAGGGGGGCGGACAGGTGAAGGCATGTACGGGGGGGGGGGGGTGTAGGGGAGACCAGGGGGAGGTCAATGGGGGGGAAAAAAGGAGACATGTGTACTACTACTTGTAATACTTCAAACAATAAGAAATAAAAAATGCACAGTGAAGCTCAGGGACCCTTTCAATCGCACAGCGTTTCTCCTACGATGGCGGGAAGATCAGATTGAAACGGAAGCCTGGTTAGGGGGTGGGAAAAGAGCACACCCCTGCCAGTGCATGGGGTTGGCCTGTTCATACCCTAGCAGGTAACAGTGGCACATGAAGTCCCCTGAAAACACTACGATGATGACGTTCAGAACAAGTCCGGTGACATGAATGGATGCCTCACAGCCTTCTAGGCCCTGTGACGGCAGCAGGAACAAATACCGTCATGCGTGTAAACCCCCACACACACCGTTTCGTAAGTATTCGGAAAGGCCCCCAAATGGCACTCTCAGTTTCTGATCATGGACAGAATTAAGAATAGATGATGGCTCGTGCTTAGGGCTGATTTTCCGTCACTAACCTGTTCTGCATTAGCTGCTCTCTGGGTTTGTAAAATAAGCCAGTGTGTTTAGTTAGCGGGAGGACAAAGGTCCTAGGCTGGTGCTAGGACCACCAGCTCAGGTTAGCCTTTGCCGGACCCGTGACTGTGTCAAGATTGAGAGTTTGGGGTTCCGATCGCACCTGACTCACAGGAGATGGGGCTGCGAGGATGAAGGCCGTGCCCAAGGAAGGAAGTGAAGGTCGAGCCCCAGGGGCCCAGGCCTCCTCCTGGCTCCGGTATAAAATATGGGCACCAGCTGTGAACGATGGACCTTTTCAAAACCCCAAACGGCGGATGTCCACCTAACTGTTCAGCACAGAGAACGTTTCTGTGTGAACCACAGCGACTGTCTTCAAGCATCAGCTCCCGAGATCAGCAAGCCCGCTTCCTCCATATCCCACACACGAAGAATTAGACTTACACGCACACACTGTACTGCTGGCGGGGCCATTACTGGAAATCGATATCCGCCCTTTCTTTCTTCGTGCGTACTGAAAAGGGAATTAACGGTAACGATTTGCCTCAGGTCCTCTGTTTACTAGCGTCTCGGTTCCGTGGGGCAGGGACCACATCTGCTTTCTTCTGTAGAATATTCCACGGCCCTGTGCCCGGCGTCACCAATGGCATTCTGTTCAATGTACCTACAAAGTGAGGCGTTGGAGGAAGGCAAAGAGGAGAGGAAGCCGGGGACAGAAAGAAGGAGGGGGAAGGGTGGAGGAGAAAGAAAGAGCCTAAAGAAAAGGAAATACTCATTTCAGAATCGTGACATTAATCTGCAATGGTATCCACGAAGACAAACCTTTTCTTCCAGGCAACTAAGCAGAAGACAGTTCAAAAAGAATGAGAATATAGTGGCTCTGTTTTGTTTTGGCTTCCCTTCTCACCCCCAACTTTAGAGAGAGTTATGTTTCCTTACCCATCTCTCCTTTTTTTTTTTTTTTAAATATATTTTATTGATTTTTTTACAGAGAGGAAGAGAGAGAGAGACAGATAGAGTCAGAAACATCGATGAGAGAGAAACATCGACCAGCTGCCTCCTGCACGCCCCTCACTGGGGATGTGCCAACAACCCAGGTACATGCCCTTGACCGGAATCGAACCTGGGACCCTTCAGTCTGCAGGCCGACGCTCTATCCACTGAGCCACACCGGTTTCGGCCTTACCCATCTTTCCTTCTGAAAAAGGCAAGCCAGGCAAATGGCAAGTTTATTTTTATTACGCCAAAACATACGTGTCCTGGCATCGCTGGCATCGCCTTCTTCTCAGGCAGGCTGGTTTGCTTCATAACCCCCCTCGACGTTAAAGCAGCCGGGAACCGAGTAAGAAAGATGAGGCCTCCCCTGTGCTAAAGTGTGTTTCCCTTGTTTTAACACGGTCCGCTCTTTTCAGGATTAAGCACGTTGAGGAAAAAGTCATACCAATCAAAAGATACCGAATGAGGAGTTTTCCGAACTTTCTCAACCGTCTTACTTCTGCACTTTATTCAGTAACTGATTCTCATTTTTGAGCAAAACAGTGAGGTCAAACTATTTTTCCTTTTTGAGTGGGTCATTTTAGCAGAAAAACTTGTTTTCAGGCTTACTTTGGGTCTATATTGAATGTGCTAATTCTTAATTGTTGGTAGATTTTGGATTATTTAAAAACATCGAGGTAAAACATTTCAGAAGCTAAGTGGAGCTGGGGGGCGGGGGCAAAGGGAGGAGGCTGTGTCCCTGCCGGTAACTGTAGATGAGGAAGCTGACGATTTTCATTCTGCGAGGAAAGATCAAACGCTTCAAGTGAATACCCCCGTATTTCTTTATTTCCATAGAGACGCTGCCCTCGGCTAGTGTGTTATGTAGTAAGTCTTTACAGACGTACATTTTATCACTTTCTATGAGCTGAAGATAAAAAGGACACAAAATTAAACCCAAAGGAAAGTCATTTAAGCGGGCTGCTTCCTCAGATAAAATACTTTCATCGAGACTAACTTCCTGGGCAGAAAAATATTTCCCATACTTAATTCTGAACATGAATTATATTTATGCTTGTGAGCACAGATTAGCTAAAAACTTCAATCCCCAATGCAATTTTTTATTTTACTTTTCATGCCCTTGGCCACACCCAAGGCACCAAGATCACCGAGGAACAAAAGCAGCCACAACAGCAAGGGAGGAGCTTAGCTATTCACTCTGACCTTCTTACACCACCTAGGATGAGGGGTCCTTTGCTGCTGTTTTCAGTAAGGCGGGCCCTAATGATTTTACTACGTAAGATGTCCCACTGCACTAACCGAGTACAAGAACACCTACTTCCCTGCCTTCTCAGCATCACTGTTTTAAACATTTGCGAATACGGTTTTAAGTGATAAAATGTTCTTTCGCTGTTTTTATTTGCATGTAATTAATAAGGATTAAGATTAAACAGGTTTTCAGACGTTTAAAAAATGTCCCACTGCAAAAATGTCTTGTATAGCGAAAGGAGCTCAGAAGAGCAAGAATGGTAACGTAAATTATAAAGGAAGAAGAGAATCCAACTCCCAACTCAATAATTATACACTGTATCTTCCACGCAAAACTACAGCTATTCATTTTCATAATGTGCTTAAATTAAGACTGCACGTCTATTTTTCCTTCATTTCTCTATCCCATCTAACTAATATGCAACATACTCATTTTGTTTTGTGTTGCTTCCTTTGCCACTCTTTATCCTAGTTTGTTGTTGTTGTTTTTAGGGCCTGAGGATCCAGCTAGTGTCTGTTTCTGGCAATGCTCACCATGTTTTATTTGGCACCCCTTACTATGGGCAGACGGCAAGAATTGGTGCTCATTTTTATCATCTCGACCTAACTCCTAAAGTAGACGACGCAAATCTAATAAGAATCCAAATCTACTTATCTTCAGGGTATAATAGGGAATCCATGTATTTGTCCCGGTCTTTGATGAACATCATCTATATTAATGAAATGCTCTGGGCTCTGCAGGTCAAAACATTTCCGATGAAACTCGCGTGTCATGAAATGCTGCTCCGTGACACCGTCGGTGTGCAAATGCGGGAGAGATCAATGACTGTAGCCTGGGGCCCAGCATTTTAAGTTTATAAACTTACAAAACAAGAAAATCTCTTACAGTATGAGTCTAATTTACCTAATAAGCCAGAAAATAGCATAAAATCGAAGTTACATCAAGGCAGTAGCTTCTGCTATCTAGGTGTTTTGTTTCCCATTGAATATTGAGCAGTGTGAAAACTACTACTGAGTAGCTATAATATGTTCTCTGAACATATATGTATAATATGAATATGTTATTTATATGTTATCTAATACACACATACCCATAATAGTTCATGCTCACCCTGAAGTAACATACATACACAGAAACTTCTGTCTGTTGGCAAATCATTAATAAAACACACTTCCCACTCTTGTGTGTATTAAGACATACCAAGTATCCTATATAATAAAACCCTAATATGCTATCAAACACATTTGGTTGGAACGACCGGCAGAACAACTAGTCGCTATGATGTGCACTGACCACCAAGGGGCAGACCACCAGGGCTGCATTGAGCGTCTGCCCCCTGAGAGGGAGGTGACCAGCAGCGTCGATCGGGGGGCGGGGCCAACCCCACAGACAGACAGCCCCCTGGGGTCCTGGACTGTGAGAAGGCATAGGCCGGGCTGAGGGACCGCCCCGCCCCGCCCCCGCGTGCACGAATTTCATGCACCAGGCCTCTAGTCAACTATAATTGTTGTTTTCACTTCACCTGCTCACACAGGCGCAAGGCCTGGCTTTCCCAGCGTGGTGACCAAGTGTCCAGAGGCTCAGTCTTGCTTTTTGCCAGGTGTGTGCGCTGGAGTCCCTTAACAACACTGGGCTCCCTGCTCCTCGCCCCCACAAAACGGCTGCGATGATCTCCAGCATCCCCCGCCGCGCTGAAATCCTGCGTTTTGATGACGGCGATTATGCTGCTCCCGCCTCTGATGATGGCAGTAAAAATACCCATTACACACCGAGGCCCTAATTATGAGCCAGTGCTATCCTGGATGCTCTATACGCCCTTGCTTAATCTTCCCAACACCTGTGTGGTGAACTGGCTGATGATGCCCATTTTAGAAACGAGGCTGGCTGATAGTCACACGCGGGCAGCTCGGCTCAGAGCACCCCCCACCCTACCCCCCAGACGCTGCTGCTCTGCAGTAAGTGATCTGGCTCCACAGTGTCACCCAGCAGAGCCCGCGTCAGTGACATTTCTTAGCAGCCCATTTCTGCTGACATGACTCTAATTTGTCTCTAATTGCCGTAGCTGGCGCTCTTTGCTTGCATATGCAGCATCTTAAAGGGATTTCGGTGGGGGTGGAGGACTGGGTGGAAAAGGTGAAGGGATGAGCAGTACACATGGGCAGTTGCAGAATAGCCCCCGAGATGTGGGTTCCGGCACGGGGAGTAAGTCAATACCGTCCACGTAACCATGGGGCCAGAGGACCGCTGTGTAAAGTACACGGTTTTCCAGCCACTTTGCTGCACGCCTGAAACTAATCCAGGACGCTACCGAGTGTAAATTGTAATTGAAAAATAAATTTTTAAAAATGTGATTCTCAGAGCAACCCTGTGAAGGCTATCGAGTAGCTGTTTCTATTTCGATTTCATTTATGAGAAAATTTAGAGCCAAGACCCAGACATTTATGCAACTTCCTGATGACAAAGTGATGCTGTGCTCAGTACCTTCTAAAACAAGAAGAGGTGAAACACGCCATCACAAGGCCAGTGCTCAGAGCCGGGTCAGACCCGAGGCATCTGGCTTTGGTTCTGCCTACGCGTTCAGCGCTCTCCAGTCTGTTCTCCCGCCAAGCTCTTTCCTGTCTGAGGTCCTGACAAATCAGACTTAAGAGGATGAAATAAAAGTTCATCATGTTCTCCCAAACCCACCTTTTCTCCTAAATTCCTTCTTCTGATTAATGATGCCCATAATTACTAACCTATACCAGAAATCTAGAAGTCTCTTCCACCTTTCCCTCCATCAATCCCACATCCACACTCAATCCTATGAAGTCTAGCTTCAAGATATTGCTCTGACTTACTTATCTCACTCCGATTGCTGTTGCTAAAACTCTTGAATTGTCTGCGGGACCACTGACTCGCCATCTCCATGTCAACTCCTCTGCACCCAAGGATACAGCCTCACCAAACCACTCAGGGTTCCTCATCCTTCCGCACAAGTCCACGGTTCTGTGCACGGAAATCGCCATGCCTGCAATTCTTGTCCCTGTTAGAAACACCCCATTATTCCAAACACGTCCTCTTCTAAGACCTTTTTCCTTACCTTCCCCATCTCCAAATGAATCACTCTCGTCCATGCTCGTATCGTAGTACCTTCTGTAGGGTAGTTTCAGGGTAATAAAAATATTCCACTGGGTGGAATTTCATTTTAGGCTTTGTGCTTTGAATGTGTTGTCTTTAATCCATGAAAAAGAGCCATGAAATGAAAAATATCATTCCCATTTTACAGATAAAGTTCCTGAAGCATAGAAAGGTGAGACAGCCATCTAATTCAGAAGTGAGAAAAGCCAGGTTGAAAATTCGTTGTTCTCCAAAACCCCAGGCTCCGCCGTTTTACTAGAAACCTTTCTCAATTATTTGTTTACACTTTATCTGCTCCATTGGCCACTGACACACCCCTTCCTGCATGCCCCCTACTGGGGATTAAGCCCCCAACCTGGGCATGTGCCCTGACCACAAATCGAACTGGGGACCTTGTGGTGCACAGCACCACACCCAACCCACTGAGCCACACCAGCCAGGGTGGCCACTGAACTCGTAAGTACATCTTAGATATTCAACACCGAGGCCTCAGCACCTACCATATCATCTCACACTCAACAAATATGTGGTGAATACATGAATGAGCCCAAATATTGTTTGACTCACTAAATAAAGTTCTATTGTGATTAACTGCCATTTAAATGGAAATGTCGGCTTCATGAACATGACTGATGGGGAAAGAAGATTTGAACAATGTTTATGAGTTTTTAATGTAATTTTTTATTGAGTTTGTGTATTCTAATTCATTAATAAGAGACATAAAGAATAATGCTAGTATGCTTTATCTCCCAACATTATTCAAATTGGCTTTTTTCTCTCAATAAGATGGTTGGGATAAGTTATCACATTCTGTTGGTCCAGAAAGATCCATCCATTTTTTTCACACAATGACCTAAGCCCTGTTTTATAGAAATACATTTGCATATACGATCTATGTATAAACATATTGCAATCATATTTTGACTTTTCAAAAAGCAGGACTGGCAATCACAAGGTGATTTTTAAAGAATACAATAAAATCTGCAATGCTCTTTATTTTAAGAAGGAAAACTGTGGCATTCATTTCTTGGCCTAAACCAGCAATTTTCAACTTTTTTATCTCATGCACACATAAACCGATTACTAAAATTCTGTGGTGCACCAAGAAATGTATTTTTTGCCAACCTGACAAAAAAAAAATAGGTGTAATTTTGATTCATTCACACTGCAAAATATATACTCCTTCCCCATATGGCTGTACTTACGTAACCACCTCTATTATTTTGTAGTTTTAGACCCCATTTCTTGTGAACTGAAAATATTAAACGGAACATTCCAGAAACAAATGATTCCTAAGCTTTAAATCACATGCCGCTCTCTGAGTAGCATGATGAGATCTCATACCACCCAGTCCGGGATGTGAATCATCCTTCCGTCCGTCGTCTCTGCGCTGTATAACGCCCCCACCCACTGGCCACTGAACAGCCATCTGAATGGTCAGATGGACTGTCGCACAATCGCAGTGCTTGTGTTCAGGTAACTCTTACTCTACCTGAACTAGCCCCAAAGCACATGAATAATGATTCTGGGAACTCAGATATGCCAGAGAGAAGCTGTAACGTGCTTCCTTCAAGTGAAAAGGCGGGTACAATACAAGATCTTTTGGGAGAGACATACATTGACTTTCACTACAGGATATTGTTCTAGTTGTTCTATTTTCTTATTAGTTTTTGTTGTTAATCTCCCACTGTGCCGGATGTATGCACTAAACTTCATCATAGGTGTGAATGTCTAGGAAAATCCTATATAATAAGAGAGGAATATGCTTATTATCCGTTACGCCCTGAGCGTAACCACCTACCGCGTAATGACCAGATCACGGGTCGGCAGGAGGGTGGGGCAGCGGAGAGCTATCAGCTGCGGTGGGCGGGTGGCCAGCTGAGGCAAGCAGCAGCAAGCTACTCACGCATGGATTTGTGCACAGGGCTACTAGTAGTAGTACATAAAGGGCTCGGTACAACCCATGGTTTCAGGCATCCATTACATCCAACACAACGACTCTTTTTACATCAAAATCTATTAGTCTTGAAGCCCACCCTTATTATACTTTGAATGGATCTTCACCTATGCAAGGTTTTGTAACACCACGCCCTGGTTATTTGCATTATGCCAATTCAAAGTTACGTAGATATTTTAAATGTTGTCTTATTTCATTATAAAATATTTTAAAATCCCACTTATCTCGCCACCAATCTCTTCAGAAAAGTCTACGGAGAGGCTCCGAAGCTCATGGTGGAAGATGCAAGTTTTCAAAAATTCAAAATATTGCTTAAAAGCTTAATTCTATCACCAGCAATAAATACTACTAGTTGAAAACAAGTTGTTTTCCTTGAAGTGATAGATTCACATCATTAGTTTTTGAGACAATATCTGCCAAATATCAAAGCCTGAAAAACTAGTTTGTAAGTGATTCTTTAGGTAAAAATTGTGTTCCATGTAAAATGGTGGCTAGTTCAGCTGACAACTCCATAACAAGGATTTTTCCTCAAGGTCACAACTGTACTCCACAGTGTAACAAAACTGATTTATGCTACCTCCCATTTCATCACACCAAGTAGGGGAAGACATTGTACCAAAGGTTGAAATTAATAAAATTAGTGTTTTGACTTCATCCTCAAGATCATTCTTAAAGGAACATGGCATGTATTTTTTTTTTTTCCTGCCTGGGTACCACGAGAAAGAAAACAATCCCTGCTCTGTTGTCATGGCGACTTGCTTTGGGCTAAGGCAGTGGTCGGCAAACTGTGGCTCACAAGCCACATGCGGCTCTTTGGCCCCTTGAGTGTGGCTCTTCCACAAAATACCACAGCCCGGGCGAGTCTATTTTGAAGAAGTGGCGTTAGAAGAAGTTTAAGTTTAAAAAATTTGGCTCTCCAAAGAAATTTCCATCGTTGTCCTGTTGATATTGGGCTCTATTGACTAACGAGTTTGCCGACCACTGAGCTAAGGCACCAGGAGTTTTCCCACCACTGCTTTGGCACAATCATTAAAACTCCATGGAAAGTGTCAGTGATGTCTTCGCCTTCTTATAAAAATAGTTTTGACCTCGCAGACTTCTCATGAGGGTCTTGGAGGGATTCCTCAAGGGTCTGAAGACCACAGTTAGAAACCTGTTGTCCATATCCTGCCCATTTCAAAGATGAGGAAACTGAGGTTCAGAGGTCAAGTAACCTACCCAAAGACCAGCAGGGAACAGCACAGCTGAGAGGCAAGCCCTGGCGTTGGAAGTCCAGGTTGGGATCTGAGGACTGTGCCGCATGGCAGAGGACCTGCTCCTATGGGTGCTGGACTGCACACAGTTCCTTGTACTGAGATGCCACACGGTCCTTGCTTTGCCCTCTGAGATGAGAATACACATTCCTTCATCGAGCCCTTGGATCTCGACTACGATGAGCCAGGGGCTGTGCCCGCGACGGGGATGCCAAAGTGAGTAAGGTATTGTCCTCACTTTCAAGGATTTCCCAATTGACTGGGGAGACGAATGTGTAAAGGACTGCCTGTAATGCGTGATACATGCTATAATAGTTGGCTGTACAAAGTATTTTGGGAGCACAGAAGTGATTAATTCTGCCCAAAGGAGGAGGCGGAGGGGAGAAGAGGCTTAGAGCCCAAGTGCTTATTTCTTAGTTCGCCTTGAAGGACTAATCCACCTAATCCCAGCGTTCACAGGCCAGCCCTTCACCTGCCCGAGCCCAGCCGCTGTGTGCCCTGCACACAAGCCCACGACTTTGAATTACATGTCTCAATTGCCCTCAAGATCATATGACGAAGATGAATATCAAACGCTAATCCCCACATTATGGGAAATGCCTTCTGAAGAGATGTATTGCTCCTTCTTTAAGGAGATCATCACATTTGTGGGCATCAACTTGTACTTAATGGGGAGAGAGCTGGACAATGTTGCAAAAAGCCCAACAGCTTCTTCTAAACGACCATTAGGAACACAGGTTTAAACCAAAGAGCCTGTCGCCAAGTACCCGACCAGACTTTTCAGTTACCTTTACGCTAAGCCCGAGAGAGGTCAGCAATTCTTTTTTTTTTTTTCTGTAAAGGACCAGGGAGTGACTATTTTATATTCTGCAGGCCAGATAGTCTCTGACTGAACTGTTCAGCACTGCCCTTGTGGTGAAAACAGCCACAGACAATAGTGTTGGTGCAGCAGTGTTCCGATAAAACTTTATTTACAAACCGGGCGGGGGCACATCTGCCCACAGCCCACAGTTGGCCGCCTCCCGCCCTAAGCCATCTTCCTGTTGTGTCCTCATTTCACTGCAGAGGAAAGATCAGCGGGCTTGGCATTAGGAGAACTGGGGCTTAACGCGACCTCGCTGATTAATAACCAGCTGGGAGATCTTAGGCACATTGCCTCACCACTCTGGCACCTGCTCCTTGTATCAAATCAAGTACCCGTATTTTATAACCAATAATGGCCCTTCCCACAACCCAAGCAATTGCTGCAAAGTACCTCGGCCCCCCCCACAACCCCCACCCCCCTCACACACAGGCATTCCTAATTCATTCCAGCGTGGAATAAACAGACTGAGAAAAAATAAATGTGACCTTAGGTCAGTGGTCGGCAAACCGCGGCTCGCGAACCACATGCGGCTCTCGAGCCGAGGTTTGCCGCTCTGTTGACTAATGAGTTTGTCAACCACTGCCTTAGGCGATACTCAGGAACAGATACCTCAGAGGAAGAGAGGGCAGGTCTACAAAGGCGAACCTCAATTCCGAGTAAACCATTAACGAGACTGTCCCGAGGAAAGCAGCCGGGCCCCTCCAAGGTCCCGGGAAGTCTTAGCAACCCAGGTATGCCTCCAGAACTGGGCGAAGAGCGAAACTCAGTCACTTAGTAGGCAGAATGTTGCTTTTTTAAATGCTTGGCATCAAACAAAGTTTAGAAGCCGAATAAAACATTCCAGGTTAAATTACATTGCTGAGTGTTGGGTTTTGATCAAGGATAAACCCTCTGCCTGCTGCATCTCTGTAGTATCTTAAGTCTGTAACGCTATAGCTGGTAACAGGTTGAAGAAACAGCATCACTGATCGCTCCTATGTGTAGAGCTCCTTAGAGATTATTTTTGTAAATTCTATTTTTTGAGCTTCCCGGGGCCCTTTGGAGATTGGCAAAGACAAACATTATCCTTCCAAAGAAGGAAGCAGACATTCAGAAAGAATTTTTTCCTACCTAGAAGATTCTTGAGTTCATAGCATAAAAAGGGGAGGGGCTAAAGCTAAAATCACAAGTTAGCCTGGACAAGGGACACGGAACACTAAAAACAGACAGACACCGCCCACCATTTTGTAGAATCTCATCTCCTTTCTATCCCAGGAGGAATGAGAGCCGGGGGCAGTGGATTCTTCAGCTCCACACCTTCAAGGCACTTTCCGTTTGGAAAGGCTTGCCTAGCATTTTGCTTCAGCAGCTGGTGTTCAGTTTACCGAGTTTTTCTGTGAAGTGCTTCCACCAAATGTAAACGCTTTATGGGCTAGCTCATAAAGTGCGCCGGGCGCCGGGGTGGTGCTGTGTGAAGACAACCACGGCTGGGAGGAATTCTGAAAGCAAAGGGTAGTCCTTTCGATTTGACCGGCCTCGCAGATAAAAGCCTATTCCTATTAAAAACACAGAAGCAGCTGTGAATAATTCAAGTCACTAAACGGCATGAATGGATTAACAGTTTCATGTTACACTTGCCTTTTATCCAGACACAACTTTGAACATAATAAATTTGGTTTTAGAGCTGAAATGCTCAAAATTCTGAGGGATATATATATATATATATATATATATATATATATATCCCTCAGAATTATATATATATATATAATTAAATTCCACTTTGAAGCATCCTGAAGGTTGTTCAGGGCAGAAGCCACGCATGTTCCTTCGGATGCGTGGGTGTGAGGCCGGCCTCCACAGTTGCCTCCGTAGGAAACCACGCAGATTTGAGAAGCAGCGAGAGGAACCACGGAGCGGGTATTGGGGAAGAGGGCCCTCGTCTCCCTCGGCTCCTTTTCCCTGCCTGGAGGACACCCCTGGAGCACATCGCCTGTTCGCCTGGTGCTCTTCCTCATCTCCCATCTTCCATAGAATAACCAGCCTATGCGCCACGCACACCGCAGGTTGCCTTGCACGAGAACAAGGGGACCGTTAGTGGGGTCCTTTTGTAGGAATCGGTGCACTCCACTCTGTGTAGAGAAAGTTGAGGGACTCACGAGCCGCAGTTTGCCAACCACTGCCCTAGAAGACCCCTCATGTTTTCCTAAAGGCCAGCGGGCATGGCTCTGCAGAGAGGATCCTGTAATTACATGTAAATAATGGACTTGATAGAACATAGTTTACCATTAAGAAGCCCATCTTGTACCCAGAGAAGCCTTTAAAACATTGAAGAATTAGGCTCCCACTCAGTCTCTGAGCAACTAACTCCATGCGGCCTGCAGGAAGCTGCTGGGGGCCGGCATCTCCTTACAAGGAACGTGGGCCCCACCACCTCCACTGGTTTCTTTTAAGTTAATCCTCACCCAAGGATATTTCTCCATTGATTTTTTTAGAGAGAGTGGAAGGGAGGGGGAGAGACGGAAAGAGAAATATGGATGTGAGAGGCATATCGATTGGTTGCCTCCTGCACGCACCCTGGCACCCTGAACCCTGACTGGGGCCGGGGATCCAGCCTGCAACCAGGTATGACCCCTTGACCCGAATCGAACCTGCGCCCCTTCCGTCTGCAGGCGGCCGCCCTCTCCACTGAGCCGAACTGGCTAGGGCTACCTCCCCCGTTTTTAATGTCAGGGCCTTCTTTCCTCTTCTATTTTCATTCTCTCTTTTTCCCCTCGCCCATCTCTCTTCCTGACTAGTTAATTGAATTCAAGTCACCCTGGTCACCGAGGTCCTCCGAGGCCATCTGAGCCTCACATACCATCAGTTTTCATCACGGCTATAACATGCTACACAAACATAACAACTCAGACCAAACACACCCGTGAAGCATAGATCTGCAGGCCCCACGGTGGGACTGGCTGCTGGCTTCCCTGCCCCGGGCTCCCCAGGGCCCCAACCTGGGGTCCATGGCCTAGGCCCTGGGGACTGTCCACGTGGGAGCTCGCTCAGGCTAGGAGCCAAGTTCAGGTCCACGCAGTGGGAGGACTCAGCCTGGTCCCTTGTTGGCGGTGGGCCAGGGGCCCTGCTCAGCTTTTGGAGGTTTTCTGTGGCTCCTCGGCCCTTCTCCATCTTTTAGAGCCAGTGACAGGGGCGGGTCCTCCTCTCGGCGCCTCTGAGCCTCCGCCTCCTCCTCGGGCCGTAAAGACGTGCGATGGCACTGGGCCCACCTGGAACATCCGGGCCCCTGGCCCCGAGGACGGCCACCTGGGCGCTGCCTTCATTCTGTCTGCAAGGCCTGTCCTCGGAGCTCCTGGGCGGTGTCTGAGTGGATGACGTGGGATGAGAATCTCGGGGAGACACCTTTCGTCTTCTGGCCACCTCCCAGCGAGAACCAGCTCTTGGTCTCCCAGACACGCTTCCTGTGTCCCTGAAAGTAAGTGTACATCTCGCCGCGTCTTACCGAAGAGGACTGCTTATTGAGACACTGCGAATACTGGAATAGAATGATAAGAACAGCAATAGCCAGCCAAGGAACCACGCGCTGAAGGAAGGATGCTCTGGACGGACGAAAATTCTCCCAAATTCTCCAGGGAAAGAGCCTGCGGAGCCTGTCTGTGCTCGGACACGGCGGCGGGGGGGGGGGGGTGGGGTTGGGGGGCGCCATGGCTTAGTGAGAGTTCCAGGTGCTGCTTCCCGCCAGATGGGTCTAAAGCGCCGGGGCTTGGAAACAAACGGCCGGAGACCTGCCAGAAGCCACGTGGGAGCCCCGATTGGGCTCGGGTCCCGGCTGGTGGAGACACCGCCTCCCGGCTCTCCCGGAAACGAGCCCGGGTCTGCCCTCTCCCTCTATCCCGGCCTAGTCACAGTTTTGCTGAATAAATCCCGGGCTGCCCTGGCTGGTTGTGCTCAGTGGTTAGAGCATCAGCCCGTGGACTGAACAGGGTCCTGGGTTCGATTCTCGTCGAGGGCATGGACCTGGGTTGCAGGCTCAGGGACAGCTGTGGCGGGTTTTGAGCTTCTCTGTAGCTTTCCTGGGTCTGGTGGCCACCGGTCAGCCAGGACACTGTGACCCCCCAAGCCCTGTGCTCTGAACCCCCCTCTGGCTCCCCCAGGCTGATTATACGCCATGTGGCTGCCAGTCCCCCCTGGCTGGGCATGTCACAAGGAAAGACCCTGAGAAGGGTAAAAAGTTGGTGCGTTTTTTCTTCTCCCCGCAAGTACCACCAAGTAAGTTAGACTTCGGAGGGGTTACAGAGCCCACAACTACTAAATAGTAAGGAAATGGGGGAGGGCAGGATTCCATTTATTCTTACCATTTAAGTCAGGGGTGTCCCCACCCCTTTTTCCTGCCCAGGGCCATTGGGATATTTATGACACTATTCATGGGCCATACAAAATGATCGACTTATAAATCAAGCCTGCTATGTTTGGTCAAGCATTTCATTAACTCACCCCTAGTGCCTTGGCAGGGCCCGACCAAATGATTTAGGGCAGTGGTCGGCAAACTGCGGCTCTGCTGACTAATGAGTTTGCCGACCACCGGTCTGGAAGACCTCGCTCTGCCCCTTCCATTTCCTGACCGTCTTGCTCTGAGAACTCTGTCCACAATGCCCATGGCTGGGCTCCTCCCCACACCCCACCCCAGACACAGGACTTAACCCACACACCGTGGGCGCACTGCTCATGTCTGTCAGGGGCCCCTGAGAGGTGTGCATTGCTCACTCCCAATCATGGGAGATGTTCGCCCCAAAACAAGGTAAAGGGGAGCTCTCACAGCGCTCTAGTCGTACACCGAGGTACCCTCAACTGTGTCCTGACCTCGGGGACTCTTACACCACTTGGGGGGCATGTCTGATTCCTGGGCACTTCATGAAGCGATAATATGAAGTCTTCAGACTTTCCAGAAACTCGGTGTTAGAAAGCCCCGTTAAAGCAGGGACCACTTCTGTGTTTTGTAAACAGCACAACTTGCACATCATCTGACGTTTCTCATGTTACAGAATGCCGAACAGAGAGGCCCAGGCGGGCAGTTTCTCCTGGACGTCAGTGCCGCCAGCTCAGGAGTGGCTAGCTGGTGTCCAAGGCCATCCCCCGCGCTGCGCTCATTGGCCAACCAAGATTCTATTTCCATTTGGTTCTGTTTTGAATTCCTTGGGAGGAGACAAACAAAAGCTGTACCACTATCTTTGGTTCACTCGTTTACTCACCAGCTGGAGCCCCGAGGGGCCCTGAGAAGGATCTGACAGCCCTCTTCAGTTAACCAGCGAGAACTAGGTAAAAGGAGACATTTTCTTTTTCATTTATTTATTTTTTCTGAAGCTGCTAATATCTTCAGAATTAAGTTCAGCACCTATATCAATAAATCCATGTGAAGTCACTTCTAACTTTTCTCTTTATAATTTCCTTGTTCTAGTTATTCACTGCAATTTATTTTTTTAAGATATTTTCATTGATTTCAGAGAGGAAGAGAGAGAGAGAAAGAGAGATCAGTGATGAGAGAGAATCACTGATTGGCTGCCTCCTGCACACCCCTCACTGGGAATCCAGCTATGACCTCCTGGTTCATAGATCAACCCTCAACCACTGAGCCACACCAGCTGGGCACTGCAATTTATTTTGAAAGCTTTCTCAAATCATTTTAATAAATAATCAATCAATCTTATCTGTATTCTTCAAGGAAGGGCTCTACAGAAAGACACCAGATACGGTTACCTCTGTGCAATGTAGGACAGCCCTTCCAGCCAGCACAGCGGTCTATCTTTATGGCACTAGACGTGACCTCCCCCCTGTATTAGTCGGTAGACATTGAGAGGGGCTTCAGCCTGCACACACATTACCTGGTGAAGGGGTTCAGAACAGCCACCTCAAAACAGGCCACTTTGGCAAACTGATGACGTTGAGCTGACGGTGCTTAAAAGACAACAGGTAGAAGGATTTTCTGAGCTCCCCTTTCTCCCTAAAGCCAGGCCATAAAATTCCCCAGGAAACAGGTGCCCTCCTTGTACCAAGAGAGGAGAACATTCTCAGCGCTGGGACTGGCACCCAGGAGGAATGCATCTCACAAACTTTCTAAAATAACCCTTGTTGCCCATCACTTTCCCTACACACCTCCTAGTCACTGTCCCACAGTGTACTGTCCCTCACCCGAACCCCTTCGTCTTGTCACGTCTCCACAAATGTATCATTCTTCGTTTAAAAGGCACAGAAGCTCCCTATCCTATTTCTTTACCATCTTTTTTTTTTCCTTTATGAGGATTCTTCTGTGCCCATAAACGTATCCCATACAGTGTGATCTTTTCCTCTTAACCCGTCTCCTGTCTGTGCAGTTCTCCGGCCCAGCCACAGAACCTGGAGGGGCAGAGGGGAGATTTCCTTCTCCTACGATACACGCACAGGTGAGCCCACATCCGTCCTGCAAGGAAGTAGCCATCAGTGTTCTAGCAACTGATCAGAAGGGAGGCTGATGACGATGAAGAGACCACCAACCCCTGGGCAGAAGCAAGCTTCCTCTTCCCCCCCCACGGCCTCACCCAGTTCCCTCTTAGAACAAAGAACGGCACCTGTGCTTACCGCTGTGTGGCTTGGTGTTTATCCTGTACCCAACACTTCTCTCTGAGTGCCGGCCAGGCGGGAGGAGAGACAAGTACAGCACGCGACAGCACAGAGCGTGGAAGTGGACTAGGCAGAGAGAGAAAGTGTCACACAGCCTCACTCATCTGAGGAATCTCATGAACCAAATAAACTGATGAACAAAATAGACTCAGATACAGAAGCATGGAGCAGACTGCGGAGTCTCAGAGGGAAGGCGGGGAGAGGGGTGGACGGGCAGTGATCAACCAAAGAACTGGAATGCAGATAGATATAACCCGTGGACACAGACAATAGGGTGATGGAGGCTAGCAGGGGCCAATGGGGGGGGGGGGGAGGGGCGGGGAACATATGGAATACTGTCAACAATAAACATTAAAAAAAAAGAAAGTTGACCAGGATTGGGTTGGGTTGCCTTTCGTTACAGAGAGAAATGGTACAAATGAAAACGGAACAGGAAGCGCTGGAACAACCATCGGTCGCTGCTGCCATCTCCTCAGAGACTCTCCCTCAGGGAGCAAGGCGGGACCTGACTCAGGGGCCTCCTGGGACCTGCGGGAGGCCACACCAACCCGCAAGCAGTCAGCCTGGGGAGGAAGACTAGCCAGGAACACCGAGAGCCACTGCGGGGTGGGCTTGGGGGCAGGGAGCGCTCCCTTGGCACTTCCAGAGTGCGGGCCTATCATCTGGGCCACCCAGGCTAATCATGTCACCATGTGAGCACCCCCAGGAGGAAGTGAGGGTGCAAACAGGTGTGTAAATCCCGGCTGGCGCTCAGAGCAGGAAACCTGCTTACATCACCAAAGAACAAAAGAAAACAAACAAAGGTTTTTTTTAATTTATTGATTAAGGTATTACATATGTGTCCTTATTCCCCCATTACCTCCCACCTCCCATTCATGCCCCCACCCTCCTGTTGTCTGTCTCCATTGATTAGGCTTACATGCATGCATATAAGTCCTTTGGTTGATCTCTCCCCCTTACCCCCACCCTCCCCTACCTTCCCTGAGGTTTGACGTTCTGATTGATGTTTCTCTGTCTCCGGATCTGTTCTTGTTCATCAGTCTATGCCATTCATTATATTCCACAAATGAGATCATGTGATATTTATCTTTCTCTGCCTGGCTTATTTCACTTAGCACAATGTTCTCCATCTCCATCCATGTTGTTGCAAATGGTAAGAACTCCTTCTTTTTTTACCACAGCGTAGTATTCCATTGTGTAGATGTACCACAGTTTTCTAATCCACTCATCTGCTGATGGGCACTTAAGCTGTTTCCAAATCTTAGCTATGGTGAATTGTGCCACTATGAACATAGGGGTGCATATATCCTTTCTGATTGGTGTTTCTAGTTTCTTGGGATATATTCCTAGAAGTGGGATCATTGGGTCAAATGGGAGTTCCATATTTAATTTTTTGAGGAAACTCCATACTGTTCTCCACAGTGGCCACACCAGTCTGCATTCCCACCAGCAGTGCACGAGGGTTCCTTTTTCTCCACATCCTCGCCAGCACTTGTCATTTCAAACGAAGGTCTTGATGCAAAAGGCGCAGGAAGATATGGCCCAGGCCCTTTTAGGGATGAGGGAAAGGAAAAGGCTGGTGGGAGCCATCCATCACTGCAGGCCCAGGATGCAGGCCTTGACACCGGAGAGACCGGAGGGTGGGTCCGCCTACCAGCATGGGCGGGGCAGGGCTTTCCTAGGCTCTGAGCCTTTGGTCCTCAGAAACCTCAGATTGTCAAAGGCTCTCAGAAAGCTGCCACATAGCACATGCCCCAGGCTCAACCACCTGCTCCATCCACACCCCCAGAGCCCTGGGACCTGGACGACCACACCCCCGAGAATCTCACCAGAGGTGGCTGGGCCAGGACAGCCGGGTGACTGGGTTACACGTTTCAAACTCTTTCTCCTAACTGGCATCCTTGCTCAAAACATAGCTCTGTGCTTAACATAATAACTGTATTTTTTCTCTGAATCTCTTTTCTTTCTTTGTGATTTAAGTGGGTAGAAATGAGAGGTATGGTTTTTGCATGTATAAATCTGTATGTGATAAATGCCAAATAACAGAAGATTAGAAATCTCTCAATAATCCAGTTTGTTGTTATCATTGTCTGTTTTCTCTTGTTCTTCTCATTCAACAAATCTTTCTTCAGATGCGTCACCTTAGGGGGCTATGTCCGCCCTGGTGGGTCATTGACTTTGTAGACCGGGTCATATGCTGGATTGAACACTGTAATTACATTCAGACCCGGGGCAACACCCAATTGTCCCCTCTCGCTTAGAGCTGGGGGCACCTATGAATGACATACGTTAATGAATTACGGATCCTGTGGTGCGTTAATAGGGTAACAAATCTCAGTCAGTGTTGAATAGCTTGGGGTGGGGAGCAGCTCTTTGTAAACACAGGACCCGGTGGGTGCCTCTGGAAGCCTTAACGAGCGATAAGGTTGAGTTAATATCGGTCCCTATGTTCTCATTGTTCTGTCCACCTGCTCAATGCATAGGTTCCAGCCCAATTCCCCTGAAGCTAAGACCTGAATGTACAAGTAGTGTTGTACCTGGGGGGAAGGGGTACATGCAGAAGCACACATCCATCAATCATTAAAGAATCAACAGACTCATAGATACAGAAAACAAGACAGCCGGCTGTTAGAGGGGAGGAGGGCTGGAGGCCAAAAACCCACACCACACCCAACAGCCCAACAACTCATGGACACAGACAACAGCATGGTGATGACCACAGGGCAAGGGGGTGCGGGGAGGTAGAAGAGGGCAAAGGGGGACACATGATGACGGAAGGAGGCTTGACTTGGGGTGGTGAACACGCAATACAATATACAGATGATATATTAGGGATGTGTAGAGGTGAAACCTATACAATTTTATTAACCAGTGCCACCCCAATACGTTCAATAAAAATAAAACAAAAAGTCCCTTTAAAGACCTCTGTGACCCTAGTCCTTCTGTTTATGGTCCTTGCACTTCAGGTGGCTAATGGGGTAGAATGAATTCCTGTTTTACATTTTTTGCCCATCAAGTTGGAAACAGTGGAAGAGATCGATCACATCCAGCACTCCTAAGGATGCCGAGGGATGGAGGGAAGCTCTCCCTCACTGCTCGTGGCCACGCTTACTGCCAGCACTCTTCTGGGCAGTCATGAGGTAATACACCTTCTGATTCAAAGGTAAATAGCATTTGAACCAGCAGTCTCCAGTTGGGGGACTTTTCCATGCATACTTAAAGGAGCCGGACATAAAGATGTGTGTTCAAAGTCATTTACTGCAACACAAAACTGGAAGCAGCCCGAATGTTCACCAGAAGAGGACTGCTTAAATAAAATATGATGTAGCCACGCTACGGAACAGTATACAGCCATTGAAGAGAATGAATTAGATGGAATTCATTAGATACATTGTATGAAGTGAAGCGACCCACAATATACGTATGGTATCATTCCAGTTTAGGAGATGGATGGAAAAGGCAGAGAGGGAGGAAGAAGCGGGGGGTGGGGGGGTAGAGAGTGTGGTGGGCACAGAGAGAGGGGAAGGAGAGAAGGAGGGAGGTAAATATTGGGGAATGCACGCATCTGTCTGTGTGTGTCTATCCTGATACGAGCATAGAGAGGCAATGCTAGGCAGGGTGACACTGGCCACGTAGAGGCACGCAACGGCAGGAGAGAAGGTGTAGCTCCTAGTGCTTCCCTACCTAGCTCTGTAGGGTTTTGTTTGGCACAGGGAACATCCATGAGCTCCGTTGCCCTCTGTTGTTTAAAAGCACTCGTAACACCCTGAGGAAGACAGGGTGATGTCGACCACGTAGGGACCTCCACCCACGTGGTGAGAACCAACCGCTTTTTAGTCCGATGAAGCTTCAAGACAATTGGGGGGAATGAGGGTGAAGGACAAAGGAAGCGCTCCCTCCTGCAGGAATTCCAGCACGGTTTGCCCATAAAAATGCCTGGGACCCTGGCGACTGAGTCCTCAGTTTCCACCCGTGAATTCCCATGAATAGGTTGGGGGAGACTCATGGGGACAGACCAGCAGACCTGAGAGGAACATACTGCTTCTGAGGCTCGACCAGAGGGCGGTCGTCTAGTTAGGTTTTCCTTAAACCATCCCTGGGAAAACGAAATACGGCTGTTCTCCCAGGAGGAGCCTTGATACACACACTTACTGTATCACGTACAAATAGTAGTTGACGTTTCTAACAGACCCGTGTGTAGCCCCTAAGTAATCGGGTTCCGTCAGTAGTGACCTGTGCCTTTAAGCATAGGTCCCTAAAAAACACCTTTATGCATGCAGGCCACATAGCTGTAGGTGTATTTATAAGCCACACGTGGGCTCCACCGCCCATCAGTATTTTGAGCTAATATTTGATGAAAATAAATAGATGTTTGATTATTTTTTCTTCATGCCTCCCCAGGGGTTTGTTTGTTAAACTGCTGCATACCGGCCCACATGCTGAAACTTCCATAGAATATTTAAAAGTAGCCAGGGGTCACGGATTCATACACTTTAGCAATTTGGTTAGGACAAACTCCATTTGGGCAATAGCTTGATTATTAAATTACTAGAGGCTCAATGCACAAAATTCGTGCAAGGGTAGGCCTTTGCATCCCCGGCTTCATCCGGGACGTCATCCGGACATTCCACTGTTGGGCCGTTTGGTAAATTTGCATATTACGCCTTTCTTATTATAGATAACGTAGTTACTAATTCTAATAAATTTGGCTGTGCTCAGCACGGAGCTTCCAAGCAGAAAGGCCACTAGTTAGCGGTGTTTGTTTAATTCCAGGGCCCATTAGATGCGCTAGAAACAGTAGCTCATTTACGTTGATGATGAGCTTTAGATTTTAATGCCCTGCCCGCGTGCATGTCAGATGGATCAACATGAGCACATACTTCTCAGGACTACACCTACAGGGAAAATAAGGAGGAATCGATGCCTGAAGATGTTTGCTAGATTACCAAGTCAGGTCACTTCGCTATGGGTACTTACTTTTTAAAATCTATTTTTATTGATGTCAGGGAGGAAGAGAGAAGAAGAGAGAGATAGGAACATCAATGATGAGAGAGAATCATGGATCGGCTGCCTCCTGCATGCCCCCCACTGGGGATGGAGCCCGCAATCTGGGCATGTGCCCTGACCGGGAATGGAACTGGGGACCTCCTGGTTCAGAGGTTGATACTTAACCACTGAGCCACGCCGGCCAGGCTAGATAATTCTTTTTAGATAACTAGTAAGCTAATTCAGTATCATCTAGTCCAGTGGTCAGCAAACTGGGGCTCGCGAGCCACATGTGGCTCTTTGGCCCCTTGAATGTGGCTCTTCGGCCCCTTGAGTGTGGCTCTTCCACAAAATACCACGTGCGTCGCGCACATACAGTGCGATTGAAACTTCGTGGCCCATGCGCAGAAGTCGGTTTTCGGCTCTCCAAAGAAATTTCAATCGTTGTACTGTTGATATTTGGCTCTGTTGACTAATGAGTTTGCCGGCCACTGATCTAGTCTATTTAGAATTTAGACACAAACTCCCACGCGGATGTTTGCATGCTCGCTTCACAGCTTCAGCTTCCTGGCTTTCCTGCGTCAGAATAGACTTGTCCTCTGCACTGCAGTTCAACTCAAATCCCCGCTGACTTCCATCGCTGTACCCTGGGAGGAAAGTATGAAACGCTATTGCTGGAAGGCCTCGCTTAAGAAGCGGCTTTCAGGGGGAAGCGCGTTTCAGGCAAGAGCTGTGGAGCACCAGCCGGACAACATCTGGGCTGGCAAACAAGAGGACGCTGAGCCTTCGCAGAAGTTAACTGCGAAAAGCAATGAGTGCATTAGCCACTGGTCCAAGAGCAGGTGCAAGGTGGAAAGACGCGCTTCTGTCCCAGCTGCCTGGTTTCCGAAAGGGTGCTAACCTAGTTCCGTCCTAGTTACCACAAGACGGCCCCGTCGATCTCAGTCATAAGCACACGCGGAGCCTCGCGTGCCATTAGCCGTGCGGACACACGGTAGGCACGTGGTGTGAAGACCGGCACTGGGACCCGGGGCAGACACCTCAGCTATCCCTGCCCATCTCGGCTCCCAAGGGGTTACGGTGCCGAACACACGCCGGCTGGGTCAGGCGAGACAGACTCCCCCACCGTGTGCCCGCGCTGGGGGACGTCGTCGTTCCTCTTTCTTAGCGCTTGAATCCGATGGGCAGGGAGAACAGGAAGAAAATGGCTATCTCAACAATTTATTTTGTGTGGGTTTGGCTGGAGGAGCAAATCGTGAAACGCTCACTGAGCACCATGAGCTGCTCTGCCCTGCGGGTCTGGCCTCCCGGGCGCGGGGCCTGCTGAGCGGACGGGGCGCCTCACGGCCCTGGCTTTGACAGGGAGGCCCAAGTTCAGGTCCAGGCGCCACGGGACGAGAGGCGGATTGCCAGTGGAAGGGATCAGTTCCTCCAGGAAGGCCTGGGGCTGCCTCACTCCACTGCCAGAGGGCAGCCCAGCGCTGTCGCAGTATGTGGCGCTCCTGTGTCTTTCACAGCGACAGATGGGGGAGGGGAGGGGGTCAGACGGAGAGGGCAGAGACACGAAAGAGGTGGGAAATGATCCGTTTCCAAAATGCCCTCCACCTGTGCAGAGAAAAGGGTGTGTGGGCACTTGCAAGCCGACGGCGGTTCCTCTCGGTGACCTCGCATACGAAGGTGTTTCTAGAACTCTCCCTCGGCTCTCCCCGATGGGGCTGGCCGGTCAGCTGTCTGCCTCAGACCACGGCCGACAGAGCCTCATGGAAGGGACACCTAACTGCAGGACCACAGTGGCAGCCACTCCTCCGAGACGTCTCCACACACGAAGATGGTGGGCAGGGCACGCTGCCCGGGTGGGAAGCGAGCCGTTTCACAAGTAAGTTTTCACTGGATGTAAAGCCAGCGCTCAGGAAAACTAAATTGGCTCCATCAAATCAGGTTTTTAAAAACCTGAGATAACGGGCATGGCTGTCATTGGATTCCTCTGCGTAGCGCTGAGCTGGTGAGTCTAAGTCAGCCCTTCTGAGGAGGAGTAACAGCGTAAAGACAACGAAGATGGTGAGCATGAACTTCAAATAGGCTTCCATTTAGTCCTACCCTCTCAGTGCAGGTTGTAAGAAGATGTTTAATAACTGCCCCCGGATGAAGTGTCTTGAAGAAATGCAGAACAGATGAGCAAATCAAAACTTAGTTTTCCGCTCTGAGGCCCTGAGAGAAAAGGGGTCCCCTCCCTCCCCCACCCCGGGCTCTGCCTCTCCCTGGAGACACCTGCCTGTGAACCTAGCTCTCGTCTGGGGAGGAAAGAAACTGTGGTCAGAAACTGTGAGAGGGATTTCACCTCATGGGCAAGTGAATGATTTAGACTGACATGGTGTGTACGCATGTGTGCCCTATACACATACAGATATGTAATATTATGAATGATATTGATACATGTATGTACACATATATACAGAGTGTACATATGTACACACAGATACACAGAGATATATAATATTAAGATTACTGATACAGACACATATATACACAGTGTGTATGTATGTATACACATAGGTACACATATAGATACATAATATTATCTGATACATATCCTCTATAATAAAAACCTAATATGCTAAGAGTCCGGTCATCTGGTCATCCTTTCAACCAATCAGAGCATAATATGCAAATGATATGCTAAGGCTGCTCAACTGCTCGCTATGACATGTACTGACCACCAGGGGGCAGACACTCAACACAGGAGCTGCCCCCAGCACGCAGGCCCCAGGCCAGCCAAGGCCGATGCCAGCAGGGGCTCCCTGATTGCTCCACCAGTCACCCCACAGATCAGCCCTGATCACCAGCCAAGCCCAGGGACCCTACCCATGCACGCATTTCATGCACTGAGCCTCTGGTATATACATAGATAGATAGATAGATAGATAGATAGATAGACAGACAGACAGACACACAGAGAGAGACAGACAGACAAATGGAAAACACAAGGCCTCTGGGTCAGAGACAAGGCTAGGTCATTGCTCTCAGCAAAAAGCAGCCGCCAGACAGCCATGTCTCACCTGAGTCCTCAGCCCATCCCTGCAGGTCTCCACGGTGACGGCAGATGGTACCTGCACAGTCAGTGGGTGCATCACAGGGATGACACCCCTAAATGAGGCCACTGCTCTTACATGGGTTGCAGTGATGTGCCAACCGCCCCGCAGGGGAGAGCCAGCCAGAGAGCCCAGATAGCGCTATCCCATTGGGATCTACTCGAACCTTCTGGGGAGGAGAGGCAGGAGGTTTGATCCTCACTCCCCTGCCCATCTCCAGGGAGGGGAGTCTCCCAGCTTTACTACCCCAGAACGTCTCCTTATGAAACTTCCATTGTTGTCTTTGTTCAGAGGGCCTGGGCCATTTAGAAACATGGACTATTCGTGGAGAACTACCTCCCAACAGAAACCTACTCTACACGGTATTGGCTGATATTTTTAAACACAAAGATGTATTTGTTTTATTAGAAGATAAATGAGTTTTGTTTTTATAAAATCCTGTGTATACCCTTAGTCTCTGGAGTATGTGCTCAGGGGATTTTAGACTTCCTCATATTGTCTTCCCCCTAAGCTTCTATCAAGAGTAGACATTTCTGCCTGGCCTACATGGCTCAGCAATTGAGCCTTGACCTATGAACCAGGAGGTCATGGTTCGATTCCCAGTCAGGGTACATACCCGGGTTTCTGGCTTGATCCCCAGGAGGGGGTGTGCAGGAGACAGCCGATCAATGATTCTCTCTCATCGCTGATGTTTCTATCTCTCTCTCCCCCTCTCCCTCCCTCTCTGTGAAATTAATTTTTTAAAAAAGATCTTCATAAAAATTTTGTTTTGGTAAACAGTAGGCATTGAGCACACAAGGTGATGTGAGGGGGTTGGGACGCCGCTGGGATGCTTTGAGAACGTGCGAGCTGTTTCTGTTAAAGTAGAAATGTCAGCCCGCGTTCCTGCAGCTTTGGTTAGTATGTGAGATGTCAGGACCTGTGGAGACTTTGAGAGAAAAAAGCAACTCCTTGGGTGAGAAGACGGCGCCTGTTCTGTTATTACTGTGAAACCTAACCTTGACTCTCATGTTCCCATTGATCTCTCTAGAGACACATGTTGAAAACAGGTTTCAGAAAACTCTAAAAAGACATCATTTGAAATTACAGTTGTTAAAGAGAAGATGGTGGGTATAATAATTCCTTGTCATTTTTTTCATGAAACAGAAATTCAATTTAAGAGAGTTTTAAAGCAAAATAATAATGGCATTTTTAATGACCATTTATGTAGGTTACCTGGCAAACCTGTAGCTCATTGGACTATGTACTTTAATATGAATTAGCCAAGGAAACAATAGCTTTTACACGGTAAACAATAACCACAAAAATCTATTATCAATGCTGCTTTCACAACAGGCAAAACTGCTTTCTTGCTTAAAAGTGTTTACTAAGAATATTAAATCAAAAGGGAAACAAAAGAACATATTTCTTATTATCATCAATAAATTAAAGAGTCCAAACTACTTAAACCTAATTGGTATTACTCAGGTAGGCACATATGTATTATAAATACATGCATTCTAATATTTTACAAGTATTTAATACTACCATAAATTTGGAAAAAAATAACACTACCTACTTTTCCACTGAGCACATATATTTTCCTTTTTTTTAAATTGACCATTGTATAGTATCAGTGGGAAACATAAAGAGTAAATTAAATATTAAATATTAAATATTAAGTCCTAAACCCACTCTGCTTTACTGAACTCTCTGGAAAGAGTCTTGCGGAACAGTAACAGTGAACACACACTTACTCTGGGTAATTGTGCAAAATCCACGGGAGGGAGCTATGTAGTCTTTTTATTTTTTTTTACTTTTATTTTTTTTGCTTCTGTGGGATGGTTGATCTTGAGCCTGCAGGGAGCAAGCTGGTTCCATACTACTCCAAGTCCACATTTCTTTGCCTCCAATTCTTAGACAGGGAACCACAGTAGTCTTTTTATTATTAATATAAAACATTGGTCTTTATAAGCATTCTACATTGAGGTTCATTCTGCCAAAATAATACAATTGTGATTTTTCTTCTTCCATCTTAATAATATTGTAACTTGAAATGTACACTTACAAGATTACTGAATAGAGCGCCATTTGACTAGGCCTGAGTCCCAAGACAAGTAGTGGATCCAGCCAAATGAAATAATAACTAAAGATGAACTGAAGTGTGAACGTGCTAAGACTTTGAGGTTATTATCACCTTGAAACACATAACCAACTCACACAGACTCGGAAGAAAAACACATAAAGGTCGCTAAAAGTGGTTTTCATCCAGTGATCAGACCACAAACAGCACGCCCCGTCCCTGAAGTACAATGGTTCGCCTGGGTCCTAGTAACTGGCTCCTCGCTCAGGTCTGCCCCTGCTGGCCTCTCCAGTTCTGGGGCCATGACTATGGGTTTAGACTATGCCCGGTGGACAGCAAGTATGCAGCAAATATTTCTTCTTGAATATAGAGAAAAAGGAGTTTTACTTTTCTAAAGAATACATGTGTTCTGTTCCCAAACTCACGTTAACAAGGAGTCCCACAAAGAGACAATTACACACATTTGTTACGGCCAGTTCCATCACAGTTTAAGAAGGCACAGCAAGAGGAGAACAGTCAAAAGCATTTGGTTTAAGCATACATGTGGGGGGGAAGAGATTAACCAAAGAATTTGTATGCATATATACATAATCCGAGGACACAGACAATAGTGCATTGAAAGCCTGGGCCAGGGGGCGGGCTTTAGAAGGGATAATGGGGGGTAAAACGGGACATCTGTAATCATTTCAACCATAAAGGCTGAAAAGAATATAACAGGCCAAAATTTCTAGCAGGGAAACCAGTTACCTAGAATGTGCCACCTAGAAATTAAGGCAAGACCAGAGCAGCCGTCCGTAAGCCTGGTGATGGATGGTGGCAGTGACATTACTGTATCCGATACAAATTCATGAAAAGGGGAAATCAGGCTGTTCCCTTATCAAAGATCAAAACTTACACCAGTGCCTTGAGCAGCTAGCAAGACCTGACATGTCGAATCAATCTTCCACTTAAGAGAAATGGATTTGGAAGAGAGAGAACGCCCACCTTAGCGTTCCTTCTGGAACAGAAAACAACACTCGCGTTTCAGGAGCACTGATGCCAACATACCCTTTGGAATGTTACCACTTAGCCAGCGGAGGCTGGGACCGGGAGCCTTCCATTAACGAGAAGCACAAACTCTGCGTCTCAGGCCTCCTCACTGACATGGCTCGCTGTTCCTTCAACAGGAGTGGGCTTCCGAGGCAACGGTTCCAGGGCCCCGCAGCGGTTGGAAGGGGGACGCATCATTAACCTTCATGAGACAAAAACGGGGCCCCTGGCAGACGCCCCCCGACCTGTATTCCATCGCAGCGCGTGGCAGGCCAGGGGCTCAGTGTCTGGGGAACCCCAGGCAGCGCCCTCATCCTGGCAGAGGCGTCGGGAGACCTGCACGGGGTCATCCTCCAGGCTTTTGGGGCAGCTCTGTGCCAGATGGGTAACACTCTCTCCGAAGATTTCCAAACGAAAACCGTCTCCGGCTTGTTCTAACTTGACATTTGGATTCATCCCTGTGACCTCAGTGCTGCAGCAAACTCCAAACTGCTTCCTGAAGAAAATCTAGCCGTGACCAGAAGAAACCCGCGGGCGGCCGGCTTTGTATGTGGCCTCGGGGATGCTGGTCTGGCTCTGTAAGGTCCACAATCGAATGGAAGTCCAGGCATCTGTGTGATTCCTTGTCCATCTGCCCTGAGTCAGCATACGGGACACCTGCTGTCTCCTGCCTTCAGAGAGTGCAACAAGGAGCTATTTAATTCCTATAAAGCATCTGACTGACACAACAGAAATGTGAGAGAAAGGGCCCAAGACAGTGGTTCTCAAATGCTAGACTCGTGGCTTTAGAGTATCAGGCACCTGTTCAAAGACCAATGCTGGGATTTCATCTCAAACTGACTAAATGAGACAGTCAGGAACGGAGCCCAGGGATCTGTATTCTTCACAAGGACCCCGTTTGATTCTTATCAATGCTCAACTTAAAAACCACCAGTGGAAGGGATTCAGAATCCAGTCCCATCTTTAGGGCAGTTGAGGTCTTCTATTTCTGGGTTGCATTAAACTTCTGCAGAGGTAACCTACAACTTCACAGGCCAAATATTAGCTTGATCTGCAAGTGTTTCAATGTTAAAACATCATCTTTTATTTGGGTCGCTATCACAGCTACGTCATGTCCGCTTCTGCTTTGTCATCAAAGTGTTAAGAAGGGCGCAGGAGTTCACCACTCACAGTGAATGCTCTTTCTAAACAATAACATGAACTCATCTTCCTAGTTATAAAACCCATGTTATTCGTAACATCTCGTGTTTTGTTTTTTTTGTGTTTTTTTTTTCCTGGGATGCCAGGAAGCTCAGACCCAAACTGATGCCATTAAGCCTTATATGAAGCACAGTTGTTCCCTCTCTTCTCTTCAATCTCTTCTTCTTTTCAATGGCATTTGTATTAATCATTTTTTTGTAAGTAACAGCAACAACGAAACTCCCAAAGTTCCTCTGAAACGAGTCGAGGTGTGGAAAAATCTAAAAGGAAAGCTACAGTAGCTTTATAATTGTTCTCCTCTTTGATTTAGAATACCCATTGGTCCCTACTGGGGGTGGCTTCATCTGTTTTGCCTCACACACTTCCCTGGACATAATGTAGTTGGTCTAGTTTAGTCATAAGGCATCCTTAGTCCCTAAGAACTCAAGAGAGAGAGAGAAATAGATGATTACTATTTCCAGACTAACGTTTGGGGAACATTCTAAAACAAATAAGATTCCTTGAAATAGCAGAATTACAAGTAACCATTAACCAGTATGAAATCTACTGCCGATCTAAATTCACGGGCCAGTGCTCAGAGCTGTGCATGGAAAACCCCTGGGACCTGTAGGACTGGCGGGAGCCCACCAGCTGGAGGCCCTTCCCAACTGAGAGGACTTTCAAGTTCTCTCCTCCCGCTTTCTGGTCAGATCTCTCCCAGGCCATTAGATCCACCATCTGGGGGCATGGCTAAGCCCACAACAGGGAAACGGCTGGTTGCCATTCTCTTTGTGCATCGTCTCTTTTCCCTCTCCCTGGAAATGACTGGTTGACTGGGTTCTTTGATTAATTTAAAAGATGGATTTTATAATTCTCTAGGCTGACATGACAATTTCATGATGAAACAGTGTGCTCATCAAAATTCTGAGGATTTCAAAGTCTCTTTAAAGTCTTTGGACGGCAAGAACAGGCTTAGCAGAGAAACAGAGCTTTCAGAAGTCTTTTATCAGTTTTATGGCAGCCTGGTATCTTTGCCACCCACAAAACCTAAACGCAAATATGTTAGAAATTCAAAGACAGCTCTTAGAAAATATTTCAAGGCAAAGTATGAGATGAAGATGTTTCGTCCACATACTAACTTTCGCCGAGAAAACTTTGATACGTCCACGTATGGTGGGGGGACAACTGGACGTCCACATGTCAAAAGGTGAAGCCAGACAAAGACTTTCTACCCTTTCCCAAAATTAACTAAACTTGGCTTAAAGACCTAAATTTAAAACACAAAATAAAAAAATTCTAAAGAATAGCAGGAAAAATCTACATGGCCTTGGGTACAGCAGACATAACATTAAGGCCGTGGTCCATGAAAGAAATCATTGAGACGCTAGACTTCATTAAAATTAAAACTTGAGCCCTACTGGTGTGGCTCAGTGGTTGAGCATCAACCTATGAACCAGGAGGTCCGTGTTCGATTCCTAGTAAGGGCACATGCCCCAGGTACGAGTTCGATCCCCATTGGGGGGCGTTCAGGAGGCAGCTAATCAATGATTCTCTCTCAGCATTGATGTTTCTCTCTCCCTCTCCCTTTCTCTCTGAAATCAATAAAAATATTTTTTAAAGAAAATTAAAACTTGAGCTCTGTTAAAGACACTTTTAAGAGAATAAGAAGATAAGCCACAGATTGGGAGAAAATATCTGCAAAATACATATATTTTAAAGGAGTGTTATCCAAAATAGAGAAAGAACTCTTAAAGAGCAACAATGAGAAAACAAACCACCAGACTTATAAATGAGCAAACGATCTCAAAGGACACTTTCCAATGAAGATACACAGTGAGTGGCCAGGTTATTGTGATCTCTGAATGCATAATAATCTGGCCACTCAGTGTACAGACGGCACATAAGCACAGGGAGAGCTGTTGCACATTATATGTCATTAGGGAGTTACAGATCCAAGCAACAATGGATCCACGCTATTGCAATGCCCGTGACCTAGAACACGGACACCACCCCATGCTGGAGAGGATGTGGAGCAACATGACTCTCGTTTGTTGTTGGCAGAAATGAAAAGGGCGCAGCCACTTTGGAAGGTAAGTCAGTGGCTTCTTATAAAACCAAGCATGTCCTTGCCATACAACCTGACAACCACATTCCTTGGTATTTACGGAAACGAGCCAAAAACGCATGTCCACCCAAAATCCTGCACCTGGATGTTCACAGCAGCTTCATTTTACAACTTGCCCAGACTCAGAAGAAACTGAGATATTCTGCACGGGGTGAAGGGATCAGTGGCTGTACATCCAGACAATGGAATGTTACTCGGCGCCCAAAAGAAAGGCCCTGTGAAACCAGGAACAGGCATGGATCATACAAGTGAAAGAAGCCAACCTTCAGAGGCTGCCTACTGTAGGATTTCAGTTGTAGAACCTCCTGAAAAAGGAATCTGTGGTGGCCAGGGGCCACAGTGAGAGATGCATAGACAGAGCACAGCTTGGGAGGACAGTGGAAATATTCTGCATGGTAACGGGGAATGCACGTTGCTATATGTTTGTCAAAACCCACAGAAGGAATGTCCGGCACCCAGATTGAAGCCTGAGGTAAACGACTGTAACAAGCGCACCCTGAGGTGGGCGCCGCTGACAGTGGGGGAGGCTGTGTGGGTGCGGGGGGCCAGGGGCCATCGAGGAGATCTCTGTACTTTCTGCTCAATTTTGCTGAAAACCTAAAACTGCTCCAAAAATGAAGTCTATTAGAAACATTTTAAGGGGTAAATGTCATGCTAATAAAACCTTAGAAACATCTCCTTTGTCAGTGGTACAGTTTGGCAGTTCTACACTCGGAATGAGCCAAGTGTCCACGTAACGGGAGACCATCCTTCATAATCACACTTATATAGAATGCTGAATTATAAGTGTATTATCTGACCTTATCCACTTTGAACTTGACTGGGTGTGATATCCTTAGCCTGCAATGTTAATGGTGGGCGCTCGTGAGCTAGCATGCAGCCAGCATGCCGCACTGTTTATGCTTGCGGCGGCTCTCATCCCCGTTTAGTCTGTTCAGAGTTGAGTGAGCAGAGATCAGCACCAAGGGCCCACCGCTGGGCAGCGTTACGCTCTGCTTTGTGGAATGGGCAAAGGAAACAAACCGGATTGGGGCAAAAGGGAAAGATGAAAGGATTAAGCCACCTAACACAAATACTGCACTTGCCACTCTCCTCCACATTCCTGAAATATTCCAGTCATCTGAATACGCTATGACTATTCAAATAACCAACAGTAAATATTGTCTCCTCTAGAGAGGCATTTGCAAATACAGTGCGTTCTCAGATTTCCTAAGATTGGTTACAAAGCAATGAATGCCAAGGTGAAGGTAAGATTTTTTTCATCAGCCAACTCACTGTTGACAGACAGACTCACAGAATTGAAAAAATGCACTTGCTGGAGGCCTAAGAAAGCATTTCCCATTCTCCGAAAGCACGCCTGTCCCTCCCGTGTGGCCAGGACAATAGAGGGATGGTGGGCAGCCTGGCTCTGAGGTGCGTGTGCCTGGGTTAGGCTGAGTCGTTGTCTACACAAATGGAGCAATGCGCTTTCTCCTTCCATGGGTGCCGGGCTGCACTGCCAGCTCCCGACGTAGACACGGAGTGAGAGCAAGTGCCTTCGCTTCTGAAGCCGGTGTGTTCTCTTCCAAACATACACTGTGTGTGAACTCACCTATTTCCTTGGCATTCCTCAAAGCCATTTAGGGAAAAAGAACTCAGAAATTTAAAACATTATGCATCACCCATGGACACAGACAACAGGGCGGTGAAGGCCTGGGGTTCGGGGTAGGGACAGGCTAGAAGGGCTCAATGGGGAAAAACGGGGACACACGTAATACTTTCAACAATAAAGGTACATTTTTTAAAAAGAAAATTAAAATAGAGGTTAACTAAATTTCCTTGTTTGTTAAAAAAAAAATCAATCAAAGCAGAACTTTTAAGTTGGAAAACTCAAATAGTCACACTTACATGGAATTAGCCAAATGAGATTAAGGGATCAAAGTGTGTATAATGGATCCAAGCAACTCTGCAAAAATACGTATTTTCTGATTACAATAAGTTCATGAATTATTTAAAGAGTTTTTTCTGTCTCTGTTGCAAAGCCCAGAGGAAAAAGAATGCCTGGACTCAGAAGTGGTTTTAGGCAGAGCCCTTGCAGGCCCACTGCGGGTGGGAACAGGGTCTACTGTGAGAGAGAAGACAGACAAGTGAGTACAATGGTCTTGGCTCACTTGGTTTCCATCGCACGGAGGAAAGCGAACACGTTTCCACTGGGAAATGCTTGTTGGTGGTTCTCATGGAGGAGCAACATCGTTTAAAAAACAGGAGAGGCTTGATATACAAAAACGCTGGCAAACTTTTAGAAAGGTCATTTCCTCACGCTACTTATTAAGAGATTGAATTTGACACACTGAACATACAATTCACCATTTCCCGAAGCCCATGACTAACCATCACCAGAAAGAAGAAATCAGAAATATACATCTTTTACATTTCTCAAGTAACTCTAACGAGTCTGACCAATTGTAAACATAGTTCTAATTTTAAAAACTAATAAAGTGGCAAGAGTAAACTAATATAATATGAAAATACAGTATTTCTTGTAATATCCCAATGCCTATAGCCGATTCAAAGGATGAGGAAAACAAGGTTATTAATTCAAATTAACAGTATTATACTACAACAGTTATGAATTATGCCTACATGACCAGCATAATTTAGTTCTAAAATATTTATCACATAAAAAGGTACATGTATTTTATGTGATAAATATGTACATTAATGTATAACTGTAGAAATGTTTATATCTCCAGTATACCATGTGTCTTAGAGAAAATTATGAGGGTAGGAAATAATACTAGTATGTATTACATGTTCAGACATACATATATGTGCCGTTTTGCACACCCACAATCTCTAGGAGGTAACAGAAATTTCTTTAGAATCAATAGAAAAGGAAAAACTTTACATTGGATTCTTAAAATAACTGAACCTTACCCACAATTCCAGTGCCTGCCCGTAAAGAACTGTTTTCTGAACACATTAATTTATTTTAGATAATCTCTTTTCCAGCAAAGAGCAACAATCCCATTTTATAAAGGCGCTGAATGATAATGCACAATAAGGCAACTGCCTAGTTTGTCATGAGGTGACAATCTTGAACATATTCTCCTAAATTGACTAATGTCATAGTTTGCTGTGCCTCACTGCTCTTTTGCATTAAACAAGAAATATGCATGAAAACAGAGAGGCAACATTCAAGCTGTAAGAAAAGGCAGAGGCCAGAAGAGAAAAAATTAGATTTGATTTCTGCCTTTGGAACTGTGAAGGGAGAGCAGACAGTCCTAGCTCCACCCTCCCCCCCCCACCCCACCCCCGCCTCCGGCCCCCGGAAAGAGAAGGAAAAAGTACCGGCAACCACTGACTTTGTCTTTGTGTGTGTCACCTTCTGTCTGCTCTTATGATTTACTTGGGCCATCATCCCTGTCTCCCAGGCAGGGTGGCAGTTCCGGGAGGGCTGGGGGTTGTCCTCAGCACTCGACACACACGTGTGGTCCTGATACTATTCAAGAGAACATGTCTCTCCATCTTTGGGACTCCAGGTTTAAATGACTGTGACAACCTAAGGCACTGGAGACAATGTCCTGCTATCCGTTTCATTTAAATTGTGCTGATGTTCACGCAGATTGATGATGTTCTAGATCACATATTTCTTTGGGGGAAATTATTTATCGGAAGCATATTTGCTGGATCCAATCCTCTTTACCCTTGGACAATAATTTCTAAAAAGGAAATCTGATTACATTCCCTATGAAGACTGGTTCCGTTTCCGTCTTTCATGAGCTCTCTTGGCTGAATGTTGCAGTATTTATTATCGGCATCATTTATATTTACCTCTATGATTATTTATGATTCCTCTTGTTTTCCGGAAACTCCATGAAGCTCCATGCCACTTCCATCTTGTTCACCAACCCCCCCCCCCCCCCCGCCTCACCCCCTGGCTTCACATTTGATTGATATATATGAAATCTCATCAAATCCCCCCCAAAGCAGCCCAGGGCAATTTAGCTTATAAGAATCAGGCCCTTGATATTCCAAACTCACACCTCCACTCACTTGAAGGTTTATTTTGTTTTAAAACACATCCTGAAATGCCATAACGTTACAATAAATGCCCGCGCCTTAGCTGCTTTTGTTATGTTGCCTAATCAGCAACAATGCTCCCCCCTGAGGAGTCCAATCGGTAATCAAGACCACATTTAACTTAACAGAGCACAAGATAGATGGGAAAAGGTGGGTTGCAGAAACTGGGGGTGCGTATGCAAACCCTTTAGAAAGGCAAGCGATGACTTAAAGAGGAAAATGTGATTAGTTAGACAAAGACATAAAAAGCTGTACCAGTCTCACCTATCTCCTATTTTGTGACAGAGTTACTGGATGGCCAGGGTGAGCGACCCGGCCAAAATGCCGGCACAGTGCCCCACAGGCAAAATGAAATGTAAGTGATGGGTGACAGTCCAGTGGCGTAGATTCACAGGTAGTTAAACTCTTATACCCAGTGAGCATTTGCTGATGAACAGATAGCTATGAGCTACAATGGGAGTGTTTCCCTGGCTCGCCCTTTGCTGATATTTTCATCATAAAGGCTTGGGAACATATTTATCCAATTTAAAATAACAGCTACTGAGTGGATGGGAGTGGGCTTGAGGGACGCACGCTTTGGAGTCCAAAACACCTCAGCTTGAATTCCAGCTCCTCAGATGAATAATAGCATCACCTTGAACAAACTATATGAACTCCCTGGAGCTTAATGTTCTCATATGTAAAACAGAAATCATAATAGCTACCTTGCAGATAGAAGTTACATATGAGTTACTAGTACTGCGCCGTGCACATAGATAGCAAGCACTCAGTAAGTTGTTGTTATCCTTGTAACTCAAAGCCATTAGAGGCATTGATAAATATGAAGCAGTAGAAGATAAGCTTCCCGCACAGGGCATGACTCTGATGCATTTGGTGGCTTTTGCTGGTTATGCGGAACTAAGAACTGTTGGGAGACAACTCCCCACAGGCCTTGCGCATGACTGTGCACCCGTGAGACGAGGCACAGGCTGTATTTGTTCTAGAATATCTGTGAAGGATGGCTGCATAGCAATCAGCCTTGGAAGATGAAGATGCCATCTCTCCTTTAGCAAAGTAGCCTTAGAAAAGTGATGTCTCCCTCAGAAGCCTTGGGCTGGCACAGGTGCCCCCCTTTTAAAAGATTCAGGTTCTGTGAGCTCAGGGTTCCTCTTCTGCAACTCCCTGCCCTGTGTGTGTGGCTGTCACTTGGTGCTCTTCCCAGCATTCTGCAGGAAGGGCAGCTGAGGGAACCAGCACAATGCTGGCACTTGTGCTGCTGATCTTGCTGTGAGTAAGAAACTGTCCTTTGCCTCTGGGCCAGGGGTCTCAAACCCTTAGGTGGCAGCCATGACCCTACCGTAGGCTAATTCATTAGCTTGCAAGGAGTTGGAGTTTCAGACCCTCCACAGTTCTTTTTTTTTTTTTTAATATATTTTTATTGATTTCAGAGAGGAAGGGAGAAGGAGAAAGAGAGATAAATATCAATGATGAGAGAGAATCATCAATAGGAAGCCTCCTGCCCACCCCCTACTGGGATGGAGCCTGCAACCAGGGCATGTGCCCCAACCAGGAATCAAACTGTGACCTCCTGGTTCCTAGCTCAATGTTCAACCACTGAGCCACACCAGCAGGGCAACTCTCCACAGTTCTTGACAACAACCTTCAAATCTCAGGGGCTTGTAACATAGGCTTATTTCTCACTTTCCTTACATTTTGCTTATTTTCCATGTCAGCCCTGGGTCCCTGTGAGTCAGCCTCGCTGGGCCTCCCATACCTTCTTCCAGGGCTGAAAGAGCAGCCCCCATCTGGGACATGCCTGTTCTCCTGGCACGGGGTGAAGAGCGATGGAGAAGTCATGCCACGGCCTTCAAAGTGTCTTCATAGTCATGACATACATCACTTTCATTTCTACTCCGTTGGTTGAAGCACGTCACATGGGCAAGCCTGATACCCACGGGATGGGAAGATATACCCGTCTCACAGGACTATGCTCATCCCACATAGAAAAAGGCAGGAGGCATGAGCCTCTTAAAGGGAGGAGCGGGGATAATTGAAACAACACGTTCTTCCACACACAATGCAAACTCCGTAAATAATACTTATTTAGGACGCAGCGTACCGTAACAAGTTCTGCTAAGGCAAACATTGAAAAGTTAGGACAAAGTAAACAGTGAAAAGATCTCCATGCTTGAAAATGGATTCTCATTGTTCCATATTACATTTATGAGAGTAAAGAATATACCGAGTTCAAGAACTATTTTTTTAAACTTGACAGCAGAAATGGTCTCAATACGATGGTATGTAACCTGGGATGAAGGGAGTCGAGTTGGTGGTATGTGCAGGGAAAAAGACGCACAGGGACACACAAGCGTGAAACCATTTTTAAGAGGAGTAGAGAGAAAACAGGTTTTCTGCTATTAAGAGAATAAATACATGCATAATGCTGAAGTTTTGACCAAACCATCATTTAATAATCACGATAGAGCTCCTAGAAGAATTCTTTAACAAGTGTGTTCAGCATCTCTCATGTGCCCTTTTGAATGTTTCTGTTGTTTTTCTCAAAACTCCTACAATATATGTAGGGTGCATGGAGGGCTATTTATAACTTTTACCCTGGGTTGTTTTAGACGTAATTTCCCTTCAGCTATCTTTTCATCAAATAATCTCTTTGGACTCATGACTGGTGCCTGGCCGTGTATTCGATTCGAACTTGGCATGAAATAAACATGCTTTACTTGGAGGCCAGTAACCCAATTAAAAATGATCTACTTACTCTACAAGCTGAACTTCACATCCAAGGCCATCTTGTAGTGGCCATCTTGTGACCACATGGGGGCGGCCGCCCTGGGCAAGGGTGTGATGGTCAATATGCATATTACCTCTTTATTATTTAGGATTTGTGGTGTTGGTTCAGATTTCAGGCTTTTTAGTTTTATTGTAGTGGAATAATTTCTCACTGGGATAAATAATTTCTCACGTTGGAATTCTAAGAACTATGCCAATCAAACCCATTCCACCAAGTCTCTCCACCCTTGTTTGCTCTCTGACTTCACTGCTAACAGCCATCCTTTCTAATGGGCTGTGTTCTGTTCAAGGGCTATTTTCTAAATTATCTCCATGTCCAAATATCGAAATATTTCAGTCTAGATACAGTTACCTTTCAGCATGCTATTTACCTAACACAATCAAGATACACAGTGATTTAACTATGCCGATCCACACTTAACGGAAGTGCGCTATTTCAATAGCTGAAGTTTATATATTTGAAAACAAGCTGTGAGTATTTCCCGCATGACTTATTACTTTAAGTGTCAAGAATGAGTGAAAAGACGAATACTGTGTCTTAACCATCCTCTCCAACTAACACTTAACACAGACGTTTCTGAAATTTTCTTTTTCAAAAGGAAACATACACAGACTCCCTGCCCTTAAGTGTGGTCCCACCCTGTCGGACTCCCCATGCTACCCTTGATGTCATTCTTGTCGACTGCATTGCATCAGCATCGACTCCACGTTCTATTTCTTAATTTACAATCAACTGTTTGTTGCTCAGCCATGGCTGGTGTGTTTTTACCTTACACATGCTGAGCTCTTGAACTTCCTGGGGGAGGGATGTTAGGAACAGATGGCAGAGCTTCTTGAGACAGAAAAGGAGACTCTGCATATCAATGAGAATCTGACAAGTGACTTGATCACAAAAGACACTCTCCTTCAAAAAACAATGATCGAGGCAGCGCAGGTGAACCCGGAGGAAAAGTCATCTCAGATATAGGCGCTTCTGAATGTTTCACTTTCTGATAATTAAGCAAGTTCACCGGGAAGGCAGCCTTCTATTTATAGTCTTCAGCCTGACTTCGGTTCCCTTCCAATGGGGCGAATAAAGTAAGATTCCTGCATTTATTCCTCCAATTATTCTTTTCCAAGGAGTATGCGAGCACCAGTGCCCTGAAGTATCAGTTAAATATTAATGCAAAGAAGAATTGCTTCAAAATTCACCTCGGCATTAGGCAGGTCCAGGCGCATCTAAGTGCTGGGAGCTGTGGGTTGAAGGGATAGAGAGACAGACAGCAAAAGTGTCTCTGAGAAAGTTGCCTACAGGCCTCTGTGGAGCAGAGATTTCTATGACTTTTGGACAATGTTTTAAGGACATAATTGACATGTTTTAAAAATGTTCTTTTTAATAGCAAAACTGAATCACACATCCTTACCCACAAGTATCTACATACTAGAGGCCCAGTGCACGAAATCCCTCAGCCCAGCCTACACCCTCTCCAATCTGAGACCCCTTGGGGGATGCCCGACTGCCCTCTCACAATCCGGGACTCAACTGCTCGCCTGCCTGCCTGCCTGCCTGATTGCCCCTAACTGCTTCTGCTTGCCAGTGTGATCACCCCCTAACCACTCCCCTGACAGCTTGATCGACACCTAACTGCTCCCCAGCCAACCTGGTCACCCCCAACTGCCCTCCCCTGCTGGCCTGATCACCCACAACTGCCCTCCCCTGCCAGCCATCTTGTAGTGGCCATCTTGTGACCACATGGGGGCGGCCATCTTGTGCAAGGGTGTGATGGTCCTATGCATATTACCTCTTTATTATACAGGATTTGTGGTTTTGGTTCAGATTTCAGGCTTTTTGTTTTATTGTAGTGGAATAATTTCTCACTGGGATAAAGAGAAGGAAAGAGGAGAACCAGTTTCAGCAAGAAACCTAAGGGACAAAGAGAAATGGTGAGAAGCACCACGTGAGGGCCTCAGAAATGTCTGTAAGGTGCGTGAGAGATGGGAGAGGAAGGCAGGGGGTAGCAGTGTGAGGATGTTCGGGTCAGAGGGAGAGACAGACAGAAGGAGGGCTGCTCGTGCCTCCCAGTGAAGGGGACAGGGTGCTCTCCTTCTGGCATACTCCAGGAGCCCCATGCCCTCCAGGTCCCCTAAGCCAGCAGACATGTCATCGCTAGCATAGGCAGCTAGTGAGGGGTGACCTAAGGGAAGGGAGAAAGCCGGCCGAGCCTGGTTACATGGGAAATGGGAGTGTCACAGACACTCTAGGGACAATTCCCTTCCTGAGGCGTGTGCAGCAGAAGCCAACATAGCAAGCGGAGCGGGAGGAGCCCAGCCTGGGCAAAGGCCAGAGGGGATGAGGACACCAGCGGGGAAAAGGCAGGAAGGAGGCTGGAGAGTCTGAAAGAAAGCCTGCTCTCCCCCAAGCCCAGGGAAATACAGGGAAGCTTACCAAAGGTCCAGACTCTCTCTCCGGAGCCACGTGGGCCAGAGCACCATGAAGCCTTGGTGGTGGCACGCAGCGGGTGGCACGCAGGGAGGAAGGAGGCAGGGGAAGTTAAGTGACTTGCCCAAGGTCAGCCTCGGTGCTGGGTAATGCAGCTCTGGGGCCCGGGGGCCCAAGTGGGGGCCTGCAGCCCGGAAGCCAGGCTTCTTGCACAGGGAGCAGGGAGGAAGCTCGTCGCCTGGTGTAATGGGCAGCCCTTTCCAGGACGCGCTGATAAACCTTGCCACTAGCACCCAGATGCTGCCTCGGGCACACTTCCCTGACGCTCCTTCCCGGACAACGCGTTAGAACTTATTTCCAGACGGCTTTCCTCTGGGAACCTCAGGACCCACTCCCACGTGAGAGGCCCTTGCTCTCATCTCTTCCTCTCCGAGGCTTCACTGGAACTTTCTAAAACAGCAACAGGCTTGTCTTCAAGAGGGCCCCATGATGAGAAATACAATAGCGACATTTCAAATGAGAGATCTCAGTTTTTGAGGGATATCTACATTTTACCAGGCCTTTCTCACACACAAAGCCTTAAACCTGAAAGAATGAACCTCAACTACAGGGCATTTCACAAGAGTGGATTGGTCTTGGGGAGATTCCACGGCAGTATATTTTTTTTTTTACAAGATGTTTAAAGAAACTCAAATGAATGAAAAGAACCTCAAATTGGCATGTAGCAAAGAGATTATACTGCTATGTATGCTACTGGTTAAAGGAGATTTTATTTAAATGAGATATTTGTATTCACACCTTCCTCAACCAGGGACTCATTCATAGGAATGATCGCTATGTCAGTAGATGAATCTGCTCAGGAGGCCAGAGCACAGACTGGGTGTCTTCAACAACCGACATTTCCTTCCTCACAGATCTGGAGGCTGGGAGGCGGAGCTCGGGTCAGCACGGGGGGTGGGGGTGGGGGGGTGGGAGGGGGGCGGATTTCTGGTTCGAGCTCTCCTGGCTTGCAGAGGTCTGCCTTCCCGCTGTGTCCTCACATGGGGAGAGAGAGATGGGGGGGGAAGGGGGAGAGAGAGAGAGAGAGAGAGAGAGAATGCTCTGGTGTCTTTCTCTAATCAGGACTCTAATCCACTGGTCAACAAACTGTGGCTCACAAGCCACATGCGGCTCTTTAGCCCCTTGAGGGTGGCGCTTCCACAAAATACCACGGCCTGGGCGAGTCTATTTTGAAGAAGTGGCGTTAGAAGAAGTTTAAGTTTAAAAAATTTGGCTCTCCAAAGAAATTTCCATCGTTGTCCTGTTGATATTGGGCTCTGCTGACTAATGAGTTTGCCGACCACTGCTCTAATCCATTCATGAGGGCTCCACTCTCCTGACCTCCTCCAAGCCTAATTACCTTCTCAAGGCCGCCACCTGCAAACACAGTCACACTGGGGCTAGGGCTATAACACAGGGGTTGCGGGAAGACACAATCCAGTCCATAGCAGGGAGCGTGTCTGCCAAAACATTTCTACAGTAAAACGTCTGAGCAATAAAACAACGTATGTGTACGTGGAGAGATGGCAGGTGAGATATAAGAACACAATTATTACCACCCCCCAAAAATCTTCCCCTGTATTTTTGTTGTAGTGCGTTTCTGAGTATCTTCCCTCTACCCTCAATCCCTAGATCTCACTTTGGATCAGGCAGAATGGCAGCGCCTCCCCTGGATGTGAAAGCAACCGCCGGTCCGGTCCAGGTTCCTCCTGGCTCTGGCTTTTGTTTGAAGGCTCTTTGTGTCCGTAGGTGAGCCTCCAGCTCTCACTTTTCAAAAACAAGCATCACTAACTGAGTGTCATTCTCTGAGGCTGGCTGGCTTCCGAAATGCCTGGACTCCTTACCCTCAGGTTGAGCTTTCGGATGCTGACATCTCCCGCAGCTCACGTGCGCTGCTCAGTCAAGGGCGGTCCCCCCAGGAGCTCCCCGGGCCTGCAGGGTCCAGAGGAAAACAATCCACAGACGGAGCAACAGCGCGGAGCCATAACCAAAGGGAGCCGACCTTCCAGGAGACACCGGCTCAACCTGGACAGGTCCTGTCTGCAGTCCTCCTTCTTTGGAAGAGAAGGTTCTCGCGAGTTAAAACTTGTGCAGCCAAGTTTCGCATTGAGACAAGCACGAGGTGTTGGATGAGCAAGACGAAATGAAGCCGAGGGAAGGAACACACCTGGCGCGTATTATTTTGGGGAAGAACGTCTTCGTTTTCCTTCTTCCCCCAGCCCGTTTGTCTTGCTTGAAAGAAAAGCAGCACGAGATTTGCGGACTCAGGAATTACAGCTCTCGTAGCAAATTGGAATCAAGACAACCCTGAGCTAGTGGGATGACAAGAACCAAAGCCAATCACCCCCAGTCTACCAGTAGCCCAGTACATATTGGAGTCACAACGTTGATAATCAAATCTGGGCCCAGGGGCTAGGGGTTTCCAATCACAGGGCCGTTATTGCATATTGTATTCCAAGCGACTCTAAGTAAGACAAGCATTAAACCTTGGGCTGTGGGCAAAGGGGACAGACACAAAGATTCCTGAGACATTTCCGTCAGGAAATCTCCAGTAGCAGAGTATAGGAGCTGGCACAGGGCAGGCCCTGCCCTCTCACACAATCAGGCAGCCACCAGCTTTACACAGACCACTGCCATGCGCAGGGCACCCCAGTAGGCACTGTGCTTGGTGCTTCTTACACTACAGTTCTCCTGAGTCAGCCCGCCTACCCCCATTACTCTCTCTACAGTCGAATCCATTTCTTGTTCTGGAAAAGAGCCGAATTCGAACAGTTCCCAAACTGAATGCAGAGACAAACTTGTGAAACAGAACCAAAATTTCCAGAAAGGAAAAAAAAACAAAAACAAAAAACATAGTAAAGGAGACTCCTATTATTTTAATATTCTCTTAAATATCGAAGAGAAATATATTGGAAAAGGAAGCTCAAAGTTTTCTAAGATAAGACTATTTTCTCTCCAGGAAATGCACATCTGCCATTTTTACAATTTAAATTGTTCCTTCGGTTTTCACTTGCTCACAAGTGAGCTGCTTAAGTAAGTAACAAACACGGGAATTTCTGCTCCCAGAGTTCAGGAACATCATGCGAATAGATGCACATGTCTGTGGGGCCTTTAAAACGTCTAACGAGAGAAAGTACATATTTAAATAACATGCTCTCTCACTTCTCCCATCCAATTTCCTAATTTAAAGTCTAATTCTGTAAAATCAAATACTTTGTAAATCATCTGAAACGAATTACATTTTTCAAAATGCCACCAAAAATAGAAAAGGCAAGGTATGCACCATTGTCATGAAAATGAGAACATTTAATCCCTTGAAGGAAATGTGTCTGAATTTCCACTTTTATCTACATAATCAACGATGTTTAAAAAATTCAAGCATTCACAACATTATGGAACTCTGCTAAAAGGCTGAGAGCAGATAACAGGGCAAGCCTGTGTTTACAAAGGCGCGGCCTGACCTGGAGGGAGAGACGGCGTTGGTTTGACTTGGCGAACACTTGCCGAAGCGCAGCTTCCCCAACTCACACAGGTCCTGCTGCTCGGGCCTCCAGGAGGCCAGGAGCCTCTGGCTTTAACACGCACCGAGGTGGCTTCCATGTGCGCTGAATGTTGACAAACATCGCTCTGTGGTTTCAGGCCGGAGAGTCTGACCTTGGGGCCCCGAGCTCTGGCCCATCCTTTTTTCTCTCTTCCTGTATTTACCCCAGATCTCGGGTCGCCCTGTAGTAAATTGGACTTTGCCTTCTTAACTTCCCAGGGATACTAGTATATATTTTCTTGAATATATTTTTTAGTAATTTCAGAGAGGAAGGGAGAGGGGGAGAGAGATAGAAACATCAATGATGACAGAGAATCATTGATTGGCTGCCTCCTGCACACCCCCTACTGGGGATGGAGCCCGCATCCTGAGCATGTGCCCTGACCGCGAATCAAACTTTGACCTCTTGGTTCAGAGGTTGACACTCAACCACTGAGGCACACCAGCTGGGCCCCAGTGATATCCTGATAGCATCAATATCTTATAGTTCTATCACTAGCTGTCTAGATAAAGAAGGGTTTTTTTTGTGTGTACCCCCAAATCTCTACCTCCCCATTTCTGCTCTGCCCCCCTTTTGGGTTTCAGCCAGCCTGGTGCACTGACCTATTATACAAGTCTTGTTCTCTGCCTGAAAGACACCCTTTCCTTAGCTTTCCTCCTTGTCCCCTTTGCTTTGATTGATCATCATCGGTTTCTGTGTCTTTGATTAGCTTCTATTGTTAGTTTAGAACATGAATTATTTTAGAGCAGAGATCTATTTAGTCGAGCTTTATTTTCCCCAATTATCTTTTCTATTTAAAAAGAAATTTCAGCTTTATTGAGATAAAACTGACAAGTAAAATCATAAGAGGTGCATCCACGTTGACACAAATGGCAGGATCACCACCTCCTCGCGGCTGAGTGATAAGCCTTGGGACAGAATCCTTGGACGCTTAGGCTGGTTGTCTATCTTGGCTGCTGTCAAAGAAACTGAATGAATACAGGCGTGCAGACACCTCCTTGCTATCCTGTCTTCATGCCCTTTGGGTGCAGACCCCGGAGTGGGAGGACTGGCTGACCTCCATGTGTTTTTAAGGTGGGAAACATCTCACCCTCTAGTCTCACCCAGGAAAGGGTGCCATGCCTGGATCTGCCTTCCAACGTCCACTGGCCACTAGAAGCAGGCATTGGTCTCTTCTCACCAAAAGATGCCCTTTTTGTACTTGCATTAACTTCTCACTTCCGAACCGGGGGGCTCCCTCGACCAAAGCTCATTCACTCATTCACAGAACGGAAATGCTCCCATCCAGTTAACTGAGGTACACGAGGTGCCCGGTAGGAGCAGGCACTGTTCCGCTGTGAATGGAAAGGACGAAGTCCCTGATCTCATGGAACATAATCTCTACCGGAGGAGCTAAAACCAAGAAGGTAAATAAGTACATGAAATGTTATGAGAGAGTGATACGAGTTATGAAGACACTAACACGGTAATGACAGCGATGGCAGAGGTGTGTGTGTGTGTGTGTGTGTGTGTGTGTGTGTGTGTGTGTTTGCTCCAGTTTAGACCAGATGCACTGAAAGAGGAAAAATAAGGAGCCATGTACACAACAACCCAAGAGAAGAGAGTCCCAGGAATGGGAACCAGCTAGCTCAGTGGTCGGCAAACTCATTCGTCAGCAGAGCCAAATACCAACAGGACAACGACTGAAATTCCTTTGGAGAGCCACATTTTTTAAACTTAAACTTCTTCCAATGCCACTTCTTCAAAACAGACTCGCCCAGGCTGTGGTATTTTGTGGAAGAGCCACCCTCAAGGGGCCAAAGAGCCGCGTGTGGCTCGCGAGCCGCAGTTTGCCGACCACGGGGCTAGTACAAAAGCCCTTTGCCTGCTCGGGGAACTGAAGGAGCCCAGAGGGGTGCGAGCTCAGAGAAGAGAAACATGCGGGGGACACGCGGTGGGAGGTGCCGAAGGCCCTGGCGAGTCAGAGAAGACTCTTTGCAGCAGGCTTTACATTCCAAGGGCAACAGAAAGCCCCTGGAGTGGTGCGTGCAGGAAGGGGAACTGGTTTGAGGGGAAGAGGACCCCAGCTGCTATCCAAGCCGATTCGGAAGGAAGGCCTGCAGGCCAGATGGGCAGCTATGGCAGAGTGATCTGAGGACTTGAATCCAGGAGGCAGCCGTGGGGGGGAGGGTGGTGATAAACTCGGGATGTGTGACGGCGGCAGAGCTTACAGGCCTTGCTGTTGCCCCGAAGAGATGGGGGTGACGGGGCGCGAGACACCAAGGTGCCTCCTAACTTTCTGGCTTGCGCAGCTGGAGAGACGGCCACGCCACCTACTGCAGTGGGGGGAATCTGAGAAAATAAAATGGGGGTGGAAGGAAGGGAAGAGAGAGTGTCATCTTAGATTTGCTGTGAACATCGGGTGTGATGGGACCCGGAGAGAAGACGGGAGCACAAGGCAGAGAAACATCATGCAGGGAGAACTTTAAATAGAAAGGAAGGCCCGGATGGAGCTGGGGGTCGCTGACCCAGAGGTCTGGCTGGGAAGGGAAAATGCAAATGACCCCCCCCCCCAGAAGATAGCTGGGGTGTGTGTGGGCTCAGAGGCGAAGGGCAGAGAATTCTCCAGGGGCTTTAGAGGGGTGGTGGTCCAGGACTCCCACGGGGTCCTGCTGGGAGGCGGACTCAGGTGGGTCCCTGGAAGAGCCTAGTGGTGCTGGCATCAGGAATGTCACCCGGACAGACCCCAAGCCAACTGAGCAAGTCGTGTGTTCAAAGCCCAGGCATCTCATGAGCTGCAAGAGAAAGCGGTGGCACGGAGACAGACGGGCGAGGGGGAGGAGGAGGAAGAGCGACCTCCTGGGACAGTTTCAGAGCTTGAGTACCTTTCCTTCTCAGAGAGCCACCGTGAGACAATGCCACGTGCAGAACGACCATAGCAGACTTTTTTTTTAAACCATAGCCTGCTATCTGGAGCACATTAAATCCATCTAAACTCGGATCTGAGATTTTTATCAGCTTGGGACAGCCGAGGCATTCCTCCTAATTCCAGGGACATCGCGAGATTTTTTTTTAAAAAGACGTATAATTAGCTACTTAACAAGAAGAGCCAAGCAAAGCCTATGCACACCCAGCTCAGGTACTCAGCACTCCCTCCTCTCCCCAGAGCCAAACTGCCCAAAAGCTGAGGGCGAACCCCAGCCTCCCATTGGCGAAGCAGCCCCAGTCACCCTTTGTCATTTAAATTGCGCCGCACTTGAATTTGCATAGCTTGTCAGCACAGAGCAGAAGCTCCAAGCCACAAAAAAACCCTAGCGCTTCCTCTGAAAATGGAATGGAGTAGTGTTTCCCCGCACTGCCTCCCCACGGAAACCACACCCCTCAACGCTGTTTTCCGGTGAGTCACGCTGTAAAAGGTTCAGCTGACTTCCCCGCATAGAGATGGCGGCTCATGAAACAGGCCATGCAAGCTTGGAGGGAAGTGAGCCTTCGCGCCGCCCACCTTCCCCTTGGCTCTGGCTTCTGATAAGTTACCCCAAGACCAGGGCTGATCGTGGAGCCCAGGAAGCTGTGGCCACCACAGCGCCCCCCACTGACAACGATGGACAGTGCCAGGATGGGCCTCCGCCGTGAGCAGGCCCTCACTGTCCTCTCTGCCCTAGGTCTTGTGCACCCTGGTTCAGCACTGGCCAAACTGACCCTCTGCACTGACAGGCGGGGGTCACGTTCCCCTCTCCTCTGGGGGTCAGATCCCCCTCTCCTCTGGCTCACACTGAGACGCCATGGCCTTAGGCGTCCCCTCAGCTCAGAAGGCCTTGGGGTGGGGGAGATGGGCGCTGGCTCAGGCTGGGGCCGGAAGACACTCCTTTAGCTCTCATGGTTCAATGCACTCTCCAAGCACTAGGGACCACTGCCTTCAGGGACAAGTGAGGGGACTGTGATACTTTGGGGGAGCCAGCACCACACAGGCAATTCCTCTGCCTGCCAGCTGATTCTACCGTTCCATTACTGCTCCTTTCTAGGGTGACGCTGAGCAGAGGAGAAAGATTCCTGGTACCTTGATAAGAAGTTGAAAGTAACATTTGCAAGAGATCTCCCTCTCCCTCCCCCTCTCCCTTCCCCTCCCTCTTCCTCTCTTGTTAGACTCCCTCCTTTAGAGGAGGGGGGGAAGGAATTTGAGAGGAGAGATCTACACTCCTGAGCTGCAGGTAGGGGCCACTACTGTACCTAAGAGTACAGAATGCATGCTGAGCTTGGGGGACACTATAGTGGACTCCAGGCCCAGTTTACTCTGAATCCAGCAGGAAGACAATCTAGAGTATGTTTTGCATCTGCAAATGAGTCTGCTCTGCACGATTCATGATGCTTTCGGTTGGTTTATTTTTAAACTGGACTGAAGCTATAGGAAAGCCCATCTGAACAGAGAGGCTAATCAAAGGGTGGTGGTAAGAGTCCCCATGGCCTTTCAGGAATTAAAAACAGAGAGTGTGAAAAATAACCTTCTATAAAGGGCCATCTTCCTAAACGTAAGGGACCGGGATGTATCAATTAGGGTAATGCCCCTATTATACTCAGGCACATCCTATTTAAAGCCTTTCCATGAAAGGATACATTACCTAATATTTAAAAAAATCCTGACTTTCCTTTAGTGAGACAAATAAAAGGTATTGTGGATAATGAACTCCAGAAGAACTAGGAGTGAGACAGTGAGAGGGAACAAGAGGGTGGAAAAGCATGTAATATGATTTCACGTTTCATAATTTGTCATATGAAACCTCCCACAGCAGCAGAGAGCCTTCCCTGCAATCAACTAGTAGTTTTACTTCGAGGGGAAAATCGTCCAGCTAAAGCAGTGGTCGGCAAACTGCGGCTTGCAAGCCACATGCGGCTCACGAGCCGCAGTTTGCTGTTCTGTTGACTAATGAGTTTGCCGACCACTGCCTTAGGGAAAACACTTAACAAACATTTTAATAATGTACTAATGCCTTTAACCTGAAGTCAAAACTGCTGGGTAAGGGTAATGCCTTACAGCAGTGGTCAGCAAACTCATTAGTCAACAAAGCCGCAGTTTGCTGACCACTGAGCTAAAGTATGATAGTTTTATTCCCCCCAAATTAAAACAGAAGTATTATGTGACTGCCATAAAATCAAATAAGAACTAACTCTGGAAAGTTTATTTAAGATCTTATAAAGTACTAGAGGCACAGTGCACAGATTCGTGCACCAGTGGGGCCCCTTGGCATGGTCTGCCGAAAACCAGCCTCTGACATCTCCTGAGGGGTCCTGGATTGCGAGAGGGCACACCCCTGAATCAGGCTCCCTCCTCTCTGGTTCTGGGTCTGTCACCCGAGAACCGCATCTGCCAAGTCATCACAGCTCAGCAGCTCCTGCGTTGAGCGTCTGCCCCCTGCTGGTCATTGTGTGTCACAGCTACCAGTCGGACGGTCGCTTAGGCTTATATATATGTAGATACTTTTGTGACTCATCAGTGATATTTTTTGAAAAGATACAGCAATTTAGCTAACAATGTCCATCTGGGCAAAAAAGGGAAGTGCCCTTTGCAATGACCTTGCCCACTTTTACTAGTAGTTTTCAGATAGTGCAGGGTAAGGCACTAAATCTGGAAATGAACACCCAGGGAAACCCTGCCTTCAGACTTAAAGAATTCACTCATTTAATGGCACTGCCATCCCCTATTCAGCATATACATTTTCTTTGCCTAAAGGACCGAGCAAACACCTATGCTGGGTTTTTTGGGGGGCGTTTGGGGGGAAGGGGGTTGCTTTGTTTTTGTTTGTTTTCTTAATGTCAGAAGAAACACACAATTAAGTTTCTTTTAAAAGCCTTTGGACCAAAAATATTTTAAGATTAGAATTTTCCTTGAGCACAGTCAACATAATTCCATAGTGCCTTGACATTTATAATCTTATTTTTTTGAAGTGGAACTTAATCTATACGAACAGCCTGCGTGTAATCGCGGCTCATTGGAGAGGACTGTTTCATTGCCTGCGGCTTCCCAGCGAATAGGAGGCAGGTGGAGTGCCAAGCCCTGGCAGGAAACAGGCAAACGCACCACAACAAGGGAGGGGCCGGTACCTTCAACACAGTCCAGCTGAAGGTCTTCCGCTCTGAATGAAATCAGTGGCGGTCTCCGCAAAACTTCAGCTTCGTGTGCTTCTTAGTATAAAGTCGATTCCAGTTCATAACTGGTATCTTTATTAAAATCGGGTTTCTTGATCAAAAAACTCAGCCCAATATCCCACAACTTGACGAAGCTTTGTAATTTCCACTCTCCTTCTGCTGATCCGATCCTAATTTCAGTGCACCTGTGCCATACACATTTGACTACCGTAATTGTATTGAGAGGGGCCATTCATCATGTCAGCTGAAATTAGTGTGCACATTCTACCTCACTCCACCAGTATCACTTATCATTTCTTTTCTCTTTCAACAAATATTTTCATTCAAAAATACATCACATGGACTTCCATACTAAATAACAATTTTCAATACCAACAATAACGAAGAAGACAAATGTTAAGCCTGCCCTTCTACCAGCCAGTTCAATCATCGACAGACTGACTTCCCCATCGCACGCTTCCTCATTGGCCTCTGCATTCTAGGAATCACGTTTATTCTGAGTCAGGTGAGAACTTGGGACAAGGAGCAGCGTGGGCCTGTGATTGGCTGGGGAGCACATCCACTGTCAGGGATGCTACGTGTGAGGCACCAGAAATCCGATGGACTAGTTCCAGCCAGAAGTTCTAGTGAGCCATGAGCAGGGCGGACGCCCCTCCCAGGGTCAGCGCAGCAGGCCGCAGCCTTAGGGGGCAGCACGCTTCCAACCGGGAGCCAACAGTGCCAGCTCAGGGTCCGCAAGCGCTCTGCCAGCTACGGAAGCGCCCGGCATCACTGTGTCACCTCCACCTTTCAGCCTCTCACATAAAAATGATCACCAGAATGGCATTAATATATCCTGGTCACCCTCAATACCATCAGGCTTCATTTTATTTAAAAATATATTTTATTGATTTTTTACAGAGAAGAAGGGAGAGGGATAGAGAGTTAGAAACGATGAGAAACATCAATCAGCTGCCCCCTGCACGCCCCCTACTGGGGATGTGCCCGCAACCAAGGTACATGCCCTTGACCAGGATAGAACCTGGGACCCTTCAGTCCACAGGCCGACGCTCTATCCACTGAGCCACGCCGGGCCATCATGCTTCATTTTTAAGTTTGGTCACTGAGTGGGGGGAGCCTGAAGGCAGGGCAGGATTTCGGCTGGGGAACGTCTCTGACAGATATTGGGAGTTAGTGCCACCAGGCAGCCGAACCTAACACACATCCAATCGACGGCTGGTTCCTAAGGGCCCTCCCATCAATCCGCTTCTTCATATTTTTATTGCTGTCATCTTAGCCTAGGGACTGACCACCTCCCACCTGAACCAGTACTTCCACCGAGTAATTGCATTCTCCCTGGTAGCCTATTGGCAACCTCATCTTTCTTTCATCCTTGCCCCGAGTCAGCCCTGCTGCCATGCCTCTGCTCATTACCCTCCTGCCCAAACATGTGAATGGCTTTCCCGTGCCTCCGAAGCGCCCATGCTCGCAGGCCAGGAGACAAGAGGAATGAGGCGCGATACCGACGCCTCCGCGAACGACCACATGGAAACTGAACTCGCACCCTGTAGGTAGACTTATTTTTATAAAATGTGTGACAAGATTTCATTCTTGAAGAACTTAATTGTTTTATTTAAATAATGTTGATGGCACTTTTGTGTTCATTAGTAGTCATTTTATTTTGCTTTTGGATTTTAAAAGATACTTTTGATATTTTACAAAAAATGTTAGGAAATTTTGGAAAAAATGTACTTTGTGACTTTTCACATTCGTTTTCATTCCCATTCCCTTTTCTTAGTGAAGGGTATTTTTACTGTTGCCGTTACTGCAGATGTCCCCCATTCACCGCTCTGGCCATCACCACATTGTTGTCTGTGTCCATGGGGACATGCGTATATGTCCTGTGACCATTCTCATTTATATTTTGATAAACATATATTCTGATTTTTCTATGCGCCAAATGCAATTAAGTATTATTTTAATCCTTTATATAATTATTGTCAATCGAATGCAAATTACATGGAAATATAATAACAACATAGTGATTTTGCAGAAATGGAGGCCAGAAAATGTTTATGAATGAGCATATAATAATTCATGAATTATATCTGCTTTTATTAGATTACTCTCGCAAACATCACAGGCCTGCCGGCAGAATATCTGGACTTGGTGAAGGTAATTAAATTCAGTCATGTGATATGTTTGCTGGTTTTAGCATATAAATGTATGTTATGCCATTAAGGGAAAGGAACATACTTCATCTGGCAGTCTGTTAACCTGGTACAGCTATGAAATATTTACACATGTGTTATGTCGACCCCGTGCCCAGGTCCCGCAAACAGTAGGAGAAGACCTGCTGTGAGTAATGGGTAGCTGCGGATGCCAACTTTTAATACTTCTGCTTATGTAGTTATTTAAAGTAGTCTACTATTTCCAGGCATGAAAGGCATAAAGCATAATATAATGAACACCTGTCCACTCATCACGCTGCTTAAGATACAAGAGAGTACCAGGACGCTGTGGCCCACCCCCTCCTCCCCAATCACACTTGTTCCCCTCACTTCCAGAAGCAATTACTACCCTGGATTTTCTTAGTGCTATTTTGAAAGGCAAATTCTATAAAAGTGTATTTTCTAGTTGTTGATGATGTCTAGACATGCTTGATTATTGCATACGACAGTCCTATGCTACTAGTACACTCAAAGAACTGCTTTAATATTGCTGCAGATTCTTCTTGGGTTTCCTAAGAAGAAATAACACACTTGAGAGAGAGAAAACCAGCCTGGAATCTCTCTTTTCAATCTCTACATCTTTTCTTCTTTCGTGCCTTAACCTGCACTGGCAATGCCTTTTCAGCATAGCCCTGAATGGAAGTGGTAGAAGTGTCTTGTGTCTGATTTTTTAACAAGATATTCTTTAATGTATTTTAATTGTTGATAGTATTACAGATATCTCCCATTTTATGTTTTTATTGATTTCAGAGAGTGGTCAAGAGAGAGAGAGAGAAGTGTCAATGATGAGAGAGAATCATTGATTGGCTGCCTCTTGCACGCCCCCCCCCACTGGGGATCAAACTAGAAACCCGGGGATGTGCCCCAACTGGGAATGGAACCGTGACCTCCTGGTTCATAGGTCAATGCTCAACCACTGAGCCACACTGGAGGGCCTGGTGCCTGATACGAAAGGGAAGGCTCCTACCGTTCCTGCATTAAACGTGATGGGCACTGCAGGCTGACGATGCTGTTGGATGAAGTGGCCTGAGGAGATCAGAGTTGTTTTCAGAAAAATTCTTAGTGACAGGAGGAGGGCTTGGGGCAGAATTATCCACAACGACAGGAATCCCTGTGATGTAGCTGACGCTGTGAGGTTCGCGATGCCGTCCACAGAGCGCACCCTGGACGTGACTCCCGCCCTGGGATGAAGAACTGCATTCCCACTTGCTAGAATCACCAAGTTAGACAAGTTTCCCTAGCCCACAAACCCACGAGGGTCTGACTTGAAAGCAATGTCTACCACTGTGGTCCGTCTGATCCATGACAGGCCCTCAGATGACTCCATTACATGAGAAACAATAGCCTAAGGCACTAACAATCAAACGGACTTTAAGTTCTCCTTAAGTCATTTTGGCAAATACAATAAGATGCAGACACAAAAGCAAAGCCATTGTTAAGATGACTTGATAAGCTGTAGGAAAATTAAAAATGTCCAAAGACAGTTATCTCCTCCAAGCTTAGTCAAAAGCCAATGTCCCTTGCATAGTTTGGAAAGGACTTGTGTGCATGCATATAAGCCTAACCAGTGGTCACGGACAACAGGGGGGTGGGGGCAGGCGTGGGGAGGGGTTTTGGATGGGAATGGGGGGGATGAGGACAAATATGTGATACCTTAATCAATAAAGAAATTTTAAAAATAATAATAAATTAAAAAAGAAAAGTGAGGGAATCCAAGATGGCGGCGTAGGTAAACACCTAAACTGCTGCCTCCCACAACAATTTCAAAAATACAACTAAAAGAAAAAACATCTATCACCCAGAACCACGGGAAAGCTGGCTGAGTGGAAGTTCTACAACTAGAAGGAAAGAAAAAAGAGCATTGAGACGTGCACGAGCGCTGAAAAGCTGAGGTACGGAGGCGCGCGATCCGGGCTGGCTGCGGGCGACTGGGTGCGTTGCTTTTTTCAACCCGAACGGAGACAAGCCCCCGATTACTCTGAAATACAGTTTCTGGGGAGATGCGGGGGACCCAAACTCCTACGGGGAGAAGCTGGACTGTCTGCCAGTGAGGGTGGCTTGCTTGCAGAGCTGCGTGCAGGAATAATTGTTTACGGCACTAGGGCACGGGACTGCCGACAGGGACTCAGAGCCGGCTAACTAGCAGCCATTGCTGTTTGCCACGCCCTAGCCTAGTGACACCCTGAGACCCCGCCCTGCACAACCTACAAACCCACCCAAGCTCTAAGCAGTGGCTTTTGCATAAGAAAGCCCTGCCCTATCACAGCTTAACCTAGCAAACTTGCAGCCCGGGTCAGACAGCTCCAAAACCTCCAAACCACAAGCAAAGAGGAGAAAACTGTAGCTCTCACTGTAGCTCCTGCTGGGTGGACTCAGACAGTAGCTGACCTGCACCCCACTGGAGATCCAGAAGCCAGTGTACCTAGTGGTCAGTGTGAGACACCAGATTTCAACTCCTCACATCCATAAGTGACACATTCAAGAGGCAGACTCAGTGAGCACCAAAGCCCCACTGAAACAAGTCCTGCCCCATAAGCATGTCTTCAGCGCAGCAGTTCTTCCATTATAGACACAGCGAGTGCTCACAGCTAATTGGCCTGGAGGTCAATTCCTCCCAGTGTACCAACAGCAATTAAGGCTTAACTACACCAAGACTTTGCACTCAGCCCACAAAGGGGTGTACCAAGAGCATCCACCTCATGTGATTGAGGAGGCTGAGCTACTGCCCCCTATAGATCACCTACCACACAAAGCTACTCCATCAACACAGGGAAGCAGCCAAAATGCGGAGACAAAGAAACATATCACGAATGAAAGAAACGGAGGAAAGCAAACTACTGGATGACATAGAGTTCAGAACCACATTTATAAGGTTACTGAAGAATCTTCTTAAAACCGCTGAGAAACTTGATGAGACCTTCAAGGAGCTTAATGAGAATGCCAAAAAAATGGAAAAGGATCAGTCAGAAATGAAGCATACACTGTCTGAAATAAAGAATATACAGAAACTCAACTGTAGATCAACGTACCCCAAGAATCAAACCAAAGATTTGAAATATGTGGAAACAAAAAACATCCAACCAGAAAAACAAAAAGAAAAAAGAATCCAAAAATATGAAGATAGTGTAAGGAGCCTCTGGGACAACTTTAAGCAAACCAACATCCGAATTTTTGGGGTGCCAGAAGAAGGGAGAGAGCAAAATATTGAAAACCTGTTAGAAGAAATAATGACAGAAAACTTTCCCTACCTGGTGAAAGAAATAGACTTACAAGTTCAGGAAGTGCACAGAACCCCATACAAGAGGAATCCAAAGAGGACCACACCAAGACACATCATAATTAAAATGCCAAGGGCAAAAGACAAAGAGAGAATATTAAAAGCAGCAAGAGAAAAACAGTTAATTACCTACAAGGGAGTACCCATACGACTGTCAGCTGATTTCTCAACAGAAACTATGCAGGCCAGAAGGGAGTGGCAAGAAATATTCAAAGTGATGAACAGCGAGAACCTACAACCAAGATTACTCTACCCAGCAAAGCTATCATTCAGAGTTGAAGGTCAGATAAAGAGCTTCACAGACAAGAAAAAGCTAAAGGAGTTCATCGCCACCAAACCAGGATTACATGAAATGTTGAAGGTTATTCTTGAAGAAGAAGAAGAAGAAAAAAAAGGTAAAGATAAAAATTATGAACAACAAAATGACATCAAATACATACCTACCAACAAGTGAATCTAAAAATCAAGTGAATGAAAAATCTGAAGAACAGAATGGACTGGTGAATATAATAGAATCAGGGACATAGAAAGGGAGTGGACTGACGATTCTCAGGGGAAGCAAGTGTGAGGGGTGCGGGAAGAGATTGGACAAAAATCTTACTCCTATGGATGAAAACAGTGGCTGGGGGTAAGGGCATGGGGTGGGGTGGGGAATCAGGTGGAGGGGAGCTATGGGGGGAAAAAAAAGAGGAACACCTGTAATAATCTGAACAATAAAGTTTTATTTAAAAAAAAAAAGCTGCAAAAAAAAAGAAAAGTGAGGAGCAACTACCCCAGCACATATTTTATAAGTAGATGTCCACTTAAACAAGGCAATTTGATCTCAAACCTCGAATCCCAGTAAATTCAGGGGCAGGCTCTCCTGTTGGTGTGGTCTAGGCCCAGGGTTGGCAAACTGCGGCTCGCCCGCCACATGCGGCTCTTTGGCCCCTTGAGTGTGGCTCTTCCACAATATGCCAGGGCCTGGGCGAGTCTATTTTGAAGAAGTGGCGTTAGAAGAAGTTTAAGTTTAAAAAATGTGGCTCTCAAAATAAATTTCCATCATTGTCCTGTTGAGATTTGGCTCTGTTGACTAATGAGTTTGCCGACCACTGAGCTAGGCAAAGCAATAGCCAACCTCCCTCCTCTTTCCAACCCCTTGTACGGTCCATTTCATTTTTCTATGTAGTCACCAATTACGTCTTACAAATAATAAGGCTTTTTCGATCTCACTCTTAACATAATTCTAAGGTCTTATCAATTACAAGTTAATAACACCGCGTATGTTGGGCTAGATCCTGGCCCCTGACCCACTGTCAGTGAGTATACGTTTCTGAGACACGAGCATGCTGACTTCTGTAATTAAGCAGCCCGAAGGAGCGGCGCCCGCCATCGCAACGAAGCGCAGCGACGGTGCTGTGACATGTCTCCTCTCGGGAAAGGAAACGATGTGGAAAATGACTTCTACACGCGCAGAATGATGAAGACACAGACGGGATTTGACGTGGTGAAAACGGAAGCTGAGCCTGTCTCTGATCCTGGGGTGGGGGTGGGGGTCGCCACTCCTCCTGGCGCTCTCATCCCCCGCTCCCTTCTTGAGAGTGATGGCTGACGTCCTGACGGAGAGGAGCAAATCCAACTAAAAGCGAGGACAACCCTCGGGGACTCTGTGTTTCTGGTCGCAGCCCCGGGCATGTCTTCGTTTTGAATATTGCTCTGGAGCCTGGGCTCTGTCTGGGAATGACCTGTGTGCATTCTACAGATATTTTCCCGAGGATGGCTTTCCTTGCCCTGGCTTGGACCTTTGGATGGAGTGCCTGCCTTTGTCCATACGAGCCGAGTTGAGAACTAGACCTACCTGAAATACACGAGGGTGCCAGCACTGTTGAAGAGAACCCTGAGAAATGCCCAGAAAACACCTCGGTGAGGGTGTATGACTTTAAGATCCCTAGGACTGTTGTTACCATCCATTGTATATGAAATATAGGTTATTTTAGTTCCTCACAAAAATGTTTGAATGAACACAAGCATGTTTCTGCAGAAAATCTGACCAATCCAAGAAAATAGGACCAATTTAAGTCGAAGCATCATTTTTCAAAGGAAGTGTGACTGGAACACTTTATTCGGATCCTGTCAACATAGTCTAATGGCCTTTCCCTTTATTTGGAAAGGGCTGATTTTAAATAACAGTTACTCTAGCTGCTCGCGAGAATTTACACGAGGAAAATGCTACACTTCAAAGGTAAACAGAAGGAAATGTCAATGCATTCTCCGCGTCCACAGGACCACCCGGTGCTGTGCCAGCGAAGCGTTGCCAAGGCAGCTGGCGCCCATTGACCAGCCCAGGCACAAGCCGCTCCACTCCACACAGGCAGCCCCAGAGGGCTGTACACAACAGGAGCTTGTACGGAACAGTTGTTATCTTCACCCATTTCAGAGGCGCTGCTACACCAAGCCCTTCTGGGGGGCTTCAGAGTTCCTTCGTGTGGTTTTTAGTACCTGATGCCCACTCTTCTAACAGCTCTGCGGTCCCCCCACACGGAGAAGGCACGCTGGGCTGTAGCTGGCCGGGGATCTGTCCTCCTCACAGGTAAGGGGTTATACTTCTGTCTCGGGCCTACTGACCCTTTTACTTGTTCTGCCTGGGCACCAGGGTGTCTCTGGATAGTGATGACAGGATTGGGACGAGCAGGGGTTCGGGGCACTCCTTATTGTCCATGACTTGAACCTCTGGATCTTTTCAACATCTCCCAAAACTCCAGCCCAACCCCTCCCTTTGTCATACGGCCTCCAAATGTAGTCACAATTTGGTCGGCAAACTCATTAGTCAACAGAGCCAAATCTCAACAGGACAACGATGGACTTAATTTTTAAAAATATCAAAACTTCCCTTTCCTTTCTCTGGCTTTCAGCTACTTGCATCTCCAAGAACACTGTTTTGTTAACCACATACTGAATTTCTTTTTTTTTCCCACCCAAAATGTATAAAGTTGGAAAAAAGTTAAAATAGGCATGATGAGATAGCAAAGCTCCTGAACTGTTCATTTCCCACATGTATGACGTAACCCAGCAACCTCTCTCTAGTTAACGCAGTCCTGGTCTCTCCTGTCCCTCGCAACCACCCGAATCCAGGCCAAAACCAATGTGGGAAAACAATACATCGAAAAAAAAAGGCTGGAAGACATAAATGAAAGGCTTGCATTGTATATAAAGAAAAAAAAATCAAACTTTCCTCTCCTTCACTTTTTCACTAGTCGTTTTAAGAAGTAAAAGCTTTCTGAACCTCACTAGGGTCACGTGAAATACTACGGAAGTTTAATCTTCACTCCAATGTTTTCTTATAGGTCCTCACTTTCAGACCATCGGCTCACTTCATTACAGATAATCTTTCTGAGACCCATGTAGTCTCAAACTATCATCTCTTGGGCATATTTGCTTCAGGAAAGCATGCCAGGGGGGGCTACTATTTAAATAACTAGGTGTCCATAAAATAAGTGATTAGACCTTTTCCCAGTGACTCAGAACTCAGAAGAATTCCTACTTAGTGTGACCTGCAGTTCCCATGCTCAGAGGGAGGCAGATATCAGGCATGGCTTCTGCACACAAATTGTTCAGCTCTGCTTCATGCTTCCGGAACACAAAATCACTCACAAGGTGACACTGTGATCCCGAACCTAAGAATCAAATACTTTCACGCATTTGGAAAGATTATCTTTGCCTTGAAATATTTCAGGCAAATTAGTTTTTTGTGTTGTGATTTTTTTTCCTAACGTCCTTTGGGCAGTGAAGTTAAAATACTTATTTTAGATACTAAATAACTAGAATTTCTGCGAAAACATGTATTCCTTACAACAAATCAGCAGACCCCAAATGATGAAAATATCTTAGTGGCTTGTGACTTAAAACTAGATAAAAATGACAGGAAAATATCAAAGACAGAAAACGCACCAGCTAACGGAGGCTGTGGAGAGTCCCATTTGTGTTTTTCCCAAAAGGAATTAATGTCTATGAAAACATTTCAAATGTTAAGTACTGGAATGGGTATTTATAATAAATGGGAGGAAGAACTACGGCACGCCTTTTTAATTGAAGCAGAGGTAGCTCACTGGAAAGAATTAAAAGTAACTGTTTGAAAACCCACAGCTATGCATGTACACACACAAACAGAAAATATGCTTTTTATGTGCTTTCAATCGAAAGCGAGCAGAAGATGTGTGAGTATTTATTATAAGCAGTTGCTCTGGATGCTGGCAAAGAACAACAGCATGGCTACAGTGGGAAACTTCTCCGTGTCTGCTACAGGAAGCAGTGATGGGGAAGAGAAAGACCCTAATCTGCTTCACAGAGCAAAGGAATTCCCCAAAGAAGTGCTTATCCGACATTCCAAGCAATCATCACCCTCCATATCAGAATCATCAGGTATCTTACCTAATAATAGACAAACATGGTAAATTGACTGTACCTCCTACACCCACAGCCAATCAGAATGAGTATGCAAATTGACCCAACAAAGATGATGGGTTAATTTGCATATGCGGGTGCAGAGCGGCTGGGAGGGGCGGGACACCTTCTATGTTGGGGGGGAGAGTGGCGGCAGAGGGAGCTACAGGAGTGGTGCTCCAGAGAGAAGTGAGGACTTGCCGGCTCCAGGGTGGGCCGGGAGTGGGGGCTTGCCGGCTCCTGGGCGGCTGGGAGTGAAGCCAGGGGAAAGAAGGCCTATGCTTGTACGAATATTGTGCAACGGGCCTCTAGTCTTTAATATGTAATCCAGTGAATGCAAGTGGCAATAGACCCTGGGAAACACTTCCAGACAATTATAATTTTAACAGAAACTTACAAAAGCTATTTTTTCACACTAAGAATCTAAGCTCAAGCCATTATGATAGTAAATTTCTATTATGAGAAGGAAGACAGGGTGTTTCCTATCACCGTGTGATGAATATATATATATATTCAAGAGGCTTAGAACCAAGATATTCCATAAAGATATACTCATAATGGAAACATTTCCTATCCAGTCACACACACACACACACACACACACACACACACACACTGTGCTCATTTATCAATTGTCTATGTAAGACGGATTCAGTGAGGAGAAAACTTCCTTTTTGACATGAGCACATGTAAACCCATGCTAATTGAGTGACTGGTGAGGTCCGTAACCAGAATGGCATGACTTTCTGTTTTACTGTAACATATCATCTGTGATCCTAAGCGTGCCTACCAGTTTCCCTCCGTAATGGCATCCCAACAAGTTCAAAGGAGAGGAGTCGGGACTTATTCCGTTGCAATGTTGTTTATTCCTATAACTCAATATTGCTCTTTTAAATTCATATCCCACTGTTCATCTTTTACTTGTAAAACTGTTAAATCCCACTGAGGGCTTACACATCATGGCAATAAGCCAATCAGAAATGCAAATTCAAATCTTAAGAAATAAATGGGAAATAACACACTAGGAAAAAACATACAGAATGAGACATTATTTTTCTCATTCTTCTTGAGACAAGAACTAAGTCTACTTCCGTATGGAGAAAGTCAGTCCCACTGTGACTGCCAGAGGGCAACAGTGTCAAATGCACTGGGTAGATTCCATGATAAAGGACATTGACTAGTCAAAGAGTCAAAGCATGCCCACTGTATGTGGATGCACTGCTGACGTTACTCGGGAGGAAAATGAAGGGTAAAGGCTTCGATCAATCTCCACAAAGTCAAGACCAGCACCCGGGAAGCCATCCCAGCTGCCTCTAGAGAGGCAGCTTGCACCCAGGAAAAGGGAATTCCCTCCTCTCAAGGGAAGGAAAGGATGGGCCACTAGAAAAGCTACTGGCCTTCCACGTACAATCTCCAAGGGTGCTCTCCATAAACCAAAAAACATGAACCGAAAGCTACTGGGAAAACAGAGTAATTCTCAAGTCGGTATGCACTTTAAAATTCAAGATTATTTTAGATTTTTAGAATTATAAAACTTCAGTTTTTATTTCTTAGAAGTATAAGAACTTTAAAATAATTAACAAGTTATTCAGATAAGCATTGGTTTAATCAAAAAATGCAATAAGAATTCTCTGTACTCAAACATCACAGATTAGCTTTAAATCAGGATTGAGGGGCTTTACTTCACTTCTCAACCCGCCCACCTGTCCTCTTAAAATTTATTGGGGAGCATCAATATTAATATTGTTAATTATTTTTTCCTAGGCATAAATGCTGTTGAAACACACAACATGAGAGCTCATGATTAAAGTAAAATTATGTACTTATAACTCATCAAACGCAAATAGGTTAATACATATGTAACAAATGTTTTCTTTCATCCTCAAAAACTTTCTTCATCTAATTTTGACCAAGAAAAAAAAAAAAAGCTAGTTAAGTGAATGAAAATTGATAGCTTATCCAACCCATAACCCAAAAGACACTCTGTAAATACATATCCATTAAAAACGCAAGAACAGAATCACTCCATTGCCAAGTCATTTTGTGTCTCAGACTCATGTTGCTGGCTCACACTGTAATTAACAAGCAGATTTCCTTTAAAAGCGTGAGGTAGACCCAATGGAAGTGAAGTGCTGCAAGCAACACGGTTGTCAATGGTTAGCACCCGGTGGCTTTTATTGTTATAAACAATGAGATTGTCCTTCACACATGGTTCTCGCCTTCTTTTTTTCTAAGATGCGAGTGACAGGAAATGTTCACGCCTGATACACACTCCTGGGTAAACTCATAGCTCAACGGCTCAAAAACCCACCCGGGAAGAGCAAGCAGCACCATGGACAGATACTCTGAGGACACGCAACTGAGCTCAATGCTTTTCTCTCCCAACAAGAAGGCACGCGGAATACAACTCACTACAAGTAATGTTGTCTAAACAATATTGCATGGACTAACTTATTAATAAACAAAAAACAAAACCATCTCTAACTCTTGTCACACAACCAACAGCAAAACAATGGTTTTTAACACTCCACTGCAGAGTCGCTGAAAGTGAAAACCAATTAAAACCTGAACTAAAGTTGACTGACATTTTAGTGTAGACTTGGTCCAAACTGATACGTGAAATTGGATTTAACCTTATTGAGGAGGGAGAAGTAAAACTGCTTTTAGGTGATTTATTTTCACTTTCAAGTTGTTACTGGATTTGTTCACAGCAATCACTCTTATACCACAGGTGGCCTGCAACGTTTCCAATCTGCCATCTTTGGTACAAGATACCAAGAGTCAATTATGCTTGTGAAATAATGACTATCTCAGAAGTTCGTATTGTCTGTGCAACTAGGAGGAGGACGTAGTAGTCGTCTCCTGAAGATATTCCACTTATCTATAGTTCTGATCCAAGTGCATCCAAGTGATTGTACTTACAGCCAAAAGTGAGTCAAGGTGACTGCGATGTGACCCCTCACAATATGCAAATAGATTGTCACAATTACACCACCAACCATCAGTGTAGACAACACTCTGGGGACACACTCTTGCAAACCTATCTGAAGGTGTTCAATACTAACTTACACATAAATATTAAGTATAGATACGACTCACTTTAGGAAAACCTTCTGGGTGAAAATCCAAGTTTTTAAGCAGACATAGGTAACTAGAAATCAGGTGCAATTCCCAGTAACTAACAGGTTTTTTGCCTTACATAATGATTTATGTAGTGGTTTATAAGTAGAAAAATATTATATATATATATATATGTATATATATATATATATATATATATATATATATATATAGTTTGATTAAATATACAGTATATACACTGAGTGGCCAGATTATGATGATCTCTGAACACATAATAATCTGGCCACTCAGTGTATTTGTATCTCAAATGGGTACCAAAAGTATTCTAGACTTTTGCTGGAGATCAACCACCTATTTGCCCTGAGCTTTCTATCAGCCAGTGCAAAGGGGAAAACTGATCAGGTGCACGATTTATAGTATCTTTGATATCAAATAAGTGAGGTACTCAAGAGAAGTACACTGAGTGGCCAGATGATTATGCGTTCAGAGATCATAATAATCTGGCCACTCAGTGTATAATACCCGTTTAGTCACATATTTTATGTACTATAAGCATGGCCTAAGGAACATCTGCATTTCTGCAATATTTTTTTAATTTTTTTTTTAATTCAAAAGGAAATGATCGAACACCAACGGTCCACTGGGAGGTTCATGACCAGTCTTGACTGGAATCCTTGAGCAAACAGTCTGACACACCTTTGCTCCGACCTTTGACATCCAATGACGACAGCAACAAGGCGACTTACCGGCCCGAAAGAATTGCTGTCGAAACTGTGTCCATGATGATCGCCTTCAACCCAGATGTGACCACGAGGCACCTTGACATAGCGGTTTTTGTGTCCGATGGTTCTAGGAAGAAATAGCACAGCCAATGAGGTTAGAATGGAAAAGAGAGCAAACAGCTAGGCCAGTGGTCAGCAAACTCATTAGTCAACAGAGGCAAATATCAACAGTACAACGATGGAAATTTCTTTGGAGAGCCACCTTCTTTAAACTTAAACTTCTTCTAACGCCACTTCTTCAAAACAGACTCGCCCAGGCCGTGGTATTTTGTGGAAGAGCCACACTCAAGGGGCCAAAGAGCCGCATGTGGCGGGCGAGCTGCAGTTTGCCGACCATGGAGCTAGGCAAACAAAATTAGGAAGGCAAAAATGCTGTTACAAAGATACAACAGATCGTTATGGGTTAACCTCGATGCTACGCCAAAACTTCCATGTTAAGTAACACGTGGTTAGAAGTCTGAACCCCATCCCCACCATTTCCCCCACACTTGTGTAGGTAGGAGCTCTGTGCTTAAGTAAAATGCACTGCCCTGCCCAGTGTGACTCAGCTGGTTGGGTGTCATCCCATGCACCAAGGGGTCACTGGTTCGTTTCCAGGTCAAGGCACATGCCCAGGGAGTGGGTCCAGTCTCCCGGTGGGGGTGCGTGAAGAGGTAGCCAATTAATGTTTTTCTTTCACATCAATGTTTCTCTCTCTCTCTCCAAGAGGAACAGCCTTTCTCTCTCTAAAAAAAATCAATAAAACACATTTTTTTAAATACACTAGCACCAAATGTTTTGCTCCTTAATTTATCCTAAATATGAATACCCTAAATATGTTTTTATGAAATTCAATAAGCCCTAACAAAACACTGATCTATTTTTCCCTAACTTTTGCTTTTAAGTCAACATTCAACTATTGATCAGTGGTAATCTTTTTTTTCTTCTTTTTTTTGTCAAAGAAACTTCCCAAGCCACCTAACAGCACTTTTCATGACTTTTTAATTCTCTAAAATTCCGGATATATAAGCAAGAAAAAACCTCGGTGAGCTCGTGTTAGACACAAACTATTGATGTCAGTTGACAATTTCTTGTCAGCATTATTTCAGTTCATATACTACCCTTGAAAATGAGAAAAGGTTTAACCATTTTGAAGACTGTTTACAAATCAGGGGCCAGGGACACACACTTAGATGTGTCCAGTGTCTGTGGCAACAGAGAAGATGGCAACCATTTTTTCTTACGTTGCCTAACTTTTTCAAATGTATTAATTAGGCTAAAACATTCGTGTCCTCTGACCTAGTTATTCTCCTGGTAGGGACCCAAACAAATAATCAGAAATATAAACAAGCATTTATCCTGAGGGTGTATAACACAGGCCTTTTAGAGAAAATATATATCTTTCTAAATACCCAACCACACAAGATTGGCTAAATCAATTATAATATCAACAGTTCAGCTAAAGGGACAGAATTAGAATAACATATTATCCCAATTAGATAATAAATTCTCTAGGGGCAGAGACCATTAGCTATTCTTATTTTTATTCCCCAAAGCCTTTGGGAAAATGCCTTGTCTAAAGAAGCTGTTCAATAAATGTTGGTTGGATAACTGAATGCATGAATGTCGCCCCCGCGTGTACAGAGTCAAGCCCAGAAACAGCTCTGCCCACGGTTCTTGGAGGTGGAGTCCCTGTCAGACCAAGTTTGTCAGTAAGTTGTATATGTGCAGAAGAATGCATAAAAAAGAGAAACGAAACATCAGTGGGTGCTACAGAAATTGAAACTATTCATTACTTAGAATGGTTTTTAATTTTCCACATAATTTCAATGTTGAATTACTTTGCTTTCGATCAGTAAATTATTCATGCGAGGAAGCGATGTTGTGGCCATTACAAGCCAACAGTAAGCTAATGATTGCTTTCTATTTTTAATTACTACTGGGGAGGAGCGTTTCAGCTTTTAAAGTCAAGCGAACACAAGTTGCACTCATCTTAGCATCGTGTACTCTGGAATGTAAGTGTTCAACTGAAATCAGCCACTTGGTCCCTGACATCCTTACTGCTTTCTCACGGGACTGCGTCTAAGAACTAATATCCCACATCCAGGACGAAGGACAGTGAAGAGACCCTTCTTTCACATCATTGTCGGCAAGGCACACTCTCCCCGAAGTCCAAGCATTTGTTCATCGCATTAAGACGGCGACACTGGGTCCACACTCATAAAGTAAACAATTACCCATTCTGTCTCTTGGAATAATCACGCAAGCAGAATAGGAAATAAACCTGGCATAAAATCATTTCTGCACGGAAATGGGAGGTGGTAAGTCAAACAGATACCAGGAAAAAAAAAAAAAAAACAACAACACACAGCAATATAAAAACTCAGATTCCGTTTCAAGGTCACCGAGACCAAGAAGTCAAGTTCCCTGCGATAGAAAGTGACAGCATCATAAAAAGACCCCTGGCAGTTACGCATTTCCGTGCATTCACTGCCTTACCTAGAAAGTTCAAGTGCGCCCAGCTTCCCCTCCTTTCCTGGCCCCTGACAAGGCTTCATGTCTCCCCATTGCATCTCCTAACACTTCACTTACTGGCTTATTTGCTTATTGCCCATCTCTCCCCACTAGAATGTAAACCTTGGAATTTTGGCCTTCTTGTATCCCCTGAGCCCAGAACAAAGCAAGGGGTAAGGTGCTCAACAAACACTTGTTAAGGAAACGAACAAAGGGATGAATAAGTGAAAAGTACGATCACAGAGGCAGAATAATAGAGTGGAAATGTCATAGAGCCTAGCAACATTAACCAGCTTTGACGTTGATACTGTTACTCACAAGGAATCCTGGGCAAGTTACTTAGTTTGGACTCTAATGTGCCGGTTTTCACACTGGGATGGGGATAGGACAGATCCGGACTCACCGGGTTGAGATGAAAGGTAGCAGTTAGTTAAGAACGTAACGCAGAGGTTGCTCTAGAGCAGTGGTCGGCAAACTGCGGCTCGCCCGCCACATGCGGCTCTTTGGCCCCTTGAGTGTGGCTCTTCCACAAAATACCACGGCCTGGGGGAGTCTGTTTTGAAGAAGTGGCGTTAGAAGAAGTGTAAGGTTAAAAAATGTGGCTCTCCAAAGGAATTTCAGCCATTGTACTGTTGATATTTGGCTCTGTGGACGAATGAGTTTGCCGACCACTGGGCTAGAGAATCGGCTCTGCAGTGTGCCGCTTTGGGGCTTTCACACCTGACTTGGTACTTTCCAGTTGGCGTGACCTTGGGCCAGTCGATGAGGGGCTAAGCGTGGCTGTCCTCATTTGCGGGACAGGGCACCGACCAGCACCAGACTAAAAAAGTTGCTTTCTGAAGACAGTGGCGTGGGTCAAGCCCTTGATGAATGGATTCTCTTAGCGTCGGGACTGCTTCCGAAGCACTCCGTGCAGCTCTGATGGATGGTGAGAGCCCAGTACGGGGTAGTTACTGTTGCTATTGTCTCCCTTGGTCCACTATCTTCTTTCATGTCATCATTCAGAATGTGTTCCAGCCTCCGCCATCTATCAGCATCAGCCTCCCAGGACGAGCTGGGCTCTGCTTCCGTGATGTCTTCCCGCACAGTTGCGCTGTGACTGCTTCTACAGGCACAACGGATCCTGTTTTCCTTTTCGTGGTAAGCCCTTCTGGGACCCTCTAGAACTGTCTGCCCGGGCACGCTTAAAGATGCAGAGTAGAGGGCGAACGCACCATCCACCTGCTTAGGTTTTCACCTGCTAACCGCTCCCACGTCTGCGCGCTGCCATGCTGGTAGACCGTGGTTTGCCCGCGTACCAGACAGGCATGAAAGGACTCTGTGAGCCGTGCGGCCCGGTGAGACCTGTGCCGTATACACAGTGCATAGTCTGTTCCCCGGGCCTCAATCTGACTTTTCAAAAAAGAACCCAAAGTAGCTTTACAAAATCTAATGATAACATATTGGGCTGGTTTCTTCTAGGACAGCCAAGGAAATGTAACGCTCCTAGGAGAACTCCTCCAGAGGAGGAATTTTAAACAGCTGCGCGCTCCCGAATTCACATAAAAGGAAGACAAGATAATCTTTTTGGGTGATTTAACACTTAAGTGAGGCATCAGCCTTCAAGGTTGTGTATATCTATGGCCTGCAAATAATTTTGGTTTTGACAGTCAAAAATGAGTTCCTATGGTACTCTAACTACCTGTCTACAAAAAGGCATTTTTAGCACCAGCGTTACCAAGACAAGGTGCCGAGGTCTCACAAAGGGAATGAAGAATGATTGCCCCAAATATGATCTGACCTTGAAAACAATGGTTGTTCTTTAAGTCTTTGACTCCCTTGAATGTCATCAGTTGAATACAAAATTATCTATGGAATCCTTGATACAACAAAAGGAACAAATTCATATTCAAAATATTTCCCAAATACATACATATGCAGGTACACACACACACATACACACACACACGCTTTTTAAAAATATACTAGTGGCCTGGTGTACGAAATTTGTGCACGTTAAAAGGGGGACCCAGAGTCAAGTCCGCGCCCACCCACATGCACCTCAAAATCATGTGAGACCCAGACCCGACTGCCCCCCCCCCATTAGGCTAGATCCAGACCCAGCCAGTCCCACCCTGTCAAGCCCTACTGGGCAGGGGGCGTAGCCTCAGGTCCCCTGGCCCGGTGCCAGGATGGGGGGTGTGGCCTGAGGTCCCCCCGTGGGGTGGGGGGCATGCCTTGAGGTCCCCCATCAAGCCCCGCTAGGTGTTTGATGGGGGACCTCTGTGTGGGGAGCATGGCCTGAGGTCCCCTGTCAAGCCCTGCCAGGCAGGGGGGGCACAGCCTCAGGTCCCCTGGCCCAGTGCCAGGATGGGGGGCGTGGCCTGAGGTCCCCCAGATGGGGGGGGGGCGGGCCTTGAGGTCCCCCATCAAGCCCCACCAGGTGGGGGACACGGCCTGAGATCCTCTGTCAAGCCCCACCAAGCAGGGGGGGCACAGCCTCAGGTCCCCCGGCCCAGCACTGGGTGGGGAGCATGGCCTGAGGTCCTCTGTCAAGCCCTGCCAGGCAGGGGGGCACAGCCTCAGATCCCCTGGCCCGATGCTGGGGCGGCGGGTGTGGCCTGAGGTCCCCCGGCCTGGTGCTGGGGTCGGGGACATGACCTGAAGTCCCCTGTCAAGCCCCACCTGGTGAGGGGCATGGCCTGAGGTCCCCCAGCCTGACACTGGGGAAGGGGGAGCAGCATAAGGTCCCCCAGCCCAGCACCAGGACAGGAAGCGCACCTTGAGGTCCCCCATCAAACCCCGCCGGGTGGGGGTTGTGGCCCCAGATCCCCTGGCCTGGTGCTGGGGTGGGGGTCATGGCCTGAGGTCCTCTGGCCTGGTGCCAATGCAGGAGGTGTGGCCTGAGGTCCCCCAGCCTGATGCCAGGGCAGGGGGCACGGCCTGAGGTCCCCTATCAAGCCCTGCTGGGTGGGGGGTGCAGTCTGAGGTCCCCTGTCAACCCCCACAGGGGTGGGGGAGAGCATAGCCTCAGGTCCTTGCTGATTGCTCATTCAGGCTCCTTAAGGGACTTTCAGCTGTGGGTGCAGCCATCTTTGTGACAGAGTGGTGGTCAATTAACATATTCCCTCTTTATTAGATAGGAAATGTTTTTTTTCAATTGATTTCAGAGAGGGAGAGTGAGAAAGAGATAGAAACATCCTATCCTAAAAGCCTAATATGCAAATCAACCAAATGGCGGAACGACTGGTTGCTATGCTGTGCACTGACCACCGGGGGTCAGATGCTCAAAGCAGGAGCTGCCCCCTGGTGGTCGGTGCACTCCCACAGAGGGAGCACCACTCAGCCAGAAGCTGGGCCCGTGGCTGGCGAGTGCAGCGGCGGCGGCAAGAGCCTCTCCCGCCTCCTGGGCAGCGCTAAGGATGTCCGACTGACGGCTCCCGGACTGCGAGAGGGCACAGGCCGGGCCGAGGGGTCCCCCGAGTGTACGAATTTTGTGCACCAGGCCTCTAGTCAATAATGAGAGAGGATCTTTGATCTGCTGCCTCCTGCACACTACCCACTGGGGTTCGAGCCCGCAACCCGGGCACGTGCCCTGACTGGAATTGAACTGCGACCTCCTGGTTCATAGGTCAATGCTCAACCACTGACGCCAGCCAGGCACACACACTCACACTTCACTTAAGTGATTAGTATTAATAAATCATGATTTATTGGAATATTTTATTTCTTTATTATTCAAACCACTTCATTGATTTTTCTCATTGGTCCAAGGAGAGGATGCCCTGAGATTGTTCACTGCTCCCCATCCTAGACCCCTGGGTTCCGATTGTCCTGAAGAGACGTGCACTCCAGGGTTCAGGACTCAGGAAGATCATAAGTTAAGAGGAGATCCCTTTTCTCATCACTGATAGGCTGAATAAGAAAAAGGAATTTGCCATCAGCAAAGGAAAACGAGTGAGCACTGGTCTGTCTAGGGTTGGTGTCGGCAACAGGAAAAATCTCCCTTGAAAACCCACATCCTCCTTTCAGGTGAGATCAGGGCTCAGGCTCACACCTATGTGACCTGGGAGAGTTAGGAATTAACTGGAATTGGCCCCAGGAGTCCGGGAGAAGAAAATATAACTCTTTGGGAATAACACATCCACTCAGTTTCCAGGTTTTCTATAGTAAGTCCCAGCTAATAGGGACTCAGGATTCAAACTAACAGAACTCACAAGCACATCACCAGTGTTAGTGAGTCAGAACAGACAGCGAAGAGCAGATCAGATCCCAGAACTTCAACAGTGAATGTGCACAACACAGAACGTAGATTATACACAATCAAGTATCGTTACAATTAAAAGAGAATTAAAAAGATGCGCAAGGAACGCTATCCTGTTTTTAAAGGACAGATGTTTGAAAAAGAACCAAATAGGTGGACAAAGACCAGATCAGTGCAAGCGAAAGGAAGAAGTAGTGAACTGGAATATCTATCTAAAAATGTACCTAGTACTTAGCACAGAGATGAGGAAATGGAAACTATATACGAGCTGCTAATGAGACATGGCAAACAGTGCTAGAAGATGTAACAAGTGGAACCAGAGTCCCAAGGAAGGGAATAAAAAGAAACAAGGAAGAGACAATATTTGAAACAAGGACGATAGGGGTGGAGGGTTTTTCAGAATTGATGAGAGCAAGAATTCACAGAGTCTGCAATAAAAGCGAACCAGGAGTAAATAAACAGAAATCACCACTGGGGACACTAGGGAAAGTGCAGGACACTAAGGACTCCCTGCCCCTCCAAAAATCTTTGAGAGAAACACACCCAGATTATCATCAAAGAAATAAAGAAATTCAGAGCAGAGTTCCCTGGCTAAGGTATAATTCACATGCAGTAGAATCCAGCCATTTAAAGTATACAATTCAGTGAATTTTAAAAATCTGTAAAATCACATAACCATTAGATCAAGAACTAAAACACGTGAATAATCACGAAAGTGTCCTTGTGCCTCTCTTCAGGTAAACCCGTCCTCGCCTCCGTCCTGGGCTCCGGGTAACCATGGCTGAGCTGCTCTCTGTCGCTACAGCTTTGCCTCTGCTGGCCTTTCCTATAGACGGACTCATTCCAGAGGCATTCTTGAGACTGCCGGCTTCTTGAACGTAGTCTACGGCCTGCGATCAATCAAGGCTGTTGCATGTATGAGCAATTTGTTACTGTTTTTTTCTTAACAGTGTACTATCCCATCAACATCCTACAATTACGTTTTTTCAATTAAAAATGCACGGACGCTCTGATGGTTTCCGGTTCGGGGCTACTGTCGATAAAGTACATTTGAGAATGAGGGTTTGCGTGGACACATTTTCATTTCCCTCGGGTGACTCTCTGCAGGTGGTATGGCTGGGTCAGAGAGTAACTGAACGCTGAACCTTCTCACAAACTGTCCAACTGCTTTCCAAAGCCATTGTCCCGGCAACGTAGGAGTCTCACCTGCAGTTGATAAAGGACATACTTTCCAACCTTAGCCATTTCAGGGGCATACAGTTCCCTAACAACTAATGTTTTATAAAATTTCTGTGATTTGCTTTCTTCTCTGGTGAACTACCTGCTGAAGTTTTTTTTTTAATTAAATTTGGTGCTTTGTTTTCTTATTGAGCTGGATGGTTTTATTAGATACTCTAGAAAGATCTCTTATCGAATACATGTCTTTGCAAATATTTTCTTCTAACAAATATTTTAATTATGATGAAGTCTAGCCAATTCTTTTCTTTGGTGGGGCATCATTTTTATACCATAAAAAACCTTGCCTAATCAGAAGTCACAAAGATTTTCTCCTATTTTTTTCTTCTACTTTTATAGTTTTAGAACTTTTGTCAATATGGTAACAAAGTTCAAGTTTCTTTCTTCCTTCCTTCCTTTTCTCTTTCTTTTCTTCCTTCCTTCCTTCCTTCCTTTCTTTCTTTCTTTCTTTTTCTTTTTACACATGGTTATCCAACTTTCCAGCACAATTTTTTGTTTTTGAAAAAAATGGTACTTTCTGAATTGAATTACCTTGAACTATGACTAAGTTATGTCTCCTGAAAATGTATGTGGGAACCTGACCCCCAGGATGATGGTATTTAGAGACGAGGATTTGGGAGACAATGAGGTACAGACTAGGTCCTACGGGTGAGGTCCTCGTGATGAGATTAGTACCTGCCATGTGAGTACTTACACCAATAACACATAGGAAGAAGGGAAGTGATTGAAAATATTTTTTCTATGGTTTTTGAACTTTTCTAGTGAAGAGTGGAGATATTTAATATCTTTACTTTGTTCAATATGCACTGACACCATTTTAAGAGTAGTAGAAATGGAATCTATAACGTCCTAGCCAGTAGAAAATTAAAAAATCTCAGTTAACACAAAAGAATTAAACACACACACACACACACACACACACACACATAAAAAGGGTAAAGCAGGATCAATAGAAAGTACAAAATAAGATGACATTGAAATATATCAGTAATCATAATAAAAGTAAATGGACTAATCTAGATAAGAGAAAAAATAATTCTCCAATTGGGGGAAAATTCTAGCTTTATGCTGCTTATAAGAAAGATCATTAAACAAAAGGACACAGAGAATTTGATAATAACAATAACACAACTAAACGGGGGAAATAACAGTTATATTAATACCAGACAAAATGAGAGCAGGTCTCTGAAATGAGATTGAAGTTTCACAAGGGCCTGGCCATGAACCACAATCGATGGCCATTTTATGCTATAGAAGGATTTGAAGCAGGGAAGTGACCTAAATTTTGTTTCATAAAACCCCTGGTCAGAGTCAGCATTGTAAAAACTCCAAATGCTCAATATATTCATTCTCTCTCCTGACTCTCAACTCTGCCAACTGTATGTTTGCTTAGTAACTAAATGCTGAAGTATGGAGACAAATTCAGTTACAGATTCAGTAACAATTTCTAGGAAGTTGAATCACCCATAGCTACCTATAAGTGATTGTCTCTCAGGATCACAGTTGAAAAGAATATGATTCCTCTTTGCACAGAAAACACAGAGGTGAAAGCATTTAGGTGAAGCCTCCTACTGAGCTTAGAGTCAGGGCACTGAAGATAGAAACCAGATCCGATAATTTCCTTTCATTGCGCCATAGATCAGGACTACTTGAGTTTCCAAAGAATAGGTCTTACCATCTTTTCACTGGAAAAAAAAAATGAAATGTCATTTTTTAAATAGACTGCAGACTGTTGCTAGGTGATCAGAGCAAATCTATTTAGCTCATTTAAATTAAATGTTAGATTTATACATATTCACAATAAAGTTCAGAATTAATTTTATGAATTTAATATGAATGCTCTTAGTACAGCTCTGTTTTTTAGTGATGCATATTCCTGGTGTATTTCTTTTCCTAAAATACACTTATACAATTAGAAGCTTAAATGTGACAATATTCCTGAACGTATAGAATGTTTTATCCTGTTAAACATACATATTAAAAATACCTTCAGCTGCCCATGAAAATCACTGCAATGATAGCAAGAATTTGAGACAGAGGACGTTTAGCAATCATTGGGTTCCATCCATGCGGGAGCAGGCACATATATAATATGTACTTGGTCTGCTGAGTATCCCAGCGGTGGGTGGCAGTTTATGCTGCTTTATCTTGTGTGTCATGGTTAGTGAATGAGGAGAAGCTGATGAATTCTGTGACAGTAGAAATGCTGGTATTGCTTTTTTGATATAAATAAACAACTACTGATTGGCGAGTCCAGGGAATAGTATAAATGGTGTGGGTGAGAGCACAGGAAAGAATAAGATGCCGTCCCTCCCACCAAGATTATTGTTTATTCCATGATTCAAAACATAAGCAACACAGTGGTCTGTACAATGTATGTGGCAGTCAAAACTACTGTAGACAAAATTTAACAAGCTGGAAGTATCTTCATGGAAATAATGGGTGAGTGGAGGAATAAACGATCAGTACGTGTCACACTTTGCTAATTGCATAGGTGTTCTAAGGATGGTACTAACTAGATAGGAAGAGCCAGGAAAGGCATAAAAAGGTGAGGCAAGTTATGAAGAACAGGTAACAGGGAAGAGGTAAAGAAGGTAGTGTGGAATTCAAATCCCATTTCACTTACAGAAAAAAATGTCTCTCTCCTTAGTGCATCAGTCCTTGAGACATGTAACCATAAACTAAGGGACATACTTTATGAGTCACTCTGTAATGGAGCCATCCAGTCATGATAACGGTTCAGAAAAATTAAATATATTTAAATTATTTCATTCTAAAGACATTATTATTGATTTTTCTCTCTCATTATTTTCTTTTGGTCTTTGGTATTGCTTAAAAAGACTTTCCTCAATCCTGATCTATACATGTAACTCCAGATTCTTTTGTTATTATTTAAAATACAGCCTTTTTTTTTTTTTAATGAGTTGCAGAATTCTGTACCTTTCCCTTGGTTTACATTTGGTGGTTCAGGGAATGGTACTGATCAAAGAATTTGTTAAATGTTGGTTCCAGAAGGATGCCCATTAGCAATCATTTCTGAGCATGTTACGCTACTGAAATGTCTTCACAGACAGATCTCCAAAAAAGTCTAGTATTCATTCCACAGACCAGGAAGGTGTGGGGGGGTGAACTTTCACTTCTACCCTTGAAAGGTTTCCATCTGGGCCTGAGAAATGACACAGATCAACCAGAGAAAAAAGTACAGCAGGTCCTTAAATAATTTTTAATTCACACTGTTTTGTTATAAAAATTAATGAGATGCCCTAGAAACTTAACACTGGCTTATATCAATTAGCCCATGGTAAAATTGATTTTGTCATCCATTAGCTTGTTTTAAGTTTAAGAATCCATCCACGGTGATAAATGAGGACTTAATGTATATAAATTTATATAAGTTTTATGTGACAATGGAGCCCTCATCAGAAATGAAGGACCCCCCCCCCCACCAAAGACAAGGCAGAACCTGCATGTGGTATACGATGTTGAAGAAACAGAAGCAATCATGGAGAAGTACTAGTAACTGAATATCATGTGTGGAGGCCAAAGGAAGATACAAATCACGTTAGAAGGTTTGCCTGTCCAGAATATTCTTTGTCTCAACTTCGTGTTCTTGGTGACAAGAATATTACTTTGTTTCTAGCACAGAGAGGATGTCTTTCGCATGAGAACTTCATCTCCTGTCTTTCCAGCCCCTTATGCCCAGGAGAAATATTTTGGGGTGGTCTATTCACTCTCCTTCAAAGGTAATGAAACAAACAAACAAACAGAAAACACACACAAAAACAACAACAACAAGAACATGAAAAGAGAACAACAAAACATATTCTCAACTTGGCAGGACATTGCTCCCCATCTGTGATTGAAATTAAGACAGGAAGTCGGAAGAGTAGGGATGCCCGCTGATGGGCCCGGGCTGTTGGGTCCTTCCTGACATAATTCACGAAGATCCAGAAGACACCCTCCCCCTGCAAAATCAGTGTTTGCCTGGATCCATTGTAATGACAGAACTTAAGGCCCCATCCTGCCTAGTCATTAGAATGAAACTCGTTATCCTCTTTTGGGTAGAATGTTCTGGAAATCTGCCTTTGCATGATTTAATGTTTTTAGACCTTCTAGGACACAAAGACAACTCTTTCATCAAGGCATATGAACGGACTATTTGCCTTCTTTTCTTCTGTTCCTTATGAAAGCCTGCAATTTTCTTTTTTGAGAATCTGTTTCTCTATTAACTACTCATTATCACCTGCAATAGCTATAAAATTCTTTGATCTTCTAAGCGTAGCATGATGCCGTCTCTTCTGAACATAACTTTTCATTTTGCATTTTTAATTGCCATTTTTTAAGTTTCAATTACCTACCAATACCATTTCTATATAGAACTACATCACAAGAACCAGTTAGAATTTGTTAAATGTGCACTGAAATCCTGCATTTTACATGATCACTATGGCAAAATAGTAGAATCACCTATTTAACGTCAGCAGGGATTAGTTTAATCATCAATCAGTTTTCCAAGCGAATATTCCTTATTTTGTCTTTCACAGTTTCCTTCAAACAGCATTGCAGGAGAGAATAGGCTCTCTTCAGAGATACCATGCTAGACTGCATATTTGGCAACTATCGGTTATTTTTCATAAAACAGCGACATGAATAAAATAGGTTTTATGTAGTAACAAACAGGGGATCTTGCTAATCCAAGCCCAGTTGCTTCAGTGTGCAGGAACCGGCATCATAAACCCATATGAGAATGTTTAGAATAACAGCATCCTAATGTGGACAGGTGAGTGAATTGCTTCAAAGTCATAAATGGGTTTTCCCTGCGTTCTCCACAGGCCGACCCCATGGTGGCAGGGTCCTTGCCTAAGACTGCTCTGGGCTACAAAGCATGAAGGAAGCTATGGTCAGACTGCCTGGAGGCCAGGTCCCTTTGCTGTAAGCATAAAGTTGACTTAGAGCTTCCGAGGATACGTGATTTCATGATTGTCTCTGAATACGTGCTATCAGCAACCGGAGCCTCCGGCATGTAGAGAGCAATTCCCTCTGGTTCCAGGAAAGGCAAAGCCTGGCTTTTCTCGTACGGAGGAGAAATTCTGGTGAGGTGCAGTTCAGGTACAGAGCACAGAAAGTCGCTCTCACTGCGGCCACTTCACTTTGGGATGGTGCTTCTTTCTGAGACCTAATCATACTCGGGGCGTGCCTCTGTCTTGGGGGCTCACTACAGAAGCACCCCCAGGGAAGCGACGCCTTATAGTGGTTCGGCTTTTCAGCGCCAGCACATCCTGGTTACAGGGCTACTTGCCAGTGAACGTGAGTCCAGGAGAACAACCTGTTCCCGCTTAAGCACCAGAACCGCGCAATTAGCCTAATCTCTGTGCCTTCTGATTGGATAGCTATCTCATTCTAATGAAAGCACTCCTGTTTCACTCTTACCAAAAACCATCCCACTTAGGAAATAAACGCTCTTAATTACATTCTCTTCAGGATTACAAATTACCTCCTTGATGAGATGAAATAGGCTTACCATGGAAACCTGGACGGCCACCTACACCTACTTCGCTTTCTGCTGTCTCGGTTGTGTTTCATAGTCAGCGACCTGCCTGGCGGTTGCGTATGTATTACTAACCACTTTCTCTCCTACAAATGGTCCGTGTGACCACAATCCCTAAAACACTGAAAAACTAAAACCATGTTTTCGGAGCTGATCATCCCCAAGCCAAAATTCTGTGTGGTCCCCTTGTGCTCTGGGTTCTGGCCAAGGCACCATGATAGTCTTCAGGCCATGGTCAAGTTCGTGATTGTCCTAGACGTTTATTTTGGATAGGATACTAGGATGAGAGAAGTTCATGACGTATCCTTATAATTATACTTGAGAAAACTGTCCTCTGGTATCTTCCTCGTGCTAGCAAATACAATGCGAAAAGGAGGCGTAGATACACTCAGCATTTCCTCTAAACTTTTCATTCCAATTTCTTTCTCTGTGCAGTTGTTTCTAACAGACATTTAGAGGAATATGTGGACAGTCTTGGGAGGTCTGGGGGAAACGGCAGTGTGGGTGATATCTAACACTAGAAGATGTACTGAAGTTGGTAAAAAGAAGATTAGGAAAAGGCATTTCAGGCAAAAGGAGAGCAAGTTCAAAGGCAGAAAATGAGAGACGAGGAAGCACCTCATAGGTTAAAATCAGAAGAACCCTGGTGCTGGGGTCTGGCTAGTTGTTGACGTGATGAGCTGTACGGTCCCAAATTTCAGAGATTAGAAATCCTCTCATCCCACACAATCCAGATTACCACTGATTTCTTTATAAGTTGGCAAGGCATGGGATTACACCAAAAAGATCACCATTCATTTCTTAATCACATCGCTGTATGGCAAAACATAATGCACCATTAATTCACCACTCTTCTGAGATTTGAAGCCATGCTCTTTGGGTTTAAATCCACGAACTGAAGTTCTGAGAGTCCTGCCTATGCCACACTCACACTGCACTGTTCATAACCCCCAGTGTGAGTCTCTTTACAATGGAGTGAAAACCTAAAGATATTCGCGACAAAACAGGAGTACAGATTCCTTCTAGGCTCCCCCGGCTCTTCCCCAGGCTTCCACAGTTGTCTCACCACGTTTGACAGCCCTTTAAAAGGAAAAATGCGTTACATGTTAGTTTTTCAAAAACAGTTGACTTGTTTCTCTTACTCACGCTCCACCAATCGGTCTAATATTCAGTTACATGAGATGTGTACGACAGGAGGTACGGCGAGCCCAAATGTGGGTGGGAATAACCACAACTCATTTTTCCAGGCATGCAGTTTGGCTGGGGAACAAACGTGCATAGTATCAGCAGAAGACCACCTTGAGACAGTGGCTGTCTAGGTCCCAGGCCTCAGACAGATGTCTGCAGAAGGAACGGAGAGTGGGAGTGGCTCCAGCTAGTCAAGGAGGAGGCCCGCCTGCTTTGTTCAGTGCGGCAGAATGGGCAGCCGGGAGAGCCACGCGGCTGGACCCTGAGATTGGACCAGGGATCCGATCCGGATGAGCGCGGGGCTGGGCTCCGACATCAGGAGCTCACGGGGAGGGGAAGTCTGAGCGGGACGCAGAACAGGGAGCCTGGAGCCACTGTGCCTGGGTTTGAAAGCTGCAGCCTCACTTACTAGACTTGACCTTGGGCCACTTACTTAACCTGTAGTGGATTCAGTTCCCACAAGAGTGAAATAAAAATTCCTTATTCATGGGGTGATTTGGGGGATGAGTGAACATGGTAAAATATGTGCTTAGAACAGTGTCTGGTCAAAAGGCTCAATTAATGTCAACTTTATTATTATAAAGCCAACTTCATAACAATAATGTCAGTTTTATTACTAAGCCATAATCATGACTTAACGTATGTAGAGTCCTTTGAACAGGCCTGGCATGCAATAAAACCTCTGTACTGATTTGTTGTTGTTATGAGCCATTTAAAGGCTTTAATGAAGAGCGGTCAGATTTGCATTTTGGAAGGAGCCAGGACAACAGTGAGAGAGAGGGGTTGGGAGTGGGAGTGGGTAGGGCTGAGCCTGAGTGCTCAAACAGTACCTCAGGAGCTGTACAAAGAGATTCACACGTGCATATTTTAGTAGGTGCAGGGCTGGGACATCCCCGGGGTGGGGGAGGCAGGGAGAGGTCAAGATCAAGACCCTCATATGCGCTAGAACAAGGTAGTGCTTGCTGCCTGCCCGGGTGTGGCTCATGGATGAGAAGAAGGAATGGAAGGCCTTTACCGTGGATGCTTTATTCGTTTTTCACATTCCCCCCATCCTGCAGAAATCCGTCTTCTTTTAAATAATTGAATTGATTGGGGTGACGCTGGTTAATAAAATGTTATAGGTTTCAGGGTGCACAATTCTACAACACATCCTCTCCATAGTGGACTGTGGGTTCACCGCCCCAAGTCAAGTCTTCTTCTACCGGATGCTTCTTTTCTACACAGCTACACTCCAGTGTTACATGCCCTTTCGATTCTTGGTCACCTCAGGAAAGCAGTAAGACTGTCACAGCAGATACGTCTAGGAAATCCACAAAAGCATCCACTGAAGGAGAAAAGGCTGTATCTTTACGAACACTAGCTCTGCCTCCAGCCACCTCAGCGCCCAGGGCAACCTGGCCCCTTCCTTATTAAGCCATCAAACTTCTCTCTCCCTTCCAAATTGCGCATCGTTTTGGATCACTAACCCGTGCAGGTGCTGGTTGAAGGTGCAGGCACGAGAAGTCCTGAGGAAGAATCCTTTGAACATCTTTCCTCTAATATGAACGTGCTGGATAACGGACTTTCGTGTCCACTCCACTGAGAAAACCCTGCACCACGGAGTCGAGTGGGAAAATCGCGATGCTCCTGCTGCTGAAACGCACAAGGCTTGGACAGGTTAGGCATTTCTGCGTCGGATCTTCCCTGGAATTGGGCAAGTGTTGATACTTAAGATGTAAGTCGATATTGTAACTCTTCAGAACCCAGCAGTAGAGGAGACCCAAACACTTATTCAAGGCACACCTCAAATAAAACATCTACACCTCCACATATTTTAATACCTCTTACTACTGGAGACCACTCGTAAACGTGAGTGATTAGCAATTAAAATTAGAATATACGCCCCGCCACAGAAAAGGAAATTACTCAACCAGGGAGGTCACGCTTTCTCACCACTGTTTACCTAAGCCACCTTGTAAGCTAAGGAGTTGAAATCTAAAAGACAGAAGTTACAAAAATGCATCAATTCACATTCAGCTGCGAGAGTAAAATTAAAAGCACATTACAAAATGCAAATCGAAGGGCATTGATTTATGCCACCACCGCCTCTCCCTCGAGGGTCTCTTAAGCACTCGGCAAACTCCACTTCAGCAGCCACGCTCTGGTGCCAATTATGTGGAAATTATTCTATCTTTGTGGACTTGAAAACAGAAGCATCGAGAATAAATCACTTGTCCCCGTTCAAACAGTGCATCGGGGGCTGTACACACAAAGGGCCCCACACGGGCAAAGGCTAGAGGCTCCTAGGAAACCACGTGGGCTTCAGGGGGCTGAGAGGGTGTTTGCAGACTTCTCTGGAGGCGGGGTGTCCAATGTCTACCACTGAGCGACACTCATGCTTTCCCCACCCCGTCTTGACAACAGCATCCCTGTTCTCCGCTCTGGCGACCCAAACAAAACCTTTCCTCTAGTTCCACCCACACTTAGCAGGGAAGAAAGAGGCAACTCTGACTTCTATCTACTTCCGTCTGTCTCATCCTCCCATTTCTACTTAAGAGTTACCGGAAAGTGCATGCATTTATTTCAGGCAAAGGATGGAGCCGTAAATATGTATCAAAACCATCTCCTCTCCTGAAATCGCAGTAAATGCATCGAGAACATTCTCCTCCTGGAGGCAGAAGGGTTCCTGGGAGAAGAAGATTTGGTGGTACAGACCATATTAAACATACTGGCGGGGCATCCGCTCACCAAAGCATCGGTATGGCCTTGAGCCCTTGACCAGTATACTCCTTCCCAGTATCCCATTAAAATGCAAAGGAAGAAACAAATATATATATATAGATAGATAAATAGATAAATAGATAGATAGATAGATAGATAGATATCAAACCAAAGGCAAAAACTCGCAAGCACATAGTAAATGAAAGAGGGCTGAGTCATTCATCCCTCCTGCTTTCTTTAAACAGGCCATTTGGCTCCACCTATTACATCTCCAAATGCGTCAGTGTTTTGGCCCAGAAATGTGAATGTCTACCCAGCAGAGGCAACTAACTGCAAACTGCACAAGGACATAGCATGAGCGTGATCTCAGCAACATCACCCCTAACCGCCACAGAAGCATAAGCAACGGGCGTGTCCAACAGGCACAGAATGGCTGAAAGTGATAATGCAGGGTTCAACTGGTGCCCCCTGGGCAGAGTACAAACAATGGGCGAGACTTGGGGTATGATGTTCATGATGGATCCGGCTTTAAAAACAACAACATACACAGAGGTGCATGCGTTTATACATCTATGAGGCTTACAAATTCTAGAAGGAGACACCTTCCGATGTTCAGATTGCTCACCTCCTGGGAATGGGATAAGGGGACACTTTCTTTGCGAAGTGAAACTCTCAGGTTTATTTTATACAGTTCGGTAGTTGGGGTTTTTCAATGTCATGGAGAAATGAGAAAACAAACCAAAAGGTCGAGTAAAAAGCCAAAGACTTTCTGGGAAGAGGCTGCTATCTGCTCCTGGTTTGGTGCCCGAGACCTACAACCCCTCTCAAGGTTGAGGTGGGCCCCTCTGCTGCGGCCCTCATGTCGCGGACATCCAAGCCGGTCCTTCCCCAGCCACACCATGAGAACCTGTGACCCGCATCCATTCAGTCACTACGTGTCCCAGTGTGCCGCACAGACAGGGGGACAGACATGGCTGGAGAGACAATGAAGGGGCAGTGGCAGAGGGCATCGTGGACATTTACATTTCATGGCAAAGACCTGTAAGAGAGGAAGAGTCGGAAAGAACCGTGAGCACCGTACAGTTGGAAAGCTGTAGCCTTTCATGCTCCGTTGTCAAAGACATTCTGACATCTGCCTTCAGGTTGGGAGGGTATGTCTAGTCTTCCGCACAATCAGAGAAGAAGGAAGAAAGAGGAGGTGTCTCACTTCTGCCCAGGAAGGTCCTGTCAGATGAATAACCACTGGGTATTGGACAGCAGGTGAGAGGCTACGCATATACCCTGTCCTTAGGCTTAAGATATGCCCACGAGAGTCAGTGAGCACCGAAGGGCCAAGAACAAACCCTACACCCAGTGCAGTGGGTTAGCAAATACCAAGCACAGCTACGTGTCACCTTCCTCAAAACACCGCAAAGCTCATTTGCATCAGTGAAAATGCGGTGTGTGAGAAGAAAGCACATCTCTGCATAGGCCTTAAAAAAGGGTAAGAGTTTAATAATACACTGGAGGCTCTTCAGTAGTGAAAGTCCTACCCTCGCCTAAAGGAGTCCTAACATATAGGCTGAGTAGTGAATGAAAAACACTCGTAAGGCATTTCTTAGCCTGAGGTTAATGGTTTAACATGGCCAATACTTCTGAAGTTCTGTCACCTAGGAAACAAAAAGTTTGTTAAAAGGCTAACATCATATACAATGTCTCTAGCCCTCTACTGCCTTTAAGGATATGTTGGTACAAGTCAATCAACTGTAAAAAAAACAAACAAACAAAAAAAAAAACAGTTAAAATCAGAATTAGAAACCAGCCCATCTGTCCTAAGGTTTGGTCACACACAAGTTACAGGACGTTGCAGTGACTATGGTGATACTGTGGGTGAAGGGAAGTTTTTAGAGCAGAGGGTGCCTCTCTCTTTTTTTTTTTTTTTTAATGTTTTTCTTGATTTTTAGAGGGAGAGGAAGGGAGTGGCAGAGAGATAGAAACATTGATGAAAGAGAAACATAGATCAGCTGCCTTCTGCACGCTTCTGGATCAAGCCCACAACCCAGGCATATGCCCCAACCCGGAATCAAACTGGTGACCTCTTGGTTCATGGGTCAATGCTCAACCACTGAGCAGCACCAGCCAGACTAGGGTGCCTCTCTTGCCATGCTTGGGCAGCAATCACGTTTTTATAGTTGCTTTCTCATTTAACCTTCCAAAGAACCCCTCTGATTCCAGTCCATTCTCCTCAGCTAAACAATAGAAGAGGAAAGGGGAGAGGGAGCGGTAAATCAATACTCCTCTACTTGCACCCACACTTAAATGTGTCTCTGGAAGGAGGGGAGAGCAAGGCGGGTATCACTCATCCTGCTGCATCGTCAGACACTTCTGAACCATGTTAACTGATCGCATATCTTAAAAAATAAATGACAGAAGAAAAACGGTTGTCTAGTGAAAGAAAATTTTTAAATCATCAAGAAATAAATAAAAACATAAATTGATGAGCACAAGGAACGGCTTTGAGAATATAAATAAAATCATATCAGACTTAGAAAGCAAGGCACCATGGCAAGAAAGTCCTGGTATTAGGTGGCTCCTGGAGTGAGGCTGACCTTTTCGCGGCTATTTAAATAATAGTCACCCTTCCCGGCAACATCCTAACTCACCCCTCCCACTGCGCTTCGGAGTATCCGTCTGACCTCTGACCTCAGGCCGAGAGAATGTTCTAGTGCTCTATGTGTGACTCTCTCCCTCGGGCCTTTCTCTCCTTTTCTTCCCGTTGTTGTTCTGAAAAGTTTGATAATGTAGCCTAAGAGAATGTAGTATAAATTAAGTATCTCAAAACTCAGATGATGACGTTATCACCAATAGTTATAAACTTGTACATAGTTATAAACTTGTTATGAAATTTAGGAAAGTGGTGGCTCTCTGTCCTGAGTGCTTTGCATGTAGACTTAGAATTAGGAGAAGGAAATGTTTATGACCTCTGATGGCTATTCTCAGGCATAAAACTGTGAAATTGTTGTGCCTTCCACCATAATCCTCCCATCTAAGATGTGTGATAGGAGGGATTTTTACTGTTATATATCCTCTTCCTATGATTCTTCCTTAATAAGCCACTCCTCCTTTCACTTAAAAAAAAAATCTCTAATAAGGTTCACAAAACCATGAAATAAATGTTTAGCAATGTAATGACTCAGCTTGTCATTATTATCAATTAGCATTTTATCAAATCGTTACAACTACTCAATATGCCAGCCGAAGGCAGCGCTTCATCATTCCCAGAGACACATGCAAACCCCAAGAGATAATTGAGCAGATTAGAGTGAACAGCAATAACATCCAGGTCACACCTCAGACCCTTCAAACAGCGGCAGCCACAGCGCATACTGAGCGCCCTGCCCAAGGACAAGGTGTGTTGATGAAGCCAAAATGAGTTCAGGCCTTTCCCAGGATGACCCCTGTCCATCTGCTGACTTTTGCACAACCTCCTTTCGAACGTAACTTTTATTTCCCTACTTTCAGTAGAGTGTGCAAAAGCGCAGATGGATTACTGGTCATTAATTTCTGATTGATTTGCCCTATCACCAAAATGAGTCATGAGAGACAGACTGACCGGGATAGAAAACTGTGGCAAAAGTATACTGACCTCACCTAAACTATCCAAGTGCCAGGATTTCCATCTTAGAAATGACAGATGGAGAAGATTTGACTTTGGGTGGTGGGCACACGGTGCAATAGACAGATCTGGTAAATCACACATGGAACGTAGAAGGAGCAGAATCAGCGGATATATAGAGCCCGTGCTACCCAAGGCTGTTCTCATCGAGACATCACGTGTACATTTAATTAATTCTGGGGAGCAGAGAGGGCCCACTTGCTGGCACCCTCCCGTGGCAAGTGCTTCAGGGAAGTGTCTACCTCGTGGCTTGCTCGTGACTTGTTCTCACTTGAACTCTGAGGAAGACAATAAATCAAAAGCTCTTACCAAAAAGATTTAGCATACACACATCCCCCACCCCCCCAACAATCAAATTCAATGATTCCTTGAAAAAAAAAAATTTACAAATAACTATTATAAACTAAGGCAGTAAGAAAATCACACAAATTTAGCTTCCTGCCTGGAGTGTGTGTGTGTGGGGGGGGGGGGGGGGGGCACCCCAGTTAGGGACTTGTTGGGATGTGCCAGGCACGGTGGAATATGAGGCTGCCATCTTGCTCTGAAGTGTAGCACCAACAAACAGTATGGCTTCCCTCTAAATTCCGGATGTCATGGTTCTCTCATTGTCGAGATCCGTGGTCAGCAAACTGCGGCTCACAAGCCACATGCCGCTCTTTGGCCCCTTGAATGTGGCTCTTCCACAAAATACCACGGCCTGGGCGAGTCTATTTTGAAGAAGTGGCGTTAGAAGAAGTTTAAGTTTAAAAAATGTGGCTCTCAAAAGAAATTTCAGCCGTTGTACTGTTGATATTTGGCTCTGTTGACTAATGAGTTTGCTGACCACTGGTCTAGATCTTTTATGTGTAACAAGACAGAAGCTGAAAACTGGTGGAATGTGATCAATTTTCTGACTCGCCCCACTGCATACCACAGTCAACAGAGTTTCACCAAAAGCCAAATCTCCTCAGGGAAGAAGCCAGACTGGGGCAGTTGCTATGGTGACCATGCCCTTGGCTAGGCCCCAGGCACGAGCATGCCTCACCAGCAATCCTCTCTTTTGAATAGCAGTTCTTTGACTACAAAATAAGGAAAAGAGCACATAGAAGGTGAGTCATTTATGGGTCACCCATCAACTTTTAGTGATAAACAATGACAAGGACGATTCTTGATTTTTTCAAGAATAAGTAATTCTTGTACTATTAGAGCAAACTTCTCTCTTGACCAGAAATACAGGAAAAGTAATTTCTTGCTGAAAAGCACTGTTTTGAGAATTAATTAAAATCAAGCATTTGACAGAATCTCTTACCCGGCAAATTACCTTTCTAGATGAAAACAAAATGCGTGCATCAGGTGTTATCAGTATTACACACACAAAAAAAGAAACAAGCAGAGGTAAACTCTTACGAGAAAAAGGTACTGGAAAGTGGACTTATAAAATGTGAACTCTTAGATATCACGGATTTTACCTGAAAACAAACTTTACTATGATTTTACTTGTCAGGGAGATTCTCGTCTTTTAATAATAGGACTTTTGAAAATACTTCACTAAGCCTACTCTATTTCAGCATTACTTCCTCAGAAAGCAAAGTCTATCAGATAAACTTTTCCCATAAGTATTAGGTCACAGCTCACGATTGGTTAATATCTGAAATGTGTTGTCAATACATTGCTAATTTAGCTAAACTGTGACTCCAAGATCTCGTTTTTTAATTAGAACATGACTTCCTATCACCGTGACTTGAGGGTACGTACTTAAGCATCCCTTTGAGATCGCCTGAAGCTGATTTCCCAGAGCCCTGGTTAATGAGAGCGCTATCCCAGCGGACCACGGATTACTTCCCAGCATAGCCTTGTTTCTACTGATTGACAGCCGAGGCCCAGATTCACTGCTGCCCAGCGAGTCCTCCATGGCCGTTCAGGGAAATCAGGAGCCAGCCCTCCTCAATGGCTTTAAGGTAGCATTCATCTCGCCGTGTCCCTCAGTGCCACGGTGACCTAATTGAGCCTAATGAGTGACAAAGTAACCGCTCACAGGACTACTTAAACTTCCCTCTTCTAGCTAGAACTCGGCAAAACCAAGTGGACGGCAAGCCTTTATCAGCACGAAAAGTGTTGGCCAAGGAGGAGGTGGGCTGCGATTTTCCTCCCCTGTCTGTCTTCCATCCACTCTGCAGAATGGAGAAGAGGTGTCTGGTGAGAATGTTGGTAGTTCTGCGGGCAGGTACAATCGTGTGAACAGGGACTAGGATTTACTTTTATGTCTCCCCTAATGTCTTACACTCAATAGTCATCCTCAGGGAACAGACCTCCAAGGAGGGTGGGCGGCCGGTGCCAGAGGAGGCCTGCACAGATGCACGGGGACCCCACGTGGTCCCCTGGGCTGCAGGCACAGGACTTAGCAGAGGTCTCTGTCACTGTGGGAGACCCGACTGGCTGGTCTTATTCTCAATAGCGGAAAATCTGATGATGTAAGTCAACAGCACTTCAAGGGCAGGATTCTCCAGTTGGAGAAAATTCACAGCTCGTTGCTGAATGTTTCCCTTCTTACCACATCCACGAGTAAGTCTTACAATTATGACTCCAAGCAGAACTGGTGTGCAGCTGACTAACGACTTTGGAGAAATGTTGCTCATGCCTCTGACCCTACTCTGCCCTTTCTGATACATCATTCAAGGAAAGGTTAAGTGTATTTTCTGTAAGAGAAACAAAACAAAAGGAACAGCTGGAAAACTGTATGGACATCTAACCATCCATGGCTATGCGTGGTAATGAAGGAAAAGAAGATAGGAGGTGGCCGGGGAGAGGTGGTCTTTGAAAGCTTGGATTGCTGGGTAAACATTCAAATCATGGCACAAGATGTGGGGGGAAAGGGCTACAAAGGGAAGGCAAAGGGAGACTAGCTTCTAGTCTCTATACAGGGCCCTCCAAGGGTACACCGTGCTATGTGTAGCAGGTTGAGGAGCTGGTCTTAATGACTTCTCACAATGACGTCCCTCTTTCTAGGCACAGAGTATCTGGGGATCTGTCTCTGAAAATGAAAACAAACCCCCCCCCCCAAAGGATCCCCCCTCCTCCGGCCCTCCCCAGCCATGCACTTTTGAATGGATGCTGCACTCCATTTCCACCGAGGCCTCTGACATCCTGTCTGAGACGGAACAATCCTTGACAGGCATTCCGCAGCTCTTTGTAATTGCCTGTGTTTTCAGGCAGCAGGGAAAACAATGCAACAATCATTAAGTGTGGCTTCTTAAGTGGAAGAACACTAAAAAGCTGGCGAACCTGGCTTCCTAGCAAGCACGCCACGCAATTATCTTTTACTCATTCATCTCACAGCCTCCGTCCTACATTACTTAGCCACGGGGGGGAAGAACAGAGTGCCCTGCTGCACACGAATTGCTAAGTGTGTAAGTGATTGAACAGATCCTGTCCCAGGTCCATGAGAGAGAAATATCAATGAAGACAATACGAAGAAGGCAAAGATAGGGTGACGTAATCAACAAAGGTCTATTACTACCCTCCTAGGAAACCATGATTTAAGAACAGGCAGTATGAGAATGAGGTTCATTAACTCCCACACTTGACCTTACTCATTCTATTCACACTCCTTTTCCTTTCTTAAGTCACATAAGATTTAAACATCTGCCAAGAAATATTAATGATGAAAATCAATTGCTCTCATTATTTTCGGTGCAAGGATGAGGGCTCAACAGTAGCAAATGGACACTCGCTAAAAGGCTCTCTCACTGGAACTCGACAACAACCAGTTTTAAGCTCATAGGTATTCATCCTCTCTCTATAAACAACGTCCTGTGTTTATTTGTCTCTGAAGTTGGTGACGATATGGGGAGGAACACTATTTATTTTGTCTGAGAACTAAACACCAAGCCCTGGCCTGGCTCAGTGGTTGAGCATCTACCTATGAACCAGGAGGTCATGGTTTATTCCAGGTCAGGGCACATGCCCGGGTTGCGGGCTGGATCCCCAGTGTGAGGTGTGCAGGAGGCAGCTGATCAATGATTCTCTCTCATCATTGATATTTCTCTCTCTCTCTTTCTCTCGTCCTCTCTGAAGTCAATAAATATATATATATTTTTTTTAAAAAAGAACTAAACACAAAACTAGTTTGAAAACCTAAAGACCTGCCCCAAACCAGCAAACATTCGTCTTATTCCTGTTTCTTGTCAAGGAATAGAACCTGATCTCTTTGATGCCCAAATCTTTTACAAATATTTTATCATGAAATAGAATATTCATGGTGGGTTGTTTTTTATTAATCCTCACCTGAAGGTATTTTTCCACTGATTTTTTAGAGAGAGTGGAAGGGAGAGGGAGAGACGGAGGGAGACAGAAACATGGATGTGAGAGAGATACACCGATTGGTTGCCTCCCGCATGCATCCTGACCAGGACTGGGAGCCTACCTGAAATCAAACCCTGGACCCTTCGGTCCGCAGGCTGATGCTCTGTCCACTGAGCAAAACTGGCCAGGGCCCTGAAGTATACTTTGGTGCTAGCACACAGAAATGCTGTAGGAAACATCCCTATGGATTTTATCTTTGCGCTTTGTGCACATCGGTTGGCTAGGCCACCATCTTATCTGTCATACACAGTGTCCTTTTATGAGACCCGTGAACAAAATTTTATTCACTTGTTATCCCCGAGAAAACCTGTCCAGGAGACGGTGTAAATCCTTGAAGTGACTGTGGTCGTTGTAAAACGTCTGCAAGTTCTTGGACTCTCCCTTTCTTTGAATAAGCCTCTGTGTCCCTTACTTGTCCCTACCCCAGTGCATTGTGGGCCGGCAGACCTGGTAACTGTGCCCTTGGCCCCGCTGATGGGTGCTGTGCCCAAGTCAGGCCACAGCATGTAGGCATCCAGCCACAGACTCCTGCCGCTCCCACCACCTGCCTGCAGTCCCACCCTCTTTCAACACTACAGTTTGTACTCGTGGACGCCTGATTGAGATCGCCAGCCCAGTTCTGTCGCGATGCTGTTGATTGTAAAGGAAACGGCAGCAGATTCCCCTCATGTGGGGCAGAAGCACAGTCACTCTGCCCGTCGATGGCAAGTCAGAAAAAAGAGAAATAAAAACGATGCTTCCGTGTCTCTACTGTCCCATAGGCGGAGTCCCATGACTTAGGGCAGCGGTTCATGCCTCACAGGATTCCAGGTTTTGTGGATTTCTCAGCAAGTCTTCTACACACGCAGAGGCCATCTCCTACAATACTTTCCTCTTTTATTCTCTCACTAGAGGCCCGGTGCATGACATTCGTGCACTGGAGGGGTGTGGGTCCCTCAGCCTGGCCTGCGGGACTGAGCCTGGCCTAAACTGGCAGTTGGACATCCCCCAAGGGGTCTTTACCATTGCCGCAGAGGCGGGAGAGGCTCCTGCGTTCACCGGCGGTGAGCCTGGTTTCTGGCTGAGCGGCGCTCCCCCTTCAGGAGGGCGCTGACCACCAGGGGGCAGCTCCTGCGTTGAGCGCCTGTCCCCTGGTGGTCAGTGTGCATCATAGCGACCAGTCATTCCGCTGTTTGGTCCATTTGCATATTAGCCTTCTATTATAGGATGCTGGAGTACATACGAAAAAAGGACATAACCTTGGGAACTCTTACGTATGTGTCTCATGCTTCTGTGGATCTCTGCAGTGGTTGGCATTTCATGCTCACAGGATTTAAAGTCTACTGACATTGCTCTCATCACCTAAGTTAACAAAACATGGAAACCTGTGAGGCATGCACAGGATTAACACTAAGATATTCACAGGCTAGCACTTAGGGATGCCATTATTTGCAAAAATAAGGTCCCTTTTAATCAGGGCATCGATAGGAACTCCTCCTTTGCCATGGATGGGTCCCCCTGTGGTCACATGATATTCCCTCCGGGTAATGCTCCATTCTCAATCAGTAGATGGCTTCCCGGCTTATAGAGGAGCACTTGAGCATTAATCATATAGCATGACGTCGCTTTCTATTGAGGCTGTTTCCTACAAGTGTACAGCATTATTTGCAGAAAATATGCTCCACTGAGCCTGCACTGCATTGTTCACGCAACACCTGCACATCCAGATTGACTTTTTGAACCTAACTCTGCATAATTCAACCAGCTACTCTGCATCCTCTGCCTACACAGGCGCATGACTTGTAAGAATCTGTGGAGCTCAATAACTACCCATGCCTGTCTCAAAATGATTAAATAACAAAAAGGTTTTGCATTAACAAATGAGGAATGAGTCTCTTACTTTCCGATTCCCCAACCATCCAGAAGTGACAGGGAAGGCGCCATTTACAGAGAGGAATGTCATAAAACAATTGGATGGCAAATTTCTCCTCGTTCCCAATAGTAAGGCAATGGCCAGAAAGGGAGGTGGCAGATGGGGAAGACAAATGCGATCACGTACTCGTCTGTCAAGAGAAAAAGGCGTCAGTGTCTCGGTGGTAGACTCAGTCCTACTTCAGAAGAAGTAGTCTGTTCTGCAGCTAATGAGCACAATGCTCTCAATCATTTCTTCATGCTTAGGTCTCCAGAGTGCAAACCAGAAACCCCGTTGGTCAGTTCATAGCTTTGAAGTGCTTCGACCCAGCTTCATTCTCATGCTGAAACCTTCACTTCCTTTCCTCTGGAACAGTTCTTTGGAAGGATGGTGACCAGCTCTATCACCAACCAGGTTGCTGCACTGTCTCCCGACTCTTTCTTCCCACCAAGGTCACCTTCCTTCCCCTGCGGCATGGTCTTGGGTAGCAGTAGACCTTTTGTTACCACCTTACCCCCAACTTGAGCTGCTCCAAGGACTGACATGTACCCAGACACTCTCATTATATGCTATACTCATGCCAGTAAATGACAGCCATAATAGGAAGGAGGAGAAGAGGAGGAGGAGGAAAAGGAGGAGAGCAAATTCCTACTGAATTCTTACCATATATCAAATTTTCTTCATATATTTGTCCCCAAAAATATATCAACAGGTTATATTATTACTAGAGGCTTGGTGCACAAAATTTGTGCATGAGGTGGGGGGTCCCTCAGCCCAGTCTGCACCCTCTCTCAGTCCAGGACCCCTCAGAGGATGTCTGCCTGCTCACTCCTTACCGCTCTGCTTGCTGCTCCTTAGCCCTGCCGCGGAGGTGGGAAAGGCTCCTGCCACCACTGCTGTGCTCGCCAGTCGTGAATCCGGCTTCTGGCTGAGCGGCCGCTCCCCATGTGGGAGCGCACTAACCACCAGGAGGCAGCTCCTGTGTTGAGCATCTGCCCCCTGGTGGTCAGTGCACATCATAGCGACTGGTCATTGTGGTCGTTCCACCATAACAGTAGCTTATGCTATTATGCTATTATACACACACACACACACACTAGAGGCCCGGTGCATGAAATTTGTGCATGGGGGGGTGTGTCCCTCAGCCCAGCCTGCACCCTCTCCAAACTGGGACCCCTCGAGGGATGTCCGACTGCCCGTTTAGGCCCGATCCCGGTAGGACATCCCTCTCACAATCCAGGACTGCTGACTCCCAACTGCTCGCCTGCCTGCCTTCCTGATTGCCCCTAACCGCTTCTGCCTGCCAACCTGATCACCGCCTAACTACTCCCCTGACAGACTGTTTGCCCCTAACTGCCCTCCCCTGCTGGCCTGATTGCCAGAACTGCCCTCCCTTGCAGGCCTGGTCCCTCCCAACTTCCCTCCACTGCTGGCCATCTTGTGGCAGCCATCTTGTGTCCACATAGGGGCAGTCATCTTTGACCACATGGGGGCAGCCATCTTGTGTGTTGGAGTAACAGTCAATTTGCATATTATTCTTTGATTAGATAGGATAGTGGCCTGGTGCATGGTGGGGGCCAGCTGAAGGGTGTCCCAGATCAGGGTGGGGGTTCCGTTGGGCCATGGGGCAGCCTGGGCAAGGGGCCTGTGGTGGTTTGCAGGCTGGCCATGCCCTTCAGCGACCCAAGCGGAGGCCCTAGTATCTGGGCTTTATTTATCTTCTATAATTGAAACTTTGTAGCCTTGAGTGGAGGCCTAGGCCAGCCAGAGCAGGCAGAAAACTTGGTTTCCTCCATTGTCAGGGAAATGCAAACCTCCTGCTCTCTCTGTGGCTGCAGCCATCTTGGTTGGGTTAATTTGCATACTCGCTCCTGATTGGCTGGTGGGCATGGTCTGAGGGTGTAGTGGAGGTACTGTCAATTTTCATATTACTCTTTTATTAGATAGGATTCCCATTTTACAGAGGAGGCCAGTGAGGTTTTGAAGATATTTGCCCATGGTCACAGCAAGTGGCACAGTAAGGGCTTAAACTATGATATAAAACCCAATGCACTTAGTCACCACACTAATAATTTGAATTACTAGTAAAGTTCAAATTCATAAGAGAAGATCAGAATTACTATCACATCACCATAACCATAATGAAGTAAGTAATCATATCAAGCTGGGTGATAAATTTAGCCCCATGGTTCCCACAAAGCTTAGTTATCTAATATTTTTATTTAATATGACTGTGTTTTCTATCTTCAATTCTATTCTATCTTCATGAAGAGCAACAGTTAGGCTTATACAAGTTAAAATATCTTCTTTAGTGCCAAGCACAATGCAATTCATAAAAGTGATCAATATATGTTTGAATCAATTATATATCGTGTGATTTGAAAATACCCCCTTAGGGTCTTAAATGGTACTTAAAATCTGAAATCAAATGCATGTAAAATGAAGTTGTTCTGGGGAGTAAGAGACAGGAGTGAGAAATAACAGGCCAGGCAAGGGCTGGGTAGGGGCTGAGAGGTGGGGTGCTGTGCTCAGGGAGAGTTCAGATCTCCAAGCGGTTGATGGAAGCCCTGGACTAGGATGGGAGCCCTGGGTCATAGGTGCATACGCTTTAGTTCATTCTGTGTTTTACAGGAATGTTCCAACTGTTTCCATGGGGACAAAAAAGCATTAGGGATTTCCCTGGCCTGAACCACAGGAAAAATACAAGGATGGCGTTAACCCCTAAAAAAGGATGTCACTGGCAGCACACGAGTAGCCCTTCGTGACTGAGTTCAGTGTTCAAGTTATTCATACCACAGCCTCATGGATCCTTCTCCCACCTACCTTGCTTGCCCCTCCACGGCGTTTCCCCTTCTCGGTAAATGCACCTACCACGGACATGGCCGTTCAGACCAGAGCCCAGGGAGCCACTTTCAAGTCCTCTCTTGCCCTCAGCCTTTACATCGAGTTCTCAGCAAGTCTGCACATGCAGACTCCATCTCCTACGGTCTCATTCCTTCTTACTGTCTCGCGCTGGTGGGAGTCGCCATCATCCCTTGTCTGGGTTGTCATGCCCCACCCCCACTATGCCGCTTCCTGCTTTGCCTGTCATCCCCCTTCTGTTACATGGTCACAAGACTCGTGATCATGTAAGCCTATTAGTAAGATCTCGTCACTCTCTCGCTTCAAACATTCTAGTGGCTTCCTCTGTCACTCAAAATACGATCAGAGCTCTGCCGTGGCCCACAGACCTGAGGTGCCCCAACCCTACCTCCCCCTCTGGCCTCGTCTTTCACTACTTCCACGTCACATGCTGCAGAGGACCCCTCTCCCTTCCTTGTGCATTCGAAGTTCATGAGCACCTTCAGGTCTTGCCCTTCCCTCCACCTGGAATTCACTGTCCCTGTATCGTCACAGGTCTACGCCTTTCTATTAATCAGGTCTGGGCCACCTTCCCTGGATGCCCAAATGCTAAAACACGCCTCTACTGAGCCCAGATGATAAACATCCCACACCTTCTTCTATTTTCTTCCTAGCACCTAGCAATGTCACTTACTTATTTGTGTGCCATCTGTCTTTATGTCTGATTTCTGACCCTCACCTCCTTACACCACAGTTGCATACAGACTTGTGAGAGTAGGAACTCTGACCAGTTTATCCCAATTGCCTAGAGCAGTGGTCGGCAAACTCATTCGTCAACAGAGCCAAATTATCAATCGTACAAGACTGAAATTTCTTTTGAGGGCCACATGTTTTAAACGTAAACTTCTTCTAACGCCACTTCTTCAAAATAGACTCGCCCAGGCCGTGGTATTTTGTGGAAGAGCCACACTCAAGGGGCCAAAGAGCCGCAGGTGGTTATACCAGTTACATAGTGAAGCTCAGTGACTATTTCCATAATGAATGAATACGTGAATGCGTGGCATGAATAGTCTTGTGCTTAAATTGAGCCCTTTCTGAAAAGGCTGCTTAGGGATTTACTTTCTGAGTGTGTTGACCGAATAGTCTTGTACAGTCTCCAATGCTATTTGAAAACATATTGGATATTTTTGCCTTAGCAAAACAGGGAGGATAGGTCCCCTACATTTTCCTTAAACCCACACTTTTAAGACTGCGGTCCTCCCCCTGGGACTCCAACCTCAGGATTACCATGTGAGGACAAAAGAGATAATTAAAAGAACGGTGCAAAACAAAATTCCTGTTGCCTGCCTGGAGCATACAATAGAATTTTCCAGCATGATGTATTACTATCCACGCCCTCAGTAATAACCTGTGAGACATGATTGCAGAACGCTACATCCGGGAAGCGCTCTGGCTTCAGCGTTGCCGGGGGGTGTCTAAGACTGCTGTTCCTGTGCCTGCGTGGAAGATAATCACAGGTAAAAGGTGAGGGAGCCACAGCTACGTTAACTTGATCGTGTGCCGTTCAGGGTTCCACACCCTCACAAGAGCCGCTCCTTCACTCTCACCCTGTGCTGCACAGGGAAATGGGCGTGGAGGAAGGCCCTGATGGAGACACACCTGCAGGGAACCTGAAAGAAGCCGAGCAGTCAGATGCCCACAGACGGGACGAGGGTAATGCGGTATTGATCAAGCAGCGGGTTCTCTGGCCCACCAGGTGGAACGGAGATAAAATATCTAGAAGTGCCTCCCGCAGATAACCCAAGGGGAGGTGTGGGTACAGCCATGAGGAGTGACTGAGTAATTCCCATCCGCTTTAAAGACACTCCCACCTACTCCCCTCTGCTCCCAAGTGCCTTTATTTGCATACACAGGAGAGAATTAGTTGCATAAAGCCTTCTTGTGAAGAGAGAAGTTTCTTAGTGCTTTTTTAAAAAATGTGTTTTTATTAATTTCAGAGAGGAAGAGAGAGGTAGAGAGAGAGAGAAATATCAATGATGAGAGAGAATCATTGACTGGCTGACTCCTGCATGCCCCCCACTGGGGATGGGGCCCACAACCCGGGCATGTGCCCTGACCACAAATTGAGCCATGACCTCTTGGTTGACAGGTCGATGCTCAACCACTGAGCCACCGTGGCTGGGCTCCATGATGTTTTTATAAAAAGTATGTGCTCTTTTAGCACAGGACTTGGAAGATTTTGTGAAAATCTCCTGTCTCGCTCCACAATTTTCATCTTTGATGCTAGGAGTCCCGATTGTATATGTTGGTTCAAGAGAGGTTTCCAGCCTTTCTTCTCATCTCACTCCCCAGGTAAGGTCCTTGGAACTGGGCTGTTGATAAGGGTAGCACTGGCCCCAGAGGCCCTTTCTCGATAAGGAGAAAGTATAGATTCTCCCTCTTCAGATTCTGTTCCTAAGTAATGATGTAAACAAGCACAGACGGCAAGGACAGTAAGGGCTGGCAGGTATGATGAAGGTCCAGGCGGTGAATGTGACTGAGAGGAGTGTGCCCAGGGCTCTTGGTCACCCCGTCTGCAGTGTGTGGGCAAACAGAGTCACGGACTAGAGGACTCCAGCTGACATAACCCAGAGGTCATGCGTTTGCTCATGTTTGACCATTTTTTGACTTCCAAGATGGAAATATCAGACGGCTCAGCTGCACAGCCACTGTTTCTATGCCTCTAGGCTAACACACCTTTGAAATGCCTCTTTCCAGGCCCCTTGGAAGTGTGACCACCCTCAAGAGAGCACTTAATCTTGTTAATTATCCTGCAATCCAATCCCCACCTTGCTTTCTCCCACCTCCATGTAATCACCCTTAGTTCCCTCCTTAGATTCAAATGCAAAAAAAAAAGAAAAAAAGGAAAGAAAAGAAACTGTGAAACTGTCATTCTCCAGCCCATCTGAGATCTTGCTTCCTGGCAACATCATCATTTTGTCTCAAATAAATTCTAACACAAAATCTCTACAGGTTTGGAGGTTTCTTACATCGACACAAGAAATCCACACACACCAAGCATTTGAATTTAAAAAGGCTTATTGAACAATTTGGGAGTCATATGGAATGGCCACCTGTCATCTGAGCCACCCTCTTTAGCCCCTTGGTACCCCTGGCCCTTCCCCTCTCCCTTTTCTGCCCCTCATGCCCTCCCTCCCTCCCAGACCTCACTTCCCGTTTGCCTCCTCCCCTTGTGCATGTCAGCGCTGAGCTTCCTAACTTCTCATCTCCCAACTTTCATGCCATCCTCTTTCAGGCAGAGGCAAAACAATCTAACGGGATTTCCTCTCCTTAAATACAGTCCCGGTTATCAAGGCCCAATACAACATTCATGGCATACCGATCTACCAACAGAGGTCCGCATGTGCTGGGTGCTAGCTGAGAGGGGAGGGCGTGGAACAACAGCCCCTAAATACTTCCTGGCTAAGGAATCCCGTGTAGTTGGGTCGGCAGACATTTCATAATAAAAGCAATACGGTTAAAGGGCAGGGGATATGAGCTCCGTGATGGCGTTGTCTGAGACAGGCTGACTTGGAAATAATAACACGGACCTTTTCTAAAAATACCCTTTCCCCAAAAACACTTTCCTTGAAACGACACAACAAGAAATCCAAACAGTCCCTCCACAACTAATTCCTATATGTATGCCAATTATGGCTTGCACATTTCAACCAGGTAAGCATCGATGGAGCTTTGATTAAAAAGAAAATTGATTTTTTTTCTAATGGCCACCTAAGGAGAAGAACATCCTAAAATGTAACATGCAGCTCTCCCCGAAGATGAGATAGCCCAGAGTAAGACAGAATGGATGGAGAGCTGCACTTCAGATCATTTTATTGCAAATCAGCTTCCTGGAATCTACCCGCAAGTCTCCCCACACCACTGAAGTCAAGCTTCCAGGACAGCCCTTTCGGAAACTGACCCAGAGGTCACCAGACCACCTCACCCACGAACATACAAACGACAGGCAGGGGTTCTTTGATTGGCTCCTGAAGAGCAAAACTTGGAGCAAAAACTGCTGAATCCTAGAGACAGAAGAAAGTGTAAAGCAGTGCGTTCAGCCTGGTCCACAGATGAGAGCCGCCTGGGGAGCTTGGAAGTGCGAGATAGGGAGTGGGCACCTGCGTCAATGCTTATTCCATTGGCCTTGCTCGGGACACAGCCTTTTTGTTTATCTGTTTAAAGTGTCCCAGGTAAGCTTTTAAAAATCGTCCAGTTCCGGGCTCCATTCCTCAGTGTTTCCATTTCAGTTGATTTGAGGTCACTTCCAGGGTTCTGCGCTTTTAACAGTGTCCCAGGAGCTTCTGTGTTTGGTCAGGTTTTAGCCATCACTGATCTCATGCAAAACTGCAGGAGGAAGTCAAGGGGTTCCAAAATCATGAAGCTAGTGTGTGAGGGTCAAAAACTAACGTGCCGAGACTCCTCGCGCTCTGAGGCCTCACGGTTTCCTGGGCCACCTGGAATGCAATGTTGCCAACACTACGAAGCAGTCAGCAAACCTCTTCTGGAACCTTCAGCACGAAAAAGGTACCTGACTTCTACTCTGTCCCCATAAAAGGGAAAACCATATGCAGCCATGCCAGCAGGCATGAGGGTACAACACAGTGGTTAAGAGGGAATAAAATGTGGCCATCTCACCGTACTCACTACGTCAGCAACAGGAAGATCTGGCCAGTGGGTAGAAGAGCTGCCATGGGACTCCCAGTGCCCAGAGATCTCCCACAGGGAAGAACAAGGAGAATGTCCACAGACACACAGCAGGGGAGAACGCCCTGCTGGAAGGCCAACGCGACCCTGGCCTCACGGACCCAGGCGGGCCATACAGGAGTACAAACTCTAAGTCCATCCCTGGCCCAAGTCTCTCTTTAAGGGAGCTCTCGTTTCAGAAATATCACAGTGGGGGAACCATTTTCAACATTAAAAAAATAACAAATATTTATGTAATAACACAGACAAAGAGAAATAACATGTCGTATATGCTAATACTTAATTGGTGGCTATTTTCTTAGAGATCTCAAAGTTATAGAATCTCAGAAGTAAAGAAGGTCTTTAGAGATCTCATTCAACCACCCATCCACCCAACGAAACAAAGGACAATGGGATAGATTTCCAATGAGTAACCTTGGATGCAGCGTGAGCAAGGGCGTGGAGGGCAGATTTTGAGCTCATTAGCTAGCTACATAAATAAACCCCGGGCAATCCCCCCAGCTCCTCGGATCTCACTTTCTCCATGTCTGACACCTGTGAACCAAACTCGATCTCTGAAGTTAGACACGTGCACATTACCCTACACTATATTCGTAATGAAGCGAAGACCACAAGCATCGTTAGAAGTGCCAGCCCACTCAGCAGCTTCCTGTGGGAGCCCAACCTTTGGACTAACCCCCCTGACTCCCAGGAAATGCCTCGGGTGTCATGAGAAAGAAAAACCACGGCATTATATTCAGAAAACCAGACAGCTCTGGGGATAAAAATAAAGACACTTAGCAAGTCTTGATGGTGAATATGCGTGTGAGTGGTGTCTGCACCGTGAGCACCTCACCTGCTGACAGCGGCTGCAGGAAGGACAATGGCCTGATAGAGTGCTCAGGGGACCAGTCATCACGGTCTCCATCCATCAGCAAGACAGAGGAGACCCCTACCGTGGAGACTGGAGTTCTGCCTAGCCAGTGATCCTACTGTGCTTAACGTGGAAACCAGGACCTACGTAAAGGCCCCTTTTCAGTGGAATGCATCTCTCAGAAGAGAGCTTTGGGTGTTACTCATCTCCAGGGTAAAGGAAACACTTCATCTTACCCAGTGTCCCCCTGGGAGACACAGCCCATTCTCAGGGATACTCTGTGGATGACATATCGTGGCTGCACAGTCCATCAGCTGAAGCCTCATGAGACAATATGGCCACACAGTCTTCGTTGTTCAGCATAATATGCTTCTGAGTCTCCATTTATGTGCAGCTACTGTGACTGTGAAAACTATGGGTGGTCTCACGGAGCTCCTGGTTCTTTGCTGGTCTCCTGAACGAACAGCGCTGTGACCCTTTGGCGTAACACAAGCAAAAGAGATCTTTCCAGTTATGGTTGAGTAACGGGGCGAACTTTTTACAATGACATTAGTGCATTAAAGCAGGTTGTCGATGCTTCATGTATGGGTTACAGCTCTATTTGGAGAAGGAAGCGGGATCCTGATTCCTGAACGAGGAACCAGAGGTTGAAACTTGTGAATCATTTCAGTAAGTCACAATTGGATGCTATTGACTGCATCCATGCCCAGCAGGCTTAATTAACATCTTTCTGCTTTTAAAGTTCTCCCTGCAGGTCTTCCCCATGGAGAAGGTAAGATCCAAATCTTTAAATCTTTCCTTCGCAGAGCCCATGCACAATGGAACGCGAAGGAAAATCAAGGGCGCATCCAATAATTGGATGCAGGTTGCTTAGGGTCCCAGTGTGGCAACGAAGTCTAATGTACTGGGGTTGTATTCCTCCTCCATCACAGGATTATGAGCACATCATGATGAGAGCATCTTTGTTAAAACAGCATTGCTCTCCTTTAGTAATTTTTTTAAAATCCTAACTTGGTTAAAAGACTTCATAACAAGCCCAGAAATGCCACAACTGAATGGGAAGTGTGTTTCTCAGTCTGGTTTTGTGTACACAATCGTCTGGTAATCAAATACTTTATTTAAAAAAAAAAAAACCACCACAGTGGGTGGCTTTAGATTATGTTTGTGGCTTATAGAACACATTCTATTTCCAAAGTATAAATTCACCATTTATCTTCATTCCTGAGTTACCTTTCCTTCCAGAGTTAAGTTTCTCCCAATACATATTAACATAATGTGGCAAGATCTTACAATTTTCCAGTTGACTGGGAATCCTTTCCATCCAAATGCTGGTCTTAGCGTGCAGAATAACCCGAAAAACAACCACCACCACCACCACGCAACAGCAGTGTCAGGATTTACAACAAATACACTGGAAGTGTTTTAAAAATTAATATTAAGCTGCGATGTTTGGCTTAATTAGCTTTCTTCTTCAGTTGCAAAGCATCTATCTGTCTGGTTTTATGAGCTTAGCCTCTAGTCCCCTCTCCTACAAACCTGTTTAATTAAAGTTCAACAGCTGTGTACACTTTAGAAACACCAGCATGATTTTCCTCCCTTGAAATGCATAATCCTTTCTTAGAATGTGGCCTTCCGAATATATATTTAAAAGGCAATGGATGAGAAGTAATCTATCAGCAGAGGAACACCGACAGCCCAGGGCATCCGTCGCTTTGTATTCCGTTGTCAGACAAGAAAGCAATCCCCAAGCCGGGAGCCTAAGACCCACACGGGACTGGGCAAATTTCTTTCCTCTGGAAATAAAATGACAGCCACGTAAAAGAACAAACAGGAAACAGAAAATCAAATAAATAGGCTAGGAAACACCATAGAAGCCCAGCATGGAGTGGGTTCTGTAGGACTTCTGGGAGCTACTGCACACACCCAGCTCCCAAGGCGCATGAGTGACCAGAGACACCAGCTATTTTGTTCAGTGTTCCCACCTCATCATCACCCATGGAAATAGCTACTCATTAAATAGTAACACATCCATATATATACATATATAAAAAGCCTAAGCGACCGTTAGGACCCAACGACTGGAATGACCGGCATGGCGGGTCCACCAGTCATTATGATGCGCACTGATCACCAGGGGCCAGACACTCAATACAGGAGCTGGCCCCTGGTGGTCAGTGTGCTCCCACTGCTAACCGCCCGCCTGCTGCGGCCCAGCGGCGAGGGAAAGAAGAGAGGAGGAGGCGGGGAACTGCACAGTGGCCGGATGATGATATCTGTTCCTTCTGCGCCCCACCCGGTGACTGTCGCCTCCTCTCCCAACCCTGCCGGGGCCTTTGGGCCCTGGGCTGGCACGGGGAACTGGGGTGGGTGGTGGCGGACACGTCCCCTTTCCCAGGGGGGGCCAAGGGCCGGCTCCCTCCACGGGGCCAGCGGCCAACCTCCCGTGCCCTGTTCCTCTCCCCTGGCCTGCAGTCCCCGATTGGCCCAGCCCTGATTGGCCCTGCTCACTGGCCAGGCCTACAGACCTCACCCATGCACAAATTTGTGCACCAGGCCGCTATTAGGCATATAAGTTAGATAGAGAGAGAGATACCATAAATATCCGAAATGATGACAAGAACTAAAGGGCAAATAGGTGTAATGAACCCTCCCATGGTACACTTTTACATGTAGGATTTGAAAAATAACAATACAAAATACATTCGGGCGTCAGCTAATGCATTTAATTTTGTGCTATCCCGACTCCACAGCTTTCTCCCCGGCGAACAGACCTGACCACTGTGCAGGGACGTGGCATGTGTATTCCTAGGCCCTTCCAATACTCAGTTCCTGGAAAGAGAGTGACTAAGTTAACCCTCTCCCCCACCATTGTGCTCTGCTTGTGTGCTGAACATGCACATCGATGCAAGAGCCAAAATCAACTCGTTGTCACCGGAAGAGCTCTAGAAGAGACTTGGCAAAAGTGTCTTTTTGTAGAAAATACCCACTCCATGCTGTGCTTCCTATCCCTGAGGGAGGGTTGCACACGCCCACTGCTGTCAGTCTTGGCCATCTGCCCTGTCTTGGCCCACGCCGGGTGAGGGGGGAATATATGTGCTCCTTCCAAATCGAAGCTTTAAGACCCACCCATGGTCCCCCCCAGGCTTGCTCTCCTTCTCTCCAGTGGCTGTTACTCCCCTGTCAGCCCGAGGCCCCGGTGGGGGAAGGGTTGGAATGGAGGCTCCTGTAAGCCCTGCACAAGCACGGCAGGGTGGGGAGCACGCCTCCAGGAGGGGTGGGGGCAGTTTGTTATCAGAGGAGTGAGCCTGGCTGACTGAGGCAGGGCCACTGCAACTGTTCTGCAATGAATAGGCGGCTCTCGCCCCGTTGCTGCGCAGGGGCAGCCCAAAGAGCCAAGGAAACAGATGGCTGAGGCTTGTGTTCCTCGGCCCTGGCTTTCCTGAACCTTCAGCAACGTGCACACTGATGCTCAGCCAATTGGAGAGCGTGCATTTTTTGGGAGGAGTCGGGGCTGATACAATTGGTCTGAGCTGGACTATTTCCAGAATAAGCAGAATCATTTCCCAGAGTGGTGTTCCGGAACGAAGTTTTAGAAATCTCGCACGGAGCTCTCTGCAGGCGTCACCTTGGACAGATCCGCGCTGAGCCACGTGCTAGATCCCATGAGGAGGAGGGGGGAAGGGGGGTGGAGGAAGAGGGAGGGAAGGAGGGGAGAGAGGAGGAGAAAGAGAGGAAGGGGAGGGGAATGAAGTGGGGGAGGGGGGAGGAGGAGGGAGAATAACAGAGGGAGGGGCGGGGGGAAGAGCAGAGGGGAAACCAGATATTCTTTCCTGAGGGTAAAACCCTACAATATTAAAGGGAATATAGTGGGAAATCTCCCTGACCCTCAAGCCCTCTCATTCCATCTCTAAGGGCACAGGACACCCCCTTACTCCTTACTCAGCACTTCTAGCAGCTCAGATGGCAGAGTGTGGGAGAGAAGACCTAGAAATGACAGGTGGGACAGGTGGTGGGTGGCCAGGACCTGAGAGCATGCTCCTATACAAGGACGTGTGTGTGTGCGTGCGTGCGTGCGTGCGTGCGTGCGTGCGTGCGTGCGTACATCTACCCTTTTCCTCTGCGTTGCTCCCAAGTGTTGGACTCCATGAATGCACCACGGGTCCTTAACTACCCCGAGGCACCGTCAGAGGGTTGTGGTCTGGCTGCTGCACACAATGCTGCCGGTGACCCAGGTTTCCCTCCCTCCCACCAGGTGCATCCCTAGAAACGGAAGCGCTGAGGAGGAGTCCGCCAAGCAAAGCACAAGCACAGGGAACAGGACGCAAGGACGGTGCCTCCTGTGAGGGCGCCCGCAGGGGAACAGGCACACACAGCCAGGGCGCCGGCCGCTCCGTGTGGCTGAGGCACCCGGTGCTCCTGAGGGTGAGGCGCCATCCAAGTAACGTTTTGTAAGAGTTCTTCCCGGCTCCATGCAGTGGCATTTTCCTATAGTGGCTGGAAATGTGGAAAGCGAAACTTTCCTGTAAGTTTCATTATCACATTTTCCTTGATTTCCTCCACTTTATTGCTAAGGATGTTGCAAGTTTTAATTTTGAAAGAAAGCATTCGTTCTGGAAAGTCCTGTGAGATTCTCAGAGCTCGGGAACATTATCAAATCAGGAGTCATTCCAAATTCCACCACGCAGAAAGCATTTTCCTGATTTTAATGAGAGTTGGGTTAGATTTACAATCAGGTTTGATTTACATAAGCCCCCAATGACAGCCCCAGAAATCCATTAAAGGTCGCCTTACTTTCCCATACAGATGCTAAATCCGAATCCATTCATTCATTTCCTCTTCCATTTTCCAATTCCAGGCTTTTGTAAAGCTCACTGCTTATAACACTTTCATCCTTTCATCTCAAATAGAAAATCTTTCAGCTTGGCTTTCTCTCCTATGAACCTCCATTCCACTATGTATTACTTGCTCCTCTTCGTGTTATAGGAAAAGATTAAACAGTCATTTACGTTCTGATGTATGTAAGACTGAAATCCAGACTCCAGAAGTGTTCCCAGGAAATATCAACGCACCCAGAGGGGCAGCCCTGAGGGCACCTGTTTACCTCTGCCGCTCCTGCTCGGCTGCACGGCACAGCCCTCCTCTGCAGCTCAGGGGCAGAATTTATTTGTGTAATAAGCAGAGACATCTCCGTGGTTCCCAGGTGTCCAGTTGCAGAAGCCTGAAGCTAATGACCTGCTGCTACTCGTCACAACCCAATACACAACTTCCATCCCACAAAATACAGCCTCCACACCCCAATACACAACTTCCATCCCACAAAATACAGCCTCCACACCCCAATACACAACTTCCATCCCACAAAACACAACCTCCACACCCCAATACACAACCTCCACCCCACAAAACACAGCCTCCACACCCAATACACAATCTCCATCCCACAAAACACAGCCTCCACACCCCAATACACAACCTCCATCCCACAAAACACAGCCTCCACACCCAATACACAACTTCCATCCCACAAAACACAGCCTCCACACCCCAATACACAACTTCCATCCCACAAAACACAGCCTCCACACCCCAATACACAACTTCCATCCCACAAAACACAGCCTCCACACCCCAATACACAACTTCCATCCCACAAAACACAGCCTCCACACCCCAATACACAGCCTCCATCCCACAAAACACAGCCTCCACACCCAATACACAACTTCCATCCCACAAAACACAGCCTCCACACCCCAATACACAACTTCCATCCCACAAAACACAGCCTCCACACCCCAATACACAACTTCCATCCCACAAAACACAGCCTCCACACCCCAATACACAACCTCCATCCCACAAAACACAGCCTCCACACCCCAATACACAACTTCCATCCCACAAAACACAGCCTCCACACCCCAATACACAACCTCCACCCCACAAAACACAACCTCCACACCCCAATACACAACCTTCATCACACAGTTTCCTCTTTTGAAAGGAGATAACAATTGTCAGCCCTTACTAATGAAAAATATTAATTATTTTCATTCAAATTCTCATTGGAATCACAACTACAAGGATGATCAATCTCAGAATCTTATTAGTTCTGCTAGCATCAACCATTTAGAAGCTCACTGTGCAGGGAGAAAACACTAGGATGACAGTTTTGGTTTTTTTTAATGAACAATTTACAATGAGTATTGTTGTCAACAAACATTTTCCAATGTTGCAAAACTGCAAACACAGACTTTAGTGTCAAAATCAACATTTTAAATGTGGGAATAATTGCTGCAGTTGCCTGAGATTCTAGTATGTACATAGGTATCTGTCAGAATAGGTTAGATTACATTTGAATACTTTCCATAACTAAATGAAGTGAGCAACTAAGTTACTTTAGGAAAATATATATCCCCTGTTGGATATCAGCCCCTTCTTCTCTGTACTACTGGTCTGGTCCAACACAAGCAGACGGAGCTGAAAAAAATTCAGCCACAAGATAACTGGCAGTCTGATGCCTGGTTGCTAAGCGGAGCTCAAGTAGCATGGGGTGGCATTCGGAGTTTCCCCAAGTGCAGGGCTATTCCTTTTGTAGTAAGGAGAAACCATCCGGGCGATGGAATTTATTCTGCTGTTTGCGGGCACTGCGGGGGCTCCCCGGTGAGCGCGGGCCGCAGAGTGTAATAGCTCTTCCCTGTCCAGCTCAAGACAAATGTCTTCACTGTCCACACGTACCCACGTGGCTTCTAGAGGCTCAGCCAAGACCTCACTTAGAGCAATAGCTCGGTACTGCCCCCACCCCCCCCGATGCCCTCTGCTTCAGATGACACATAACCAGAGGGCCCTCGGCTCTGAGGCTAAGCCTTCTCTTCCCTGTAAACTACTGGCCAGGATGAGAAGTGAGTTTTGTAGTTCCAACCGACTCCCAAGTTAAGGGAAGAAAAGTAGGTGATATAGACCGAGGACTGGCAAACCGCGGGCCGTGAGCCAAATCTAGTATGAACACTGACCTGTGTTTTCTACATAAAGTTGGGTGGGAACATGCATTTACCAGCTGCTTTCATCTGACCCGAGCACTTTTGACAGAGACAGAGCGACCTGCAAAGCCACGCTATGTGTGATCAGCTGCCACAGACCGCAGCAGGGACCAGCATCAGAAAGAACCACGCAAGGATCATCTCACCTCGGGTAAGTGTGCAGGAGGAAGCAGTCAGGACCCCAAAGGCACGGGGGCCCGCCTGGGGCAGGGGCATGGCCGGGTTTAAAAGAGAATAAGCAAAGAGCTTCCGTGCATATATGCATAACCCATGGACACAGGCAACAGTGTGGTGGCGGCTGGGGGGAGGGGGCGGGAACTGGGCAGAGGGGCCAATGGGAGACATCTGTAATACTCTCAATAGTAAAGATTAAAATATTTTTAAATAAAAAGCGTTTTCCTTCCAAGTTTAGGGTTCATAAAATATGACCTATGTCTTAACCGAGCAGTAGAACCAAATTGTTTCAACGAAAACCGAAGCAATTGATACTCTAAAGCAAGCGGGCAAGGCATCCTGCTAAGTAAGCCCTTGGCTGGCTCCGTGCTAACCACGGTATTTCCAATACTTCACGTAGGAAATTGGTCAGCACTACACTAGATGCTGACGGTGTGCGAAAGCTTACAAAGGGCTGGTACGCATGTTATTTTTTCTACTTTTGTCTTTAAAAGAACCCTGGAAATAGAGAAATTGGAAAAGAAAAGAAACTCAGAGTGCTCAACAACTTTCCAAGATCTCACAGCGTGTGAAGACCAGAGCAGAGACTGAACCTCTTACCATCTTGCTCCAAGGATAACACTCTATCATGCCCTTTTCCTTAGCCATCTAAAAAAAGCCATCCAAAAAATGTTATAGAACTCTAAAAGCATCCACAGCTAATTAAGTCAATGCTTTAAACACACCTGCTCCCTGCAAGAAATTCTCACTCCAAACATTTTAAAAGAGAAACTGTGGTCACTTTTAAGTGTAAACAAGGTCAACTGAAATTGAACAGAAATAGAAGCGCTATCTGCTCCTTAATTATTCAGTAATTATTCAGGTTAGAAAGATTCTTGAATCTTCCTAACATGCTTTTTGAGTTTAGTTAAAACTGTATTTTAAGACAACCTTTTCAGCTTCCTACCGCGATAATTATACTTATGTCTTTTCAAAATATTTGACAGATGCGCATGACTGTCAAATCAAAAGCAATATTTAGTTCCAAGGAGCATCGAAAGTTAGCATTTCTCATACTTTCACTTGGAGTTCACAACTTCAGTAAGTCATGTGACTCAGACATGTGATTAAGGCAGCAGCCAAAAATGCCACGACACCAGCCCGCCCCACGTGATGCTCCTGCTGGGAATGGACCTGCAGCTCATGCAGAACTTAAGAGTTTAGCCCCAAAGCCAGCCAGGAAGACAGAAAAGGAGCTTCATCAAAGTTACAAACAACACTGCCTTTCGTTTAATTATTTTTAAAAAAATGTTTCTATTGATTTGGGAGTGGGGGAGGGAGAGGAAGAGAGAAACATCAATGACCAGAGAGAATCATCGGTCTGCTGCCTCCTACTGGAGATTGAGCCTACAACCCATGCATGTGCCCTGACCAGGAATCAAAGCATAACCTCCTGGTTCATGGGTCCAGGCTCAACCACTGAGCCACAACCGGTGGGGACAGAATGACCCCTTCTGGAGAGAAGCAAGGAGGCGTGGACCAGAGAGCCCTGCTCCCTCCCCCTCCCCTGCCCCTGCAGAGCTTTTTCCTAATGAAGCTAAGCCAGTGGGTTTCCTACCTGGAGCACCCCAGCTGTTCCAGCCCATGGGCTGCCTAGAGAGGACGTGACGGTTCTAACGCTTGCTTGCAGATACAGTGAGTTTAACATGAAAATATTACATACCGGGGACATGTTTTAACATTCATTCTCACGCTACTGCCTTTCGTTTCCTGTAGATGGTTTTGTCTAGGTATCACCGCCACCCGAAAGTGCCTCCACGTACCTTTGTGCATGTTTCTTTGGGACTGCTGTTATTGCGGAATTACATAAGCAATCCTGGATGTGCCGTATTTTCAACCACCTGCCTAGTGGACCAGTTAGCAATACCTGCACAACTTACACATTGGGAAACATAAATCCTTACAGATATATCTCAAGTATGCGCTATCTTTTTCTTTGTGGACTATTCGAAGGAAAAACTGCCGTTCGGTAAATACGTTTCAATCCTCTCGGTCTCCTAAGATGACACATCCATTAGAAGGCGCCCCCCAGTGGCACCCTGGGGCCCTCCCCTTTTCACGTCAGATGCTCCGGGGACTGTGTGATTGTCCACACGGAGCCCCGCTGTCCTGGTTAAGGGGAGGCTGTGGGTTTTCTTCTCATCTCAAATGTCAACCCGGAAGTTCTCTCCGCCTCAGCCCCGCCCCCGCCTCAGGTAGACCAGATGCTCCTGTACCTGAGCCCCAGGTGCTGCTGGCTCACCCACCGTGGCCACCTTTGGTGCTGTTCCATCACTTGGTCCCCCTTCCTGTTTCTCCACTGGACTGTAAGCTTCCAAGACAAGAGCTATCTTCAGCTTGGCATGCTTATAATCCCAGATCCAGCACAGTGGCCTAGTGCATCGTAAACACTCAATAAATCATGATTACCTCACGGGAATGACTAACAATGGTATCTGATATTTACTGAAAACATAGGCTAGGCACCACGCTAACCAAATTATACCCATTACTTCATGGAACTCTCAAGAAAACTCTGTGGAGAGCGTGCTATTATAATTTCCGTTTTCCAGGTGAGGAAAACTAGGTTGAGAGGATGAAGTAATCTGGTAAAGTGACATTCCGCGTGGCAAAGCTGGGATCCGCACCAGGGCAGTCTGGATTCACGGTCGGTGCTCATGACCTCAACGACCACGCTGCATGAGGAAGTGAATAATGTGCATGAGTGGATAAGTATGGAAGAGTCGTGTATCTAAAGAGGAATCCCATTCATTAGACAGGTAGACAGAGGTAGAAACTGAAACAAAAGAAACCACAGCTGGGAGGCAGGGCGGGGGGGCGCACACTAGCAGGTGTCACCATTATTGGAAAGAGCTGTTCCATCTAAACGGCCCAGTGACCCCAGCACCAGCCGCATCTCCGAGGGACAGCGCACACACTGCCTGTGGGGGCAGGGCCTCTGGAAACCTCCCCGCATCCACTCCGTTTCTTATAGGAATAATTTGGACTTTAAAAAATCGAGATTAACATTTATTTCTGCATATAAATTTAGGGTGACTATCTCTCTGATGTTTAGTAAGAAATACCTATTGCTAAGACGGACCGTTTTTATTAGCAATTCCATTTTTATTCACTGCTATAGCAGTAGTAATCACCTGTGACTACATAAGAGAAGTATTTCCAACAAGGCTTGGGTTCCCTACCCATCTGTAATTATTCATTAAGAAATAATGATCGTTCTTTAGCAAGGAGAAGCTAAGGATGCCCAGACAATATCAATCATTTCTCTGATTGACAGCACAGGGAAATGGATGCTTTTTCACAAAAGCCTCTCAGTTTGTGTAACTATGACTGCGGGACTGACTCTGGGCGCTCTATGTCACTGCTCCAGCCCTTCCTAAATGGCAGCACTGGCCAGGCCTTAAATACGCAGCAGGAATGCGCCATGCAGCGTGCCTCGGAAAAACGCAGGGTTCCGACGAAACCAGGCTGAAGGGCCTCGGGGATTCCTGCCAGCCTCCGCCCAAGTTCCCGCCAGCCAAGGCCAGCACGTGACCATCCACAGGTCCTCCGGAGCCATCACCGCCCGGCGCCCATCGGCGTCCGTGGTCTAGAATGTTCTCTGCACCAATCTTTTTCAAGGTCCCGGACACACATTTGCATGCTGTCTTCCCTCTAGGGCAGCAGACACTCCTAGCTCCTGCCCTGCCCAGACGCCTTCCGTCAGTCACGGTCGCCAAACACGGCCCCACAGACACCCAGGCTCCGGACTCGCAGCCACTGCAGCAGCCGTGGCAGAGGCTACCCAGCGAGCATTGTCTTCGTCACATTGGGCAAACTCAATGTGGTTCTGTTTTTCTTCCCATAAAGCTTCATCATCTGCCAGGACATAATGTGATCCAAATATGTGTGACCGGCTACTATTGATTTCTGTATCTTCAATAGCACATTTAAAACCAACAGCTTTAAAGGGTTTAATCGCTAGTGATTCAATGGATTGTTGTTTGCTGATACAAGGAAGTGATTTTTAATAAGTGACGGTGGCGGATATTTCATAAGATAGCCGCTAGACTTGAAGGGCCCTCACCTAACCAGTCCCCGGGAACAGGAGCCCCTGCTCTGCCTGAGCCCCTGGCAACGTCCACACCGGTTAGGGGAGGTCCTTCCCGCAAGACGATGCCTGTGCTCTCCCGAACCAGGAGGGCCACGGGCAGTGGTTTCTAAAGTGGGTCACGTTTCCCTGGTGGGTGACCCTTCGCCGCAGGCTGACCTGGCCGCCCCATGTCCGTGGACTATTCCGATCAGCCCTCTCCGCTCTCAGACGTGTCCTCTTTCGGGCGATATATCACGGGGTTCCCTGCAAAGGCGATCCGCTGTCTTCACCAAGGCCGCCGAGGACACGGGAGCCCAGATTGCCAGTGCCCGCGGAGTGGGTTTCGCCAGGTGAGCGGGGGCAGGGCCTGGCTTCCTGTCGGACCGGCTGGCAAACCCGCGGGGCAGAAATGCAGGCGTCCTGGCCACAAGTACCGACGCCTCCGAAATGCCCATGGCGCGCCACTCACATTGAGGGTGCACGTTGGGACTTTGTCTGCTTTCCTAAAACACTGCTTCTCTGCATGAGTCATAACAGATTTATAAGGAAAAAGCAAATAACTATGAAAAATATTTTGCTGGAACTAATGCGTCTGTGTAAATATCTCTTTCATTGACTTCTTTCTTCCTTTCTTTTTCTTTCTCTTTCTTTCGTTTTTGTTTTTGTTTTTGTTGGTTTATTTTTTCTTTTGGTCTTTCTCCCATCTTTATTCTGGCTAACATTTTTAAAATTGAATGAACTGGATGCATTCATTATTGCTGTTCGTGCTACAGATAAGCACACACATTTGGGCTCCGCTCCCAAACCCACCAACCATCATTTTATGAGGCTCCTTAACCTGTACCGTCACCAACACAGATGCTTCAGGACCCGGCGTTTTGAAAAGACAGGATCACAACACCTTCAGAATGTGGTTTCCTGAGCGTCTGGACGCCCACCTTGTGACAGTGCGTACCCCTGGCTGCACTTTATTTAGAGTAAGAACCAAACGCGATGTGTCACACCACATCAGCTTCCTTGCTGAACGCTCAGACGTTGTCCGGCTTTTTTAGCAGCATGTAGGAGAAATGCGACCTCGCTACACACTGATGGCGAGCTGTCTTCTAAAGCTCCTATTTTGTGAGGGATTCAGAACTTGTTTCCTATCGTTTCCCGCGCCCTCCCTCTCCCCAGTGTAACAAAAGCTCCCCCTTAGCCTCTGTGTTTGCTTCTAAAATAATAAAACGTTCTTCGATGTTTCTAAAATGAACCTTGACATCATCACCTAAAACAATCATGATGATTTTAATATCTTAACAACAATGATCTCATAATCATTTTAGAAAGCATGGTTCATGTTCGTTTCATGGCTGTGCATTTCTCCCATGCCTCCCGGTTAAAGGGTAGGGATATGACCAGGACGTTTGTGTCTGTCTTACATCCCGAAATAGGTGAAGGGGCCACCTCATCGGGAATGTCTCCAAAGCTTTGGTCCTCTTTGACATGTACTTCCCATGTAATGTGGTTCCACATTCCACAAAAATGTGGCTATTTATAACTTTAACTCAGACCAATAGTTTTCAGTACTTACTTTATAATATCTCCTTCAAGGGCAATCACTCTCTTGATGATCTTCTGTCCTGGGTTTTTAGGGGACCTAGAATAAGATAAGGTTATACAATCAGTTATGACTCTGTTGTTTTAAGAACACAACAAGAAATTCGACCACGGTATAGGCTACGTTAAAAGCATTACAGAATCCTGAATCCTGAATCCATCTCCTTGATCCTACATAGGTCCCAAGTGAGACTGAGTGACTGTCTAAGTGATTCTCTGGAGGGGAAATCATGCTGAAATTTCACCAAAATTAAAAGAGGGACAAAGCATTTCATTATGAAAGCCAGGTTCCTGGAGGAAAGGGGACTCATAAAAAAAATATGATCAGACATTTCTGTATTTAAATTTCTCCATTCCATTTAAAATTAACAGAGGAGTCTTGCCCTAACTGGTTTGGCTCAGTGGATAGAGCGTCGGCCTGCAGACTGAAGGGTCCCAGGTTCAATTCCGGTCAAGGGCATGTACCTTGGTTGCGGCACATACCCAGTAGGGAGTGTGCCAGAGGCAGCTCGTCGATGTTTCTCTCTCATCACTGTTTCTAACTCTCTATCCATCTCCCTTCTTCTCTGTAAAAAAATCAATAAAATATATTTTTTAAAAAATAAAATTAACAGAGGAGTCTGATTTAAATCCTCAAGAAAACACAGAGGATGGGAGGTATTTTTCAAGAAAAATAAGAAATTAGGAAATTCTCTTAAACTATATTTAGGTTTAGGCACTTAAAGATTATATCATTCAGAGTACTAAAACAAGGCTACTGACAGTTCAAAGAAATGGCTGTGCTTAACACAGGCATCATTTATTTAATCTGCGACCAATAGCTTACGGTAAATAATTACTTGAAGTAACAGCCTTTATCAAAATGAACACCCTACCCTCTCTTCCTCCCTCCTTCCCTCTCTCCCCTCCCCTTCACTCTATCTATGGTCTCTCTCATTCTGGACGAAGCTGTGGCCAGCAGCCCTTCCCAAGGGCATAAGTGAGGTCTGCCAACCATCATGTGAAGGGACTTGGAGGTACATCCTTCAGCCCCAGTCAAGTCCTCACTGCCACCTGATGAGAGACCCTGAGCCAGGCACCCCACCCGCTCAGTTGGGTCTGGCTTTCTGATCTTGAGAAAATGTTGTGAGCCCCACCGGCATGGCTCAGTGGTTGAGTGTCGACCTATGACCCAGGAGGTCAGGGTTGGATTCCCTGGAGGTTGGCGGGATCTGGCAATAGGTAACTCAATCTTAATACATCCCATTTCCTACTGATAAGATTTAAAGCTCTTGACTGAATGGACCTGTTTTCATCTAAATTATCATTTAAAATGCATTTGAAAATCAGGGATAGATAAAAGTATTTTCAGCCCAGCCAGTGCGGCTCCGTGGTTGAGCATTTGCCCATGAACCAAGAGGCTGCCAGTGGTTTGATTCCTGGTCAGGGCACATGCCTGGGTTTCAGGCTTGATCCCCAGTGTGGGGCGTGGAGGAGGCAGCTCATCAATGTTTCTATCTCTCTGTCCCTCTCTCTTCGTGTCTCTAAAAAAAAAAAATCAATAAAAACATATTTTTTAAAATATTTTCAGTTCAAGCGTCATTTGAATTGAATTAAATATTTTTTTAGAAAAGGTAAATGCACAAAAACTAAAAAGATTAAATATATCCAAACTGTAACACTTCCTCAAAGGAAACAGGAAGTGTCAATAAGAGTAGTGTTTTACGTTATATCTTGCGGAGAAAATGAAATCGCCTCAACCATTTGCATTGACTTGTGACGATTAGTCTCACAATTTTTACTACGACTATTTTTCACTTTAAAAGCAAATTTGATCAGAGTGTTGGACCGAACTGCCCTCTTCCCTACATTGACTACACATCATATTCCTACACATTTAATGTCATTTATGTACCGCTAGAGTGAGGACACACCCAGGAAAATAAAATTCATGTCCTCTGACCTGGGCTATTTTTAGAAAGTTCCCCTCCCATGTGTCTCTATAGATAACCAGAAATTTATGACATGCAACCTCAGTGATCACCAAAGAATTCATATTAAAACAATAGAGTACCATTTTCCTATTATATTGACAAAGAAATAATAATAATAATACAGTTTGTTGTTGAGGGTTTAGGGACGTGGCTAATATGAATATAAAGTGTGTGGTGCCTAAATGCCTTTGTGTAAATATGTCAAGATTTTATATTCTTTTTAACATAACAATTACACTTTTGGGAATTTATCCAAATGAAATGATTATGAGCTTATACATAATTTCACCTACTTGGATGTCATCTGTTTAAAAAATAAAATAAAACAATTCAACAATAATAGCTAAAATAGTTAACTAAATTATAGTCCATCCACATATTATTTCCAAGTCATTAAAAATGATGTTATAAAAAATGTTAATGATGTGGAAAAATCAACCGAATATATAGATCAAAAATGCAAGTGAGATTATATGATGTGTACCACGACTTCACCTCTGTCATTAGAGAGAATGTACGTGCAGTTGCACTGGGAAAAATCAGGAAGGTTCTAGAACAAAAGGAAGGGGGGGCTGAGAGGGAGCTGCCTGCGTTTGGGTTCAATCCTGGGAAGCCCCTTAGTGGGTGACAACTGTTGGTATCATGTGACATTACCTGAGAAGAAACCTCCCAGGGAGGGGTGAGACCTGGGAGGAACTAAGGACCACATTCCCCCACCAAATGTTGGCGCCATATTGATGTATATGAAACCACAGGAACAGCAAGCTTTATCGGCATAAAACAATATTCTGTGCCAACAGTCTTAAAGTTTTCGAGATACTTGAAAACTAGTTTAGATTTCTAAATCAATCCATATTTTAAGATCACGAAGAAGCAAAATAGAATATGCAAAGTGAGCTATCTATATAATTAAAGTCTTATGAATTACTACTTAGATATATCTATAAATTTTAATGTAATATTAAACTCGGATCTAATCAAATGATTCAAAATGAAAAGAAGCTATTACTAACATTAATCCCATTACTGCTCAAAAATCTGTATTTTAATCATTAGGCCGCTGGGTGCGGTACTTGGAAACCCGTAGAGGTGACATGGAAATGGTTGCAGATTTCACTGGGAGAGTCCCGGCCACGTGCAGGTCTCTCAGGACATGAAGAACAACAAGGGAAGGGTTTCGCCTTCCTGTAGGGACACAGCATACCCCTGCCCCGTAATACCGACGTTCGCATTTCCATTTGTCGTTTTAGTGTTTCCGGAGCGAGCACTGTTTCGCAGCATTTATTTCCAGAGCTGGGTTTTAATTGTCCTGTTTCCTGCTGGTGATTTAATTAGGCGCGCGCTCTCCGAGGCTTGGGCAGAGGCCTGGGGTGGTCTCCGCACGGCAGGCCTCAGTTTGCTTTGGCAGAACTTGTCTCTAACGAGCATGGTTGTGGGGAGGGAACAGTCCAGCATAGGTGTAAGATTTATGATACTTAATATTCTTCCTTTTTAAAAATATATACTTTTTTTAATTTCAGAGAGGAAGGGAGAGGGAGAGAGATAGAAACATCTGCAATGAGAGAGAATCATGGATCAGCTGCCTCCTGCACGCTCCCTATGGGGGACCAAGCCCAAAAGCCAGGCACGTGTCCGCCCTGGAAGTGAACTGTGACCTCCTGTTTCATAGGTCGACTCTCAACCGCTGAGCCACACCAGCCAGGCAGAATTCTCCTTCAGTTTCACCCCTACCTTGATGGGAATGTTGCCCTTTTTACCCGGTGACCGGCCCAGTAGTCATGTCTTTGATCTCCCCGATCTCTCTAGGTGAGGTTCCACATGGAAGCCACCACAGTTCCTCTGAAGCGCTCCATCTCCGCTGAGCATTGACAACGGAGGTTAGAAGTGCAATGCGGCTCGTTCTGCTCCAACCCACTGAGTGGATGAGATTGGAAAGCGCAGAGCCTGTGTTTTGCGGGAGAGTTCTTAGGCCCCAACAACTACACACAATTGGCTCCCTTGAAGATGTCAACTCGGGGCCCCCAATAGTAGACCCAATAGTCTTCGAACACCCTCTTCAGAAAAAAAAACAAAAACAGCAACCACGAGGCTGGGGATCTGCGATCCACCTGCCAGAGCTCCCCTGAGAGTGGAGAGCGCCGTCCACAGCGCAGCTGCTAAGTCATCGGAAACCTTTCCCACGCTTTTCATCTTCTGCCGTTCACACTGCCCTGATAGTTGATCAACGCTTTCAACTAAAAACACGAAGATGAAATGGCAGGTCTAACTCCTGTTCTTCAAGGCGCCCGTTTATCTCTAGGTCTCCCCGCAGACCCTTCCTCCCAAGTGCATGGCACCACCGCGTGGGGGACAACACTACGTCTGGTGAGCAAGAAGGGCTTACCGTTAGGAAGGGTTCGGGTGAACGCCTTCCAGTGAAAGGAGGCGAGTTGAGAATGGCCAAACAAATGGGTGAGGAGCCAAAAAGAACGATGAGGTCGGAAGGGGACTTGGGGGGCAGCAGAAGGGAGATGGGGGGAATGTGCCCAGGGACTGACAGAAGTTACCGGAGTCGGGTAAAGCAAGTCACAGAGGGACAGAGCCCAGCCTAGAGGGAAACACAGCCGGTGAGTCAGGAGACAGTGAGGTGCCCATGGGTTCACCGGGAGCGCAGAACCAGGGGCTCCGCCTGGAGACCAGCCCCTCGCAGTTGCTGAATTTGAGTTCTGATGGCCCCACAGAGCCAGAGGCAGGGAAAGCTGGTGCTGCCGCTGCACCTCACAGCCCTGGGACTGTCCTTTCCCTTAGGTTGTCCAGGGGGAAGTCTTATTCTTCGTAAGAGGACTCCGAGGCCAACTATTCCCAGCCACAGGGTTCTGGATAGAGAACCCCAGAGAAACCCCTCCCCCAGATGCCAGCCTGTCTCCACCTGGGCACAGCCTCTCACGAGGCTGATTGTCCTGCCTGTATTCAGCTGGTTGGCCAGTCTGCAGTAACTATAAGGTGTCGTCAGGTATGTCTTTTCCATAAAATATTAGTGTGGTGAGGATCCCATGTGCCCAGCCATGTCGCCTATCATCGTTCTTTAGTACACACACACACACACACACACACACACACACACACAGTAGACACTTTTCCTCACCCTTACTATTTCATTCCAAGTAATCAGAACCCACTGAAGGATGCACATGGCATCTGCCCACATGGATCGCGCCTCACGGGAAGTCACCCAGATGCTGGTGGGAAGACGGGGACGAGTGAGAAGGCGCCTGGCTCGGGAACACCCCTCTTCTCACTCTGCACGCACCCCAAGGGATGCTAATCTCCACAGCCCTTAGGTCCATTTCACCGGCTCAGAAGCCACCGAGGCTCAAAGGTGATCAAGGGCTTTCCTCATGCCCAGAGCCACAGGGAGAGATCACGGAGCCAACAGGAGAGCGAACCCTCATCCTTGTGCGCACGAAACCTCACCGGGGAGGGGTCTCCATAAGGTCCCCCTGCCGCAGTGCAATGAGCGGCTCCCAGACACAGGTATCACCATGCAGAATCTGCAGACACCTCCATGGGGCAACAGCAATGCCCAGCGGAACCCAGGAGCACAAGCTCCCAGCGGCCTCACATGTGGTGGGCTAAATGCACAGAGGAGGAGGCTTTGAGGGCAATAAAAGCAGAGTCTAGGAATCATATGCTCACCGCCCACCGTTCTTCACGGGAAAGGTAGAAACCGCTGTTTCATCTCCCTGCAGCACCCCAGCTTGGCCAAGAGACGGGCACGGACCTCTGTGACTCCGAAGATCTCCAGGGTAAGATACGCTTTCACGCTGGAGTTGAGGGCGGCTCTCTGGGCAACGGGGTGATGTTTGCATTAGCCAGGCCCAGAGATGTGTTGAGTTAGACAACATTATTCAAGTGGGTGTTGGAGTTTTAAAGAACCTAAGCCTAATTCCCTAAAATAAAACGCCTTTCTTTGAAAAGATATAATCACTGACATACCTGTCACAGACGTCCTCTGATATGGCTTCATTTGAAACCTGTAGCCCAGCCCGGCTGGTATGGCTCAGTGGTTGAGCATTGACCTATGAACCAGGAGGACATGGTTCAATTCCCAGTCCGGGCACATACCCGGGTTGTGGGCTCGATCCCTAGTGGGTTGCAGTAGGAGGCAGCCGATCAATGATTCTTTCTCATTATTGATGTTTCTATCTCTCTCTCCCTTCCTCTCTGAAATCAATAAAAATATATTTTAAAAAACCTTGCTGAGGCAGACCCTGCCCCTCCCACCTTTCATCACTTCTTGCCACAGCCATCTGCTCGCCTGGCCAGGTCCGGCACAATGCCCGTTCCCCCTGGCTGGCCACTGGCACACGGATGCCCCTGTCCAATTCTCTATAGCACGATCCAAGACCTATTCCTGGTCTTTCCCAATTCTTCTATCCAAAGGTTTTCTCCAATACCACCCTCTGTATATTTTGGACACTCGTGCTTCTCAGATACCATCTTTCAATTAGAACAGATGCCTTTTTTGCTTTTGGCCCTCTGTTTTCAACACAGGCATTTCCCACTACGTTGTTTTGTGTTAGACAAAGGAGGACAACTTCCTGAACATCCCATCTTTTACAATTACCATCCCCTGAGTGCTTATAATTCCAGGCTTTAGAGATTTAACTGCAATGTTCAGAGGAGTCCTATGAGCAAGAAGTAGCTAATTCAAGTATTTCTGGAAAAGTCATACCTCCTTTTGATGAACTTTTAATACTCAAAAGTCTATCTACTCATAGCGACGCTAATCTAATCAGATAATCAATATCCTACTGTAGAATTATTGCAAAAGGAAAGGCAAGGACATGGAGCACAGAGCAGAAAGTAAGGGGAATGACCACTCTTGAATCTCTTCAAGCACCTTTCAAACTACACCAGTACCCTTCTAAATTAAAAGCACGTTTTAATTAGTTCCCAACAATCCATTCTAATCACTGCCAAGGCAAAGACTCAGCTGTTTGGAATGCAGACTGTATCATGGCTGTGGCCATGTGTACTTGACCTCCTCCTGTTAACAAAGACACTCAATTAATTATTTGCTGTTTTTAATGGCTATTTCATTTCACCTCCACCTTCCTTCAAGTGCTGAAAGGCTCAACCACTTTATCACCTGAACCTTAGCTTTGGAGAATGCCGAGTTTCTCAGCGCCACCTAAATAACCATCTGGATCCAGAAAGCTAGTTTCCAGGACCTTATGCCGGAGTCAGCTGAAGAGGCGCATTGACCTGGTGCCGTGGCACCTTCCGGGAGAGCCTCTTCATTTCTGGGGGCAGCTTCAGTGCCCAGTGGTCCCTTGAGGATGCAGACATGCGTGAGCACAGCTACAGTGACACGCTGGCTTCATTAGAAATCTTACCAAATGCCAAAAAGTAAAGCTTTCAGTGTGAATGGCAGGTATGTAAATGAATGGTGCATTGGTTTTTTTCCTAGGGAGCATCAGTGTTTCCTACCTACTTTTAGTTTCATTAAGCCTGGTTGTAGAGAGTCATATGTAAACCTAGAACACCAAACCAGAACAAGAAAATAACTTTGAGGTCAACGTGAAAATGGGATTTGAAAGGTACGGTAGAAGCAGTGAAGGTCTGGTTGTGTAAAGCTAGCTACAAAGCTAGCCAGAGTCTGGAATGCATTGTCAATCTTCTTACTTCTCTTGAATTCCTATAGCATTGACAGCACGTGACAGTTTAGAAGTTCCCATCTGCTTCCTGTGGGAAGTTTATTTATAGACTATTCCTGTCTCCACAAGGAGACATACATGTGAGAGCAGTGAGTGTCTTAACCTTCTCATTGCACCCAGTCCCATTTCAGTCACTGGTGCTTAAACAACGAATGGGTATTTAATGATCATTAGATCATGAGAAACAAACCAATATATCGCAACAAGGTAGCTCATATAAGAAGGAATCATAGGCTGCTTGTCCTGGGTCCAGCCAATTTCACTTAGCGTGATGTCCTCAAGGTTATCCCACGTTGTTGCACGTGTCATTCCTTAATTCTCTTTTTCATGACTGATATTAGTCATTATTTTATGAATATCCAAAATGATGTATCCGCCTGGTAGCAATTGCTCAGTATAATTTCTTAGACTCTAATTTAAAAACATCAATTGAAACTTTGAAAAAACACATAACTTCTCAGTTCTTCGCACAAGGATGTCCTTGAAAACAAGCACAACCAGAAATCCAAAGCCTTAGAGAAGCTCAGCATGAGCCCCTGGAGAGCTGACCAATGAGACATCTGTTCATATTTCAGTCTCACATCCATTGTTTCAGTGTTTTCTCCTTAGCATCACAGCTATGCCACTTACTAGTAAATTTTCTAGGCATGTATTCTGAGTATTTTAAAATGCTCACACTAATTTCATTGGGGCATTTTAAATATTTTAAAAGAGTGAAATATTGGGTATATTTTACAATAATAAAGGTATACCATAGACAAATGAATATTTTCCCCAAAGCACAAATCAGATTGTTAGAACTGAGACCAGCACTGGGGGTATCAGATTCTCTATCTATTACTCAGAAACTGTATTATAATTTCTCTTGGTGGCCATTATTATTTGCAGTAGGATTTCAGTTTAAAAACCAATAAATAAAATGTGTAAGTAACACCAAAGAGAAATCAATGGTGGCAGCCTAGAACTATTTTTATTCTTTCTAAAAAGTTGTTTATCCATGGTAAATTTTGATACGAGGTAAACAAAGCTCACTATTGTCAACAGAAATACACCCTATTTAAAATAAGGTTATCGTTGACACTAAATATTCTATATATTTCATGTGAAAAAGAAGAAAATTAGTTAATCCCAGTTTGAATAATGTTTGATATAAAGTTCAAATAGAACACTCCTGACTCTTTGATGTTAAAATTCCTTGACAGATCTAAGAAATATCAAAAACACAAAGCCCTCTGTTAAAAAAAGAAAAAGCCAAAATTTTGCTAAATGAAAGACATTTTCTTTTAACATTTGTGTGGCTTTGCAAAAAATAACTAGGAATATATAGATATAATTTTTAAATGATAATTCTTAATAGCAATTTAAATTAATAATTAATGAAAAGATCCATAGAGGAATTTAAGGAAGTTTGCTGCTATTTATAATTTTTTGAATTAAATGTACTGGGGTGACATTGGTTAATTGAATTAGTATATAGGCTTAGAGTGTACAAATCTATGATACATCATCTGTATATTCCATGGTGTGTTTACCACCCAAAGTCAAAGCTCCTCCCATTATTATTGATATTTTGAAGGTCAATACTTGGCATTCCACTTAGAGCTGGTCATGAGTTGGGTCAACCATTTGGTCTGAGCTTCATAAGAGGCACAGACATAGGTACAATATGAATATCCATATCCATCCGCAGAGCATATGCTAATTTCTCTGCAGCGCATGGGCCACGCTGTCTGCCTATCACTGCACATGTCTCCAGAGACTTCCCTAGTGCTTTGGGCTTCTTACTATTTGTGTTTTGTTGTTGTTTTTTTCTTTTTCAAAATCACCCCTGTTCCCATCATCCAGAAATAACTTCTAGGAACATTTTGTAATTACCTTTTCTTCTTTTTCAAAATCTCTACTCATACTTGTTTTTTTAAAAAAACGAAATAGTATACAATGTTTTCTATCTGCTTTTCTCAAAATTTAATAGTTTGTTAAAGCAAGTTTTTCTCCATTTCTTAACTCCTCAAAGAATGAGAAGTTGCAGGTAAACTAACACAAATTAAAAGTGAAAGATTTGTGATTATCTCATTAATTCTATCAATACTGGTGGTCAATGAGATACTAACCCAAATTAGGGCTTTGGGAGAATTGAATTATTGGGTTTGGCAGCAGTCACACTGTTAAAATTATGTGGGTAATTAACAATTCTTGCCTACAGTTAGGTCTATATTTGGCAAATCAAACCCATTGGTCATGCCTCATACACCCCTGGGGAAAATCTTGCTAGGCTTACTATTAAGACTGGGCCTGCCAAAATCGACAATTATAACTATTCTCCTGGGCACCACAAAATGTTGACAGTCAACACCAAGGGCTGTCTTACTACCTTTTCACTCACTAACTTTTAGCCCCGCATCTGGTCTTCTGCCTCTTCGGCCGCCTCCCGTGTGTCTGCTCGGTGCAGACAGGCGCCACGCAGAAAAGCACCTGCCACTCTCATGTAGGGGAGTCGCAACAACTGTGCTCCATGTCTGGAGTAAAAGCTCCTTCCCTTAACCGTTGTTCTCTTGTTTCTTGGAAAAAGAAACGGGGAACTAAGTAAATACAGAGGAGTTAATTAAAGAACAGATGTAGGGGCACTTAAGGTCAAACACACATGACAAGATCTTTTCCAAAGACATTTCCTTTTTCAAGAACTTGGATGCTTACATGCATAACCCATGGACACAGACAATGCGGTGGAGAAGGCCTGGAGCAGGAGGGGGCGGGGGTGGGCCAGAAGAGGTAAATGGGGGGAGGGAGGAGACATATGTAATACTTTCAACAATAAAGATTTTTTTTTTTTTTGAAAAATCGAAGGCATTCTTTAGGTCCCCGTGAGGATTGGTCATGGATCCCTGTGCACATTTGTTAATACCTGCACCTGACTTCAGGTTCTACTAGAAAACCTGAAGCAACATGGTGGCTCTCCCTGCGTATTTGCCACGGTTTTGAAAATATCACAGATCCATTTGAGCTCCTTCCTCCAAAAGCTAGACCCCGGTGCATCACTGAAGCAAAGGAACAAAACGGAGTCGGGTACACATCTCCATGAAGAAGCCACGGATGTGGAGCTCCCTATCCGGGTGACATGCTAACCCTCACTGGATCGCGAGTTACTCAAAGTCAAGTACTTTTAGCCGAGTTCTGACTGCATGCGCGCTTATGTCAGGGGGAGGGAGACACAAAACTTCACAATTTGCATCTCTGTCGGCCGCCTCAGTAGACAATCCTGGGGCCGCACAGACATGAAGACATAGCCACTCTCTGATCCCTGGAGGGGGTCCCCCAGGGTCAGAACTGAAGCAAATTTGTGGGTTCCATGAAGGAGCTATCACGTCGGGGTCCACGAACTATGGAAAAAGGGCTGCTGTGACTGGGCAGGTCTGCTCTGTGGACACTAAGGTGCATTTGGAAAGACAGGATGTGGGATTTTTGCAATTTAAGTCTTTTGTGGAAATGATAGTTTTTCTCACCTAATTTGAAAAGTCATATAATAGAACCAGTAACTATGATCCTGTAATCCCCCCAAATAAACATCCATAGATTAAAAGTCATTAACTATAACCTCATATCATCCTCCCTCCCTTTTAGGACTATATCTTTAAAGTTATTCTCATCATCATTAAACATCACACATTCATAATTTTGCTTCTGTTTAGAAGCATGCAATTATCAGTCAATAAATCCACATTGAAGTGAAAATATCTGATGAATTCCACATGAATCATTTTGTTTTACTTTAAAATATAAATAAATTGACCAATTCTGCCATCACAGAAGTTTCTGGTAGTTATTCCACCTGAAACAGAACAAACAAACAAACAAAAACAACAACTAAATACTGAGAGGAACTTGAAGAAGCAAATTACTTGACCCTGGATTTCAAGGAAGCCTAAGAGCCTCATTGTCAAGATAAACACATATCAACAAATCTTTGACCTCCTTTCTAAAAAGAATGCTGGATACAATCTTTGTTAATTGGATTTACTGGGTGACCTTGGTTATGCTAAGGGAAATAAGCCACTCAGAGAAAAACAAGTACCACTGACTTCACTCCTATGTAGAATCCAATGGACAAAATAAACTGACCAACAAAATCGAAACAGACTCATCGATAGAGAACAGGCTGACAGCTGTCAGAGCAGAGAGGGGCTGCAGGGCTGGGGGAAAGGGGTGGAGAGATTAAGAAAAGAAAAAAAAAACTCACAGCAGTAGGGTTGATACAGTCTTAATGCTATGAATTTGGCAGATTGGTAATAAACATGACTTTTTTTGCAGTACACTTAAAAATCTTCTCCAAGTTGATTTCAGGAATTGTTGCCTCCACCTACTGTTCCCTTTCCCATCTTCATTTAGAAATTTAATTACCAGAATCTAGAGGTGCAACACCCTCCCTCAAAGTCACATAAGAAAGGCTTTGGATAGCGACCACTGCGATCTCGCTTAGACCTCCAGGCGTAATTAACATTTATTGGATTCTACCCGTTTTGCTCAATTGGTATAAAGGACCAGAGGCGAAATTCAAAGTGTTTAAGGGGAGTTATGATAAAGCCCTGACCCATCAGCAGAGAGGCAGGCTGTCAAGCCACTGAGGACGGGAGTGGATACTGGTCGAGCGGCTGTCCTCCTGAGGACCCAGGTCTGGGCACATCCAGGCAGCACCAAGGGGACAATGGGGAAGTGCTACTCCTCCCTATTGTTTAGTTCGTCACTAAGAGTTCAGTATTTAAACTTTGTAGTGATTTTTTTTTCTTTTTCTTTTATTTTCTTTACTGATTAAGGTGTTACATATGTGTCCTTGTCCCCCCTTTACCTCCCACCCCGCTCATGCCCTCACCCCCCTGGTGTCTGTGTCCATTGGTTAGGCTTATATGCATGCATACAAGTCCTTCGGTTGATCTCTCCCCCTACTCCCCACCCTCCTCCTGCCTTCCCTCTGAGGTTTGACAGTCTGATCGATGCTCCTGTGTCTCTGGATCTGTTTTTGTTCATCAGTTTATGTTGTTCATTATATTCCACATATGAGTGAGATCATGTGATATTTATCTTTCTCTGACTGGCTTATTTCACTTAGCATAATGCTCTCCAGTTTCATCCATGCTGTTGCAAATCGTAGTTCCTTCCTTTTTATAGCAGTGTAGTATTCCATTGTGTAGATGTACCACAGTTTTTTAAACCACCATCTGCTGATGGGCACTTAGGCTGTTTCCAAATCTTAGCTATGGTGAAGTGTGCCGCTATGAACATAGGGGTGCATATATCCTTTCTGATTGGTGTTTCTAGTTTCTTGGGATATAGTCCTAGAAGTGGGATCACTGGGTCAAATGGAGTTCCATGTTTAGTTTTTTGAGGAAAGTCCATACTGTTCTCCACAGTCGCTGCACCAGTCTGCATTCCCACCAGCAGTGCACGAGGGTTCCTTTTTCTCCACATCCTCGCCAGCACTTGCCATTTGTTGATTTGTTGTTGGTAGCCATTCTGACAGGTGTGAGATGGTACCAAATTGTTGTTTTGATTTGCATCTCTCAGATGATTAGTGACTGTGAGCACGTTTTCATATGTCTCTTGGCCTTCCTTATGTCCTCTTTTGTAGTGTTTTTAAAAATATATTTTTGTTGACTTCAGAGAGGAAGGGAGAGAGAGAGGGAGATAGAAACATCAATGATAAGAGAGACCATTGATCAGCTATTTCCTGCACCCCCCACACTGGGATTGAGCCAGTAACCCGGGCATGTTGAGCGTCTGTCCTCCTAAGGACCCAGGACTGGGAATCAAACTGTGACCCCCTGGTTCATGGGTAGATGTTCAACCACTGAGCACATGGGCCGGGCTATAAAACCCTCTGAAATAGCAAAAAAAAAACAAAAAACCTTAACCCAAATGGCAATAGCAGAATAAGAAAAATACACATCAAACCAGCATCAAAAATGTCCCTTTTCAAGATGAGTCCATCACTTTTATGTCTACCTCTAGTACGTGGGCAGGTAACAAGTCAACTGGACAGTAGAAAGATCAAAGGTATTGGGGTCAGACCGACTGGCTTGGATTTTTGCCTTAAAAAGCTCCCTTTTCTCTGCTACTTCCCCTAGAGAAGCCTTCATTACCCTGAGGCTGGGTTACCACATACACCTATCCAACCTCCCTGAGGCCAAGGTCTTTCCGCACTTGGCCACCCTGCTGTGCAGACTGGCTTCTAGAAACCTAAGCCTGGGACTTCATTTCCTCTGGAAAGCCTTTGTCGGTCTGTAGTCATGTGACATACAGAAAGCTTAGACCCACGAGACCGGGCCCGACCGTCCTGGGTGATTCACTCCTAACAACGGCACGTTCTGGACAAGAACAAACCCATTCAGACGTGCCACCTTTTTAACAGCACGTGTTTATGCTCTTCCTTTTTTCTCTCTTGGAAAAGGAAAGCTTGTACTTTTCATGCAAAAAGATGGAAACACATGTGTTATAATTAAAAGTAAATTTCATGAGTGACAGTGGATTAGCACAAATCCAATGACCTGTTTACATAATACTGGTATTTCAAAGCACATCATTTAGGATGGTCCATGCAGAGCCCACAAAAGATTAATGAATGATAATGCTCCTCGCATAGCTTTATGTAAATGTTAAGGCCCCGACAAAGCCTCTCAGGGGTCGAGAGAGGCCAGGCCACTTCCACTGTAGGAGCTTCTCAGCATATTAACAACAGAGCAGGGCCAACACCTGACTCCTTAGAGCGCGGCCTGTTCTAAATGTTTATGTAAAACAGGTCAACATATTCCACACTGAAAATCGCAATACCACCTCATTGTGCTATTCACAACATAATTCAGGTTTGCCCTCATCACACTGACTATTCTATAACTGACTAAAGGCAGCATGGCCCGGCTGGTGTGGTGTGGCTCAGTGGTTGAGCATCAACCCATGAACCAATTCCAGGTCTGGGCACATGCCCAGGTTGCAGGCTCGATCTCGGGGGCATGCAGGAAGCAGCCAATTGATGTTTCTCTCTTACTGATGTCTCCATCTCTGTATACATTTCCCTTCCTTTCTCTCTAAAAATCAATAAAAACATATATATTTTTTTAAAGGTGGCATAGTCCGGTAACAGGAGCAAAGCTAGAAGTTTTCTGATGAGCATGTTTTTTTAATCTTGTCCGTGTGTCCCTGTCACTATAGGATCACATTCCAACTTCTCGTGTCAGCCTTTGTGAGTGGAAACCCAGGTCTGCAGGGTCCTTCTAACCCTCCTGTGATGGGTCCCATTCCTTCCCCCAGGCACACACCGAAGGACTAACTTTGTTCAGTTTTTGAAGGGCACTCAGCTCCCAGCATCTGCTGGTTGCATAGGGAATATACGGCTCCAACAGTAACCAGCACAACGGCTTCCTGTCACCTACGGACAGGGATGTCTGCACGCATCTGCTGGCAAACATGCCTTCCACAGCAGCGCCCTCCCTGTCCCCTTCGGGATCGCCTGCTGCACGGGCCGGCCCGTCAGTTCCAGCTCCGGGGCATGCTGACCTCCTCTTTGCTCTTCACTCTACTGCCTTCCCGTCATCCTATCCACCGGCCAAGCCTTCCCTTCCACATCCTCTCTTTGATGAAACAGTCACTGTTGCTGAGCTCTCTGCTTTTAAAAAAACTTTTATCAGCCCTCGCTGGTTTGGCTCAGTGGACAGAGCTTTGGCCTGTGGACTGAAGGGTCCCAGGTTCGATTCTAGTCAAGAGCACACAACTCAGTTGCAGGCTTGATCCCCAGGAGGGGGCGTGCAGGAGGCAGCTGATCAATGATTCTCTCTCATCATTGATGTTTCTATCTCTCTCCCGACCTCTCTGAAATCAATAAAAATATATTTTAAAAAAATAAGACTTTGATCATACTTCATATATTTTTCATTACATAAATTATACTGTATGATACAATTATATGTGAATTTATTTTACTTCCCCAAGAGATTGTATGTCTACTGAGGGCAAGGAGGGCTGTCTTTACCTCTACATTAACTGTGTCCCCTGGCATCATGTATTAGACACGGTAAACATTAGGTAAATATATATTCATTAGACATTACAGTAGCCCCAGATTTTAGCAACATGCCTACTGAAATGAATATTTCCAGTGGTTTCAGTAACTTAAATATCCAACTATGTCTATCATTGCTGAGTTAAAGAGCATGCATAATGATTATTCATTGGCTACCCAGGTCAAGCATCCCAGGCATAAAATATGAAGTCCATAAATATTAAACAAAGAAGTATAATGAGAATACATCAATAATGTGATCAGCCCTCAAAAGTGAGATAAATCATAATCACAATCTAGTTTAATTTTCCAAACAGAATTAAAACCATATTTGAAATTCAAATAAAGATGTGTCTTTTTTTTTTAACTTCACTGAGTTTCTTAATGTCTTGGCAAAAGCTTCATAATATACAGCCGATTCATTAGGAGCTTAATCAGATCACTCAAGCATTTGTTCACATGGAAAGTTCACCCAAATGGATCAAAACTCTTGGCCAATATCTATATCACTCTAATTAAGAATATATTCAGAAATACCACCATATTTAATGCTTATTCAAATTGCCGACTTCTTGGCAAATACATTCATGTTGTTCTTGTAGGCTACTCAGCTCAGCCCCTGCAATTAAAATAACGTGGCTGGGCTCCAACTCCTCATCACTTAGGAGGGAAAAAGATCCTTTATTTCACAGGAATTCACTGTATCAAAGGGGATACATAATATAGAAAAGAATAACCTATGTACACTGACCGAGTTCTCAACCTGACCTTGTATACAAACAAAAGTGATTATTTATTTTAACGTCATAGGGAGAGCAATGCAACCGCTTGAGAAAGAAGTAGTGTTACAGCATCATATCCAAGAACTTGGAGAGAAAAGACCAGGTTTCCCTAAGACTTTCCTGCCTTCTAGCCTTTCATCCTATGCCTGTTCCTTGCAGCTCACACAATGGACAGGGACGTGCCATTTCAGTGGCTGAAATGAACAGGAAAAGGAGACATCACCCATCCTCACAGCACCCGCCTCTCCCTCCTCTGTGTCCATCCTTCTACAAAAACCAGTCTTGTAAACATTCAAGGATTTCCCCAGGAGGAATCCCCTGGGCGTATCCCCTCACCCTGTCTCCTCTAGAAATCCCACCCTGGTGGATGCTCCTCTCCTTCGCTGAAATCATATCAACGTTAACGAAGATCCATGCCTTTTCTTTTAGTTCCTTTTGTAGCTCTTCCTGCTCTCTTTCCCGATGAACACTCCTCCCCAAAGGTGGCTGTTTTCTCTCCTGGCCTTGGCATTGTCATGCCTTCACATATTAGATCTATAAAAGTGACAGCAGGATCTGAAATCTTTCCCTTGGTGTTCTCAAGGTCTCCGCACTCCCCACGCAGCTGCCTGACATTCTCATGAACACAGCCACCTGGACGTTGAGTAGACAACTCAGACTAAAATAGTCAAAAGACAAGTACACATTCCTCTCTTCTCCCCCTCTGCCCCGAGCCACAAAAAAAGCAAAGGAAACCACCACCAACAACAACGCTCTGGCTTTCCTATTTCTCTCACTGAGACCTTCTCCTTGTAGGCGCATGCTGGACACCCAGCATCCTTCCTGTCCGCTGTGCCCCTTGGCCCCCAGGGCCATCCGCCTCCCCAGTGGCTCTCCTGTCTGTCCTGGCTCTGCCCTTGTCACACCCCAAACTCAGAGCAAGCTCTCGCTGGCCCTTTCTGGAATAAAAAGAAAGGTCTCTCTTTGCCCACATCCCCTCCATCGCTAATGCCTGCCTCACACTTCTATGCTGGGGGATGGCCCTGAGGGGTCACTCATTCCTTAAATTGTCACTATTATCCTTTAATCAAGTCATCAGTTTTAGAGACAAATCACACGCCCGGCTTTCTACTGACGAACCCTGTCCATCTCTGCTCAGCGCCAAGTCGGTTCAGTTTCCTGCGCTCTCTCTTCACCGGCACACGCCACAGGAAACAGCCTACCTTTAACCTGTCCGCGGGGTTCTTCCCCCACTGGAGCCGAAAGGCAAAACGAGGGAAGCTGTCCCTAACTGCCCTCTCTCACACCTCCTTTCAGCAAGAGAAACAACTGGTCCCCAGCTAAACTACCTTCCGAGCCCCCTTACCTTACCGCGGAGTGTGACCACGTGACCACATTTTGGACAGCGGGAGAGGAGCAGAAGCCTCAAGTAGAGTTCTCAGACTGTGCTTTTATTTTTTTAACTTGCTTTTTATTGTTGGCACTATTACAGATGTCCTCTTCCTCCACTCAACCCCCACCCCCACCCCGACTTCCCTCTGACCCTCACCTCACTGTCGTCTGTGTCCAGGCTTATGCATTTATATTCTTTGGCTAATCCCTTCACTTTCTTTCATCCAGTCCCTGCCCCCCTCCCCTCTGACAGCTGTCAGATGTTCCACATGTCCATACCTCTATTTTGTTCATTAGATTCCACCTATAGGTGAGATCATAAGGGGTTTGCCCTTCTCTGACTGGCTTCTCTCCCTTAGCATCATAATCTCCAGGTCCATCCATGCTGTTGCAAAAGGGAAAAGTCCCTCCTTTATTACAGCCACCTTTCAAAGGAAGAAGTGGGCCTCCTCACCCCTCCTTTACTTTCCATCTTTGACCACAATGATGCCAGAGGCATCCCAGGCGCTGAGGACCAACAAGGAGTCTGACTGCTGAACCACCTCGTGGTGCAGAGCCCTGCCCACCCCCTTTCCCAGGCCACCTGTACCCTGGATGTCTGTATGAGGGAAATACATTTCCACCTTGCCTTGTCTGAGCCTTGGGAACTTCTTTTTCTGTTCAAGGAGCCAAGACAACAGGTTATCCCATAAATAGATACAGTCTCGCCAGCACCTGTCCCACCTGTGAGCCGTGATGACATGCATGGCTCACAGACACTGTGGACCAGGAGTTCAGGAGTGACACTGCTGAGAAATGCCAGGAGAAAGGGTGAATCGGTATTACAAAGAAAGAAACATGGTGCAAACCATGGAGGGGCATATTTTCAGTGGCTTCAGTAAGAAAATAAATCTTCCCAGCAAAAGGCCCACGGCCACAGCGCATTCACGGTGGATAGGACATTAGAGAGCGACAAGCACCCCATTTCTATTAGGAGGCAAGCAGGTATTTGGGAAAGCACGGCGAGAGAAGTGAAACCAGCAGGAACGTCAATCACCAGCTCACTCCAGGACTTAGACCTTGGAAATGGGGTCCAGGAGCAGACGCTGCCATGCTGGCGCAGACCAGCCTGGAGTTGAGCGTCATGAGGTCCCTTGAGGAGGAGACATGGAGGGACACAGGGAAGGAATTAGAACAGATGGTACAGGTGCTAGATTGGGTGATAATTTCCACAATAAGGAAAAACCGTGAGTGAATGGCTGAACCCCATGGAGCCATCTTTATCATTAACTAGAGGCCTGCTGCACAAAATTGTGCACGGGGTGTGTGTGTGGGGGGGGGGTGTCTCTCAGCCATGCCTGCACCTTCTCACAATCTGGGACCCCTCGGGGGATGTCTGACTGCCGGTTTAGGCCTGATTCCTGCCTAAACCGGCAGTCAGACATCCCTCTCACAATCCAGGACCGCTGGATCCTAACCATTCGCCTGCCTGCCTGCCTGCTTGCCCATAACCACTCTGTATGCCTGCCTGATCGCCCTTAACCACTCTGCCTGCCTGTCTGATCACCCCTACCTGCTCGCCTGCCTGCCTGATTGCCCCTAACCACTTCTGCCTCGGCCCCCGCCTCTGTGACTTCGTCTGGAAGGACATGTGGAAGGATGTCCAGAAGGTCGTTTGGCGGTCTAGTCTAATTAGCATATTAGGCTTTTATTATTAAAGATGACTGGTCATACCTGTGTGTGTGATAAAGAGCAGTTGGGAGAAAACTGTTTTTCCCAGCTGCTGTTCAGCAAGAGGCCAAAAAAAAAAAGGGGGTCAGGAACAGAGCGGAATTACTCTATTTCTTGCCCAAGACAAGCAGGTGCACCGCTCTTGTTGAGTTTGGTCCAATGACAAGGAGATTCCAATATCCTTAAACAGTCCTTGACATGGACATGTTAGGTGCATAGATTTTATGTTTTAATTCTTCCTGGTTCAAGTGTCTAAGAATCGGTGACCCCACGAGGGACCCTGGGTAAAGGGAAGCCAGGCTGAAATATGCTACGCACCCCTAGCTTCTGCTGGTCTTTGTATCCTTCGCCAGCTGTATGGGTGTTTCCTACCTATCTATAACCCACCAGAAATATTATAACCATAAAGAGATACAACGCTATAGGTTAGGTCCGTGGTTGGCAAACTGCAGCTCGCGAGCCACATGCGGCTCTTTGGCCCCTTGAGTGTGGCTCTTCCACAAAATACCACGGCCTGGGCGAGTCTATTTTGAAGAAGTGGCGTTAGAAGAAGTTTAAGTTTAAAAAATTTGTCTCTCAAAAGAAATTCCCATTGTTGTACTGTTGAGATTTGGCTCTGTTGACGAATGAGTTTGCCGACCACTGGGTTAGGTCATTTCCCACAAATCCTCTCGCAGCACTTATACAATCCTGAAGGAAGAATTCCTTCCAGACAGAATACATACAGGATGCCTCAGATGCTACAATGTAAAAGCATGGGCTCCAGTGTCAGGCAGACCTGGGCTCAGACTCCACTCCACCCCTGCAGCAGGTGTGTGATTGTGGGCAATCTATAAAATGTCTCTGAACGCCGGGTTATTTTATCTCAAAATTAAGACCAAATACCGACACAGACGAGCACATGATTGCATCTCTGACACATGCTAGACGTCAAAATACTGTAGGAGGGTGTTAGAGGGCACCTGACCTAGTTTGGAAAGTCAGGGAAGGCTTCCCTGAAGAGGTGATAGTACAGCTAAGACCTGAAGGACGAAAAGGCTTACCCGGGGGGTCAACAAAGGGGGTTCTAGGCAAAGAGATGGTCTGTGGTGGGAGAGGATGCAGCACATTTTAGGAGCTAGAAGGGGGCAATAACAGCTGGAGCACAGAAGGTGAGGGGGACTCAGTGGATAATACAGCCGGAGTCTGCACAGGGGTCAGCCAACGCAGGGCGGCATGAGCCATCGTCCAATCAAGGGTGTGAAGTAGCGGGTGACATGTACATAGTAAGTACTCGACAAACGTTAGCTTTACCACCACTGGAGGGAAATAGCCCTGCCTTCTGATCACTGACTCTGGGACCGGAAGAGAGAGCCAGCAACCTGTCCCTCCTTCTACATGGCACCTTTAAGAGCCTCCTTTCCCACGTGGGCTGAAGCACACAGGTCTGTCTCTCACTTGTAAATCTTTAGATACCTGTAGATTCCCTGCCGCTGTAAAAAATAACACAGAGTCGCTGTGGGCCCTTCATTCCGTGACCCCAAAGGAAAGCTCTTGCATAACTAGAGTACCACGCCCCAGCCCCAGGACCACGCTCACAGAATCCACTGACCTGATTGAGATTTCACTAGGCCTGCATGCACGTGTGTGTGTGTGTGTGTGTGTGTGTGTGTGTGTGTGATGGCGGGTATATTGAGTTCTGTGTCATTTGACCTTATGTGTACATTCATGTGACTGGCACCATAGTTAAGATACAGAAGAGCTTGATCACAAGGAGCCCTCATGCTACCCTCTATTTCTATTTTATTTTTTTGTTAATCCTCACCCGAGGCTATTTTTCCAATGATTTTCAGAGCGAGTGGAAGGGAGGGCAGGGAAGACAGAGAGAGAAACATGGATGTGAGACAGACAAATCAATCAGTTGCCTCCCACACACACCCTGACTGGGTCAGGGATTGAGCCTGCAACCAAGGTGCATGCCCTTGACCAGAATCAAACCTGGGACCCTTTCGTCCCCAGGCCAACGCTCTATCCACTGAGCAACTCTGGCTAGGGCTCATGCTACCCTTTAACAGCCACCCTCCACTCTCCCTCCTACCCTCACATCTCCATGAATCTGGCAACCCCTGACCCATTCTGCATCTCTATAATTTAGCAGTTTCAGAAATGTGATATAATGGGATCATAACCGCATGTTCCTTTTTATTCTTCTTTTTCCCACTCAGCATAATCCCTTTAAAGGTCCATCCAATGTGTTGCATGCTTCACTAGTTCATCCTTTTGTCCGGCTAAGTGGCATATATTCTAGATACAGGATCTTCGCCAGACAGGTGGTTTTGCCGAAATTTCCTCCAAGCCTTAGCTTGTCTCCATAGTGATTATGAGTGGCAGTGAGTATGCAGAAGCAGGGAATTAGAATGTGATGGCTGTGTGACACACTCTCAGAACTTGCAAAGTCCTTCGCATGCAGGCCCCTGTGGCTAAAACACTACTTTCTGGTGTGCTCTACAGATGGGGGAGGGGAGCTCTGTGGCCAAGCTCGCCTACTCAGTAATACATACTCCGCTCTTTCAAATTTCACGTGTTTAAACTGTTTCTCGTGAAAGTTGTGTTAATTCCAACATGGCATCACTCACATCCCTTTGAAGGGAACGCTCGGCTCAGCGGGGACTGTCACTTGAAGTGCCTAAGTGGGGCCACGTCCCGAAGGCAGCCACGGAGGAGCTGGACCCCTCGCCTAACGGGTCAGGGATCCCACAAAGAGTTTTGCAAATGACTGGAAGTGGAAGCTGATCGTCTCCTACGGCAGCTGGCACAGTGTGACTTGGCAGGACCCGAACGGTCCAGGCAGGCAGGAGGCCCACGCGATTCCGGGGGCGAGGGTAGGGATGGCACCTCTCCGCGCGAAGGGCGGTAAAGAGCGTACAGCGTCTTTAGTCCACCCCAGGATGCCGTGGTGGATGAAGAGGAATGTTTGGAGTTCTTAAATGCCTGAAAATGTCTTCAGCCTCCCATTACAGAAAGAGAAGGCAAACACCACCCCCAGCTGAAAAGGAGATTTTCCCTTGAAAACTCGGAAAACAGCTCTCTGCCTGCCGGGATCCAGCCTGCGCCCCAGAAGTCACATGTGAATCGGCTCTGGGGTCTTGTCTGAGGCATCGTTACCTCCACGTGGGCCTTGCGTGAGCTCACGCTTCTCCTCGGAGTCCCAAAAAGTCTTGGGGGGATTCTTGTATGGGAGCGCTCCAATGACACAGCTCCTTCTTCAGGTCTGCTACTCTGTCACTCAGTCCCGGTGTTTTTATTTTCCGTACCGTTCTTGAGATTCTGATATCGTGCTTCACGGCATCTATGCCTCACAGGTTTATTTTTGACACGTTTTGTCTGTCTTCTTCCTCTGTTGTCTCCGTGGTTTCTAATGTGATTGGTTTTGACAACAATATTTTTATTCTCTAAGAGGGCTCAGTAGTTCTCTAATGCCCCCTCCCTTTTTTTATGAGAGATAGAAATATCAGTGAGAGAGAATCATTGATCAGCTGCCTCCTGCACAACCCCTGTTGGAGATTGAGCCTGCAGCCCAGGCCTGTGCCCTGACTGGGTATTGAACCAGTGACCTCCTGGTGCACGGACTTACACTCAACCAACAGAGCCGCTTGGGTTGGGCGCTCAGGCCTCCTTGATCACAGGATCCCCAAGTCTTACTTTGTGGCTACAACGGGCTCTCAGATCTGTCTGCATGTGCCAGATGAATAAAAAATAAGATACTCACGTTCCCTGACCTGTCATCTGGGATGAACCCCCTCCTTTTTTAGCTGATCTTGTACTTCCTCTTGTTGGGTTGGGAGAAAGAGGTTGTTGATGGCGGTTTCACTGCTGTGGGATAAGAGGCAGTTCTGACAGGGACATTGGTATGGCGCAGGGAGTCATGGGGGGAAGGACTCCAAGGCAAAGGGTGAAACTTGGGAACGTGTAGGTCAAGGCAGAAGAGCAGGGAGCCAGCCCCCTGGCAGATTTCATGAACCTTTGCATCTGACTCAGTAGGCGGAGCCTAACTGAGGGCTCTGCAACGTCTTCTGCTTCATTCCTGTGATCCTGCTTTAACCGGTCACTGGCTAAAGACTGTTCTGTCAACAGAAACTGGGGAGGAGGCTGGAGGGACTCTCAACGAATCCCCGTTGGTAGCTGCTTCCCACCAACACCCCGCTAGGAACCTTGCTGACTATCAGCCCAGGATTCCCCTCCTTGGTTACAGGTTTATCCCTTTTAAAGATTGCATGAGGGATGGAAAGCAAGCGCAATATCCCCAGTTGGCTGCCTCTAACTAATCTTTTACATTTCGTCTCAACTTAGCCATGACAACAGCCCTTGCCTTTATAGGTGCAAATTTCAAGGGGTCACTGGGAGACGATAAAACACAAAGGCAATGAGGTGATAGTGTATTTGGCTGAAAGCGGCTATCTTTTTAAAATACCTTGGATCACAAACCACTTACAATCTACCAGTTAGTAAGTACTCATTAAAAAACAGAAGGGTGACCCCTGTGGCACGCTCAGAATATGGACCTTCTCACCCACATCTGGACACCCTCCTGCTTGTTTTGCAAATGCTCAACAAAGATCACAAAAGAGCTAAAAAGGCCGAAGTTCGTGGCAAGTGCGCTGAACAAGAACGGCTCATGGACGCTTGGCGCAGACAATGACAGTCATTGGCCAATCCATGAACCAGTGGCACAGCTGGTGGTAATGCGTGGACCTGGCGGGATCAATAAAATGCGACTGGACCTCTGCTGTAGAATCTGAGTGCAAGGGCGCCAGTGACACAGGGGTTTTGCCAAAACACCATGTTTTAGTCTCTGACGCAGGTGCCAAAACACCTGGTGGTTGTTATTGTGCGAAACATTATTTTGTTCCTATAAAATGAAATAATGCAATGTGTAATTATTTCAAACATCTTTTTAAGCCAATCTTCTGTGAGGGCCCCAAAATAATTAAAATCCACTGAAGCATAACTTCAACTTACATACTTTTCATACCTTAGATTATTGTACTCAATCAAGTATGAAAGTGCGATAAAATGCAAAACTATTCAATAAATACAGTATGTCCTTAAATAATGCTTCGACTAGTTAGTTTTAGAGATATTAAAGAAAACTTGAAAGGGCAAGTTAAAATTGGCTGCTTTTATATCAAAAAGGAGATCTCTTTTCATTAGAACTAAGTATTTGAATAACGACTATTATGAACTTTGGAAGGTAGTTAATTATATCTTACATGACTCAAAGAAAAATTTATTAGAATCTCACAATTAATAATTTGTCAAAATCCTTCATTACTAAAACGATACATATGCTAATTGAGTGTCAGTCTAAGTTCAAATATGAACAGTTAACAGTGAGCATTAGTGTCAGACTAAGTTAAAACTGTAATTCCTAATTTATAATGTGTTAAGACTAATTTTTTTTAAAGTTTGTGTGTTTTTTAATTGATTTCAGAGAGGAAGAGAGAGAGATAAAAACATCAATGGGGATGGAGCCCAGCAACCCCCGCATGTGCCTTGACTAGGAATGAACCGTGACCTCCTGGTTCATAGGTCAACTCTCAACCACTGAGTCACACTGGCCAGGTCATGGGCTGAGACTCTTTTCCCACAAAGTCACTGAGAAAAATAGGCATGTAATCTATTTTCATGTTAGTAGGACAGAAGTAAACAGTTAGAGGCAGAGAACTACAGCTAACAGCTACCGAATGGACCACACCCAAATTCCTCAGACAGGCCAGTACAATGGAGATAGGGAGTCAAAGAATTACAGGGGAACAGAGCAAACTGAAATTGAATGTCAGAGCCCACGGATACATAAAACATCCACAAAACCATGAATAGCTATAGCGTTTTCTCCTTTATTCGACCAAACTAAACAAACTTCCTACTACCATAAGACTCAAGTACAGGGACTACAAAGGAAGAGACCCTGTGAGGTCCCAGCAGAATTCCGAAAGCACATTTAATAAGCTCAGCACAGAGTAGAAGATGTAAGGTATAGGCCCAAGTTAGCCTAAAGGGACAGTTCTTCTCAGAGCCAGAGGGAGGGCCGAGGCTGGTGGTATCCAGTCAAAGGCATCAGCACCCCAGGAGGGGCTGCCTGATGAGGCTGCTCAGAAACGAGGAGCCTCATCACTTTCTTATTTGACCAAAATATCGTCAAAATATTGCTTAGATAAGGCCAGAAGGCATACCAAAGTCATTTGCTTTTATAAACTACAAAGTACCGTGCAAAAAAATGAAAATGTCGGTGTTCTTCATTTTGTAAACCTCAGATTTACGGTTAAGTACAAATAACAAAATAAACACCAAGTCTGGTAGAATAAGGAAAAGATGTTGGCAGAATTCGATGTCATTCTTTGCAAATCGGGTTCTCTTTCCCCTGACTCCATTGACCACACCTCTCATTTCATAATTGGAAATTCTACTTAAAACAGATTGTCAGGCAAATGTATATTTAAGAAATGGAGAGATGGCACTTTGCATTTTCTCACTAGCACATACTGATACATCGTAGAAAGAAAGTGATGAATCACTGTCAGACGCCATGGATCCTCTGAGTGGAAGGCCAAGAGACAGAGAGAGAGACGTGCATCCAGGACAGCTCCGTGGAGACTGGGCTCTGGAGGGCGATGGCCTAGGTCTTCAGGCTCGGAGTTACCATGTTCTACCTCGGTGACTGTGCAAGCTGTCTAAGCTTCTGTAAAACAGGAAGTGATTTCCCGAGCTCACAGGGCTGCCATGAGGCTAAAATAATTCTCCTAAAGCACTTACTCAGGTCAGGGCTGTCCACGGAGTCCACATCAGGTCATTATTAGTGAATATGATGGCTATTACGGTCTCTGCTTCCACTCCCACCTCCTGGAGAAAGGTGTGTTCTAAGATCTTCAGGGAAACAAAGCCTGACCCCCAGAGCAAAAGCAAGACCTTGGCCCATGACATCTGACCAGAGCCGACTGAGACGCAGAACATTCCTGGTTCCTGCAGGAAGCGTGTGCTTCCGGCCCTCTGCTCACTGACCCCTGTGCCCAGGCACGGTTCTCCTCCCAGTTTATGCTACGGGGCCAGTGTGTTTCCTTACCTCCTCGCAACAAATCCATTAATAAAACAACTGGGCATTTGGGAATACAAATAAAGTTGGATTTTGAAAATCTCAGGGTACATGTGCAGAGAAAAACAAAAATATCCTCACTTATCAAATCAAAGCTATTAAATCACGGCGGCTCAATCTAATTCACAGTTCCGGGCGGCGAGAAGATCCAATCTATGGTACAGCGACTAGTCACCAATGACTCGGGAGCCCACCCTCAGGCGGGTACTTCTGTCATCAGAAGGCTTGGGGTGTGTGGAGCCATTGTTTCCAGATTCAGAGAACGTGGGCCAATAGTCCTGTCATGTGACCGTCCCCACGTATTTCCGTTTCCTGCTTTCCAGGTTGGTGGTTACTCCGGGCGCCCCACCTGTGTTATTGTATGTAGGCCGACCCAGAATGGCTGGCAGACATGCACCCGGTCAAAATCATCCCATCATTCTGCTCCCTCACCTGTGGGCTGAGGGAGGAAACCCGACACGGAGTTTCTCACTGGCGACAGTACCTCTCCTACCATTTCAGAACACGCAGCTCTTGGAAATCCAGGAGTTGTTCGTTCTGACTCAAATGTAAAGCGAAGTGAGACCCAAATCACACAGAGAGAACAAACACAGGCACACAGAAGCATGCCGTCCGGAGATCTAGTTTGGGAGCCCACTTAAACCCAGCATCGCCCATCCTATCTAACAAAAGGCTAATATGCAAATTGTCCCCTCCATGCCCACCGGGCTGTACGCTGTGCCAGGTGGGCACCAGGGTCAGACCGGTGGGCGAGGGAGCACGGCCAGGGTGAAGGGAGCGGCCTTGGATTTGGGGGTGAAATGGAAGGAATGGGGTAGCGTAAACAGGAAGCCATTCAGACAGAACAAGAAACAGGGAGAAGAAAGAACAAGCTCTGGGTGTAGGGCACTCATCCCTCCAACTACCCCTCTCGCATCCCAACTCATACACGCCCCCTGGCAACAAGTGGGGAAAGCTCACTTCGTTAGAAAGTAGCAGCATTAGCCTCTGTAACTGGGGCATTATTATAGAGTTAAATCTCCAGCGGGCACATCTTTTCTCCAAGCTCAGCTTACGTCTCAGCAGATGAAACCGAACGTAGCCTGCTTACTTCTTTTCTTTTTAAATCAACCCATCAGGCTGGCTTCCCTGATGGGAGGAGGGGGAGGGGTGACGCCAGGTAAACCAGACGCACTTCCTGCGTTTCCGAGTCAGACACTCACGGCCAGTCTTCATTATGGTGCTGGCAGTTACCTCTCAGAACTGTCGCCACACGCACCGTCAGATATAAATGTAAGTGGCCTTTTAAGTGTAAATATAAATGATCCCTGGGTTCAACTTGGTTTGAATTGTTGACCTTGGTTAGTTCTTCTAATCAAAAGTTGACTCTGCATTAAAAGGCTTGACTATGACACCAAAAGCACAGGCAACAAGAACAAAAGCAGACACATGGGATCACATCCGACTTCAAAACCTGCGCAGCAAGCACCCAAGCCACAGAGAGAAAGGCCACCTACGGAATCAGAAAAATAACGGCAACTTATGCATCTGATAAGTGGCTAATATCTAGCATTTTAAGAGCATTCCCACAACTCAACAACAACAATCATCACATGTTAAAACGAGCAAAGGACCTGAATGGACATTTCACCGATGACTTCTACACAAATGGCCAACAAGTATGTGTGAAAAGATGCTCCATATCACTGAGCACCTGGGACATGCAAACCTAAGCCATGATGAGCTGCCACCTCACACCTGCGGAGAGAGCTGCACTAACCACAGAGAGAAAACAGCGCGTGTTGAGGAGAATGTGGAGAAACTGGAACCCTAGGCACTATGGGTGGGATTGTAAGATGGTGCAATTGCTATGAAAACAGTATAGTGGCCCCTCAGACATTAAAAATAGAATTACTATATGATCCAGTGACCCCACTTCTGCGTCTATACCCAAAATCATGGAAAGCAGGGTCTTGAATAGATATTTACCCCCTTGTTCATAGCAGCACTACTCACTAAGGCAACCCACATGTCCACTGACAGGTGAGTGGATACCCAAAATGTGGTACATACATACCAGGTGCACCAGATAATAATGCGAGTTTTTTTTTTTTCAATAGATGGGAGTTACACATATGTTGATATATATGTGATTTGATATGTATGCTATTTTGTTGTATTGACAGCAAGTGTCAAAACTGCATATGTCAAATTTGCTGAAGGTGTAAACATCATAGATATTTTTATGCTTAAAAATGTCAAATTTTGTGCCCAAAAAAAGAGTATTTGTGGGAAGTTTTAATTCATTACTTTATTCTGAAGAAAAGTGCTGCTGAATGCTTCGGGAAGCTTATGGTGAACATGATCCATCTCAAGATACTTGTGAACACTGGTTTAAATGCTTTAAAAGTGACGATTTCGATGTGAAAGACAAAGAACGTCCAGGTCAACTAAAAAAGTTTGAAGACCAACAATGCCAAACATTATTGGATGAAGATGCATGTCAAACTCAAAAACAACTTGCAGAAAGATGAAACGTTGCTCAGCAAACAATTTCCGATCCTTTATTAGCACAATGAACGATTAGCCTCAAAAAGGAAGGAGCTCCTGTCACAGCTGCAGCATGGATGAACCCTGAGGACATTATGTTAAGGGGAATGTGGCAGGCACAAAGAGACAACTGTAGCAGGTGCCTGAAGTAGCCAAAATTCATAGACACAAAGTAGAACAGTGGTCAAGAGAGGCCGGGGAAGGGGCCAAGGGGAGCTGCTGTTTAACGGGCCTGGAGTTTCAGTCTTGCAAGATGGAAAGTTCTGGAGATGGTTTCACACGATGTGAATAGACTTAACACTGATCAACCTCTACACTTAAAATGGTTAACCACGGACTGTGTGGTCCTGTTTCTGTGGAGTGTCCAGAACAGGCAAAGCTATAGGGACAGAAAACAGGTTACTCAGGGCCGAAGAGGTTGGCAGTAAAGTAAAGTGATAGCTACTGGGTACAGGGTTCCTTTGGGGGGGCTGAGGGGTGGCGGTGATGAAATGTTCTGGAGTGAAACATCAGTGATGGTTGTACAACTCTACATTTAAAAACGTTGAACTGTATGACACCCTTGTGCTCTCTGGCACAGCCCCTCTTTGCTGTCACACATTGTTAAGCAATCCCGCACTATTCAGCACCCCCTTCAAACCCTAAGAAATATTGTGAAGTAGTGCTTTCAGGTATCTTAATAATTATTTCCTCTCAGCCACTGCCTTCAACTCCCTAGGAATTCTAAGGCAACAAACTCGAATGCAACATTAATAACTCAAAACAACGGAAAATGCCAAAGAATTTCAAGGACAAAATATGAAATTCCCTTGCCTGAGATTCAGTACATGTTGCAAACACAAACCTACATATCAGTCAACTTGAATAAGATGCTTTGACATCTTACCCCAACATCTAAAATTAAAACTTCAATTTGCACTAAAAGCCTCATGATTCATCTAGGTTAAACTCAGATAAGAATGGAGTATGAAGAAGATTCCTTACAAGAATGCTTATTTGTCTTCTTTTACCCCTCAAATGGGAAACTCAAGCTCAGTGATTTGTAAGCATCTTGCAATAATAGAAACGATTTGAGGATATATTATGTTTACACCTTAATGACGTTTCGAGTAGAAAAATAAAGTCAAAATTTCACTGAGAGGAAGGCAATCACTTCATCTCAATAGACATTTCATTATAATTATAATCAATAGGACTTCAAATTGCATTTTCTAAACAGACGTGCTTATTGTTAACTCTACTGCTAGTACTTATTTTCCACTAACCTCAAAAGTCCAGATAATAAAACACCTCTTACTTGTAACAGAAAGCATTATGTGGGGGAGTGGAAAGAGGGTTGGTTGTATCACAATCTGGTATCTGTAAGCCCAAAGAGCACAGATCAGTGAGCAAAACAAAAAACCGAACAAACAAACAAAAAAAAACCACAGGAGGCTTCACCACCCCACCCCTGGTTTCAGAAACTGTCTTAGACCTTCTTCCTTTTATTGGCCTTTCTTTAAACTCCCGTTAGGTTGGGTACAATCCCTTCTTTACCGTCACAGAGACAGGTGGAGGTCTCTCTGGCTTTACCTTCAGTGCTGTGCTCATGTTCTCTCCCCGCCGGAGACCCAATTCATCCCCTCCCCGTGGGTGCTGCACCCAGGCTCACAGAGGTTCAGACCAGCCCCCTGGAAGGTGGATAGACAGAGCAGGGGCCACCAGAACAGGCCCTACAGAAACAAAGTCAGAGAAGACACCCAGTGGGCGGAGAGAGAGGCTGCTGGCTCTACAAAACCATGTCATCCTGACGTACAAAGACTTGTTTGTCCAGAGCAACCAACCCACCTAGCAATGTCTTTCGGACAGACTGTTCGTCTCCTTGGAAAGTGAAGACTTGGGTACCTGTTGTGCGTTCAGACTCTAATGTGGAACATCAGTCCCACGAAGCTACCGCTGTCCTTCGACTGCCTGCCTTTGCTTTGCAGTTCTTCCATTTTAAGGCAGCATCGTTATCCTACTAGTCTTTGAGCTCTCATTTGCATATGTAGGGAAATCTAACGGTTTCCTACAAGCACACTATTCGGAAAGGCCGCAAGACGATTTTCACGGCTGCAGAGCGGGCCTGGGTTCATGACAAGCACCACGCAGCGCGTGGGGTCCCGGCGTTAACGGGACACGGTGTCAACTCCGAGGAACTGGCGTGGACCCCGGCTGCAAACGCCCAGGCGATGCGCAGAGCGTTCTAGAACACGGTCCTGCACTGGAGGCGGGCGGCGTGTGCCGGGAGGGCCCTGGAACGCAGGGCGGTGTCTACAGCAAAGAAACGCTTCCTTTTGTTCGGACTAGGGATTTGAGTCCCGGCTGCTACATGGTTAAGAACTAAAACCGGGGGAGCATTCCCGACGTGACCAACACTCACACAGCACTTTCCAGGCCCAGCCACGGCGCTGAGCGCTCTGCGGCCACTGCTTGGCCCTCAGCAGCCCCAGCAGGCCCCACAGACAGACGCCACCACTCTCCCGGCCCACATTACAGGGCGCCGAGGCCCTCCCGGCCCACATTACAGGGCGCCGAGGCCCTCCCGGCCCACATTACAGGGCGCCGAGGCCCTCCCGGCCCACATTACAGGGCGCCGAGGCCCTCCCGGCCCACATTACAGGACGCCGAGGCCCTCCCGGCCCACATTACAGGACGCCGAGGCCCTCCCAGTCCACATTACAGGACGCCGAGGCCCTCCCGGTCCACATTACAGGGCGCCGAGGCCCTCCCGGTCCACATTACAGGGCGCCGAGGCCCTCCCGGTCCACATTACAGGACGCCGAGGCCCTCCCAGTCCACATTGAAGGACACTAAGGCTCAGGGGGCTGAGCCCACACAGCCAACCAACGGAGGCCCCGAAATCCAAATCGCGTGGTTTGGCCTCAAAGTCCACGATTCCCTAACCAATAACAAGAGCATGTACAAAGGGGGTGGGAGCGATGGGAGGCGTCCATTACAGGGTCAACAATAAAGAACAGTGCATATTTCTTTTACAAGGATCAGAGCTCTTGGCGAGTATCCATCTCTCAGCGGCACTGATGTGAAAGAACCTAGGCAGGCTCCACTCACATGCACGTGGCGCAGGCTTCCCAGTAAACACACATGGTTCCTTCAGACGAGAGGTCCACTGCTCGGGTCCCAGCTCAGACCAGCGGGGTGAGCACTCCCAGGTGACAGTGCCCATAGGCGGCTGGTTGCCCAGAGCCTGGAGACTGCGCAGGTGGCCCGCTCTCTGGGACGGAGAGCCCCGCCCCTGTGTTCTGAGCACCCAGTCAGGTGTGCACGCTCTCTGAACTTGCGGAATGTGGGTGAAGGTGAAGACACCTGCAGTGCAGGCAGGAGGGCCTGGCAGTGCAGAAGGGCGGAGGGAGGGCACCGTGCGCACCAGCTCCTCTTGAGGCCTTTGCCGCGGGCTCCTTCCTCAGCCCAACCCCATGGCCTCTCCCCTCTCCTCTCCCCCTTTCTCCCCCCCCCCCCCCCCCCGCCTCCTGTGCTGAGGGGAGTCTGGGCTGCAGGACAAGGGCGGGGAGGAGAGCCAGCTCAGGAATCAGAGAGGGCCCTGGGCAGGGCAGCCATGCGGCCAGTCCTGAGCCCACGCCCTCCCACCCAGGTCTGCTGGCCCCAGGGAGGCAACTGGGAATTGAGGGGTGGGGAGGGGGGAGGCAGGCAGCAAGGGAGCCCCCACCTCCTTTTCAAAAAACCAATGAGTCAAACTGAAGGAGAAAAGGGTCTCGCCTCCTCTTGCTCGCTCCAGGCGGGGCCCTCGGTCTCCCTTTGAAAATGACTTTGGGAAGAAAAGGCGGTTGAAGGGGGGCCTGAGGAAAGGGGGGAGGGGGAGACCCTGAGGGAGGGGGAGACCTGGAATCATTCCCGGAATAACCCCTGGAGGCAGAGACACACCGACAGGAAACTCAGTGATCTTCCTGCCCCGCGTTCCTGATTCACGCGCCACCTGCGTGCGGACACGGCCACACATCGCCGTGGGAGCCCGAGTGCCACCTTCCCAGGCAGCCTTCCTAGTCACGGGGTCACGGGAACGATGCTTTATCCAGAAGGCGCCAAGCTGTCACCGGTGTGGTCTCTCCACATACTCAACACTCCCTCCTCTCCGGTCCACCAGGGCCCTGGGTCCCCGTCTAGACCCCTGAGGCTCAGTGATGAACAAATCAGACCCGGGTTCCAGCACCCAGGGGGTTACCTTCTGCCATCGTTCGCTGCCAACTGAACTAGAGGTTGTCCACGGAGGATCACACTGTGAGAGCCTCTCACTGGGCGTAAACTGGAACAGCCACCCTTCATGTTGCTTATACTCTTGAGTTCTCATCTTGCCTAGCATGTATCTTGCATAGAGCAGGCAATGCTCTTTTTAAAAAAGAAAATCAGTTCAACCTTTTGAACAAGAAGAGTCTGTATTTCTATATCATATTGGAACGTGCAACCTTTGATGGACTTTCGGGAGGAAATCTCACCTTTGTGTTTGGCATAGGTGCTCAGAGCTTACCGCATATCGCAGACACACACAGAAATGTAAACATACTGGTATAAGCTGGGGCAGAGAAAAGGCAAGATGCCACGTCTATTTCCAACATATGAAAAGTCATGTGACAACAACTTCAAAACAAGGTTATGAAGCATCTGTTTCCTAAAGGTGTGTTTCCGAGAAGAAGTTGAAGAAGTAATTTTAACGTGGTAACTGACATCATTCAAATGATTTCCAAAGGAATCGAAAACGGTGTGTCATGAGGTAGTTCTTAAATTCCTCCTCGTTTTGAGAAACAGGACAACCTGTACTCACTCAAACAGATCCAGTTCTTTCTCATCCAACTTTAATCTCCAAAACACTCCGGTGCTATGACGGAAGCCGCGACAGAATTAATACCGCTACGGCATTAAAGTCACTAATACATCACTTAGTGGGGACCGCACTGTTGAGACGCTGCTCATGGCGGATTGTGAGCCTGCTACACACTGTTATTTACACCAGGAAACCACCAAGAAACACTGAGGGGTGAGGTCGGCCGCTTCCACAGGGGACAGGAAGCTCTTCCCACGGCCTCACCCATCTACCTTCCTTCTCTTCCTCTTCTCACTGCTTTTCCTCTTTTATCTAGCAAACATTTGTGTGTTCATAAGGCTCAGAAAATTCCGCCTGAAAGCAAGCAGGGTATACATAATCAATATTCTTCACAATTTGATCATTTGCTCACCCTAATCAATCAACAGGGTTTCTTAAACCTGTGCTGGGTTCTGTGCTACCCTCCTCCCAAAGAAACTCAAACTGGTGGTCCAGCCCACAATCCCGGACTAAAGACAGAGCCACTTCCTGGATCCCAGATTCTACCGAAGCTGGTGGGCTGAGCTTTACGAATTCCTACGTAGGCTGCGGTGAAAGGGACGGAGAGAGGCTGGGCATAGCAGAAATGCGCCTCTCAAGCCCCATCATTTCAGGACCAGAATGGCATCCTTAGAATGAGTGTCCCATCAACCCAACAAAGAACAACACACAGGTTTAAAGCTTGCTTCATGTTGGTTGCCATCATTTTCTTTTAAAAAATATATTTTTTTTTTAATTTATTTCAGGCAACGAGAGGGATAGAGATGGAAACATCAATGATGAGAGAGAATCATCGATCAGCTGCCTCCTGCATGCTCCCCACTGGGGATCGAGCGCACATCCCAGGCATGTGCCTTGACTGGGAATCAAACGTGACTTCCTGGTTCATAGAACGCTCACTGTCACGAGTCAATCTGTAAACTGTTTTTCAACCTGGGGTGTGGAGAGGAATAAAGCATTGTAGGGATTAGCTGCTGCTGATGGGAACGTGTAATGCCCCTGGGAGTGTTGGGGAGAGAAGGAGAGGGAGAGGAACACTGCTGTGCCCTCCATAAACACCTCAGCTCTCCTCAAGGATGGTCTGTGGATTCTATCGCTCCAGGACTGGAGACAGAAGCAGAGGGGTCAGCCACTCCTGTCAGTTCATCCCATCAGTCACCAAATCGGCTGATACTTTCCCCGACCCCTGTAACAGACCTGAGGTGGCCTTAACAAAAACCATCCTGGAACCCTGATCAAAAGTAAATTTCATTCCTTTTTAATGCTTTTGTTGAAACTGGGAAAATGTTGTGAAATTGAATGAGAGAGACAGCAAATGCCCAAAGCAAATGCAACTCATTTCTGAGTATGAACGAGATACCAGACGCCGTGGCCCTTGCAGCTGTGTACCAACCGGTCACCCCCTCACTGGAAGGCTCACGTGATGCAGCAGAGGGACTGTGACCGGCTCTGTGGTCTCGGAGACCCTGCGAAGGTGCTGCTCTGGGCAGGAGAACGCGACGTGGAGCAGGGCCTGATGACACACCGTTTGTGATCTACAGATGTCACGGTGTACTGCCACAGACACTAAAAACTATGCCCACTGATTAGTATTGAATTATTAGTACTTCCATTTTGATCCGATTTCCTGAAGTGCTAAAACTAGAGCTAAAATAACGTTTCATCTGTTAACCACAGGGCCAAGAATTTAATCAAAGGAGACCTGTTGGCAGCGACAATAAATTTAGCAAGGAAGATGCATATTATTCCCAGGAGAAGCCATCTTATTTTATGAGGGGACTGTTATTTTAAAAAATAAGTGTAATGATTTTAATAATCCTGCTGAGCCTGTATCCATACCCACCAGAGACCAGAAAGATAGGAGGGTGAGGGAGGAAGGTTCCACCACAGAATCAGACCAACCAGCAAGAAGACAATACCCGACCGTCGGGTGGTGAGAGAAGAAACACACATAAAAATCAAGTGTAATAATTCAGCCACCTAGATTATTTCAGTATTAAATGATACATCAGTATAATAGCCAAAACCACGATCCTAAAAGCAGAAAGATTATTCCCAACACTATCTACTTATGGGACACAGAGCAGCATGATTTCCATCGAAAACAAGGTGTGCTTAAACTCTTAACATCGAGAAGGAAAATATTCAGAACTGTGCAGCCCCTGAAAGTGGGAAAGAGCTACATTTGCAATGTCGCTTTCTTCCAGCAATGCAGTCTGATTGCAGATCTAAGGCTCCCTGAGGGCAAGGTGAGGCCCTGGCGTACTATCCCACCCCAGCATCCAGCCCCCGGGCGGGCTTCAGCCGAGGCGGGCATATTTACTGAAGGAATGGATGAACGGATAGATAAACGTGGACAGATTGCTTGACTGTGGAATGAATAATACATCTCATTTTAACTAATTTAGTATTCACTTTTATTTTTTATCATTGCTTGCTCCAGAATCAGGTATCTTTTCCTTAGACCTCTTAGAGTTGAAACATTCCATGATTTGTAATCCTATACAATAAAAGCCTAATATGCAAATCAACCGACCAGCAGAACAACGGGTCTCTAAGACGCGCATGACCACCAGGGGGCAGATGCTCAATGCAGGTGCTGTCCCCAGCCTGCAAGACCCAGGCCAGGCAAGGCGGGTGCCAGCGCGCCGCCCCCTCCCCCCCCCCCCCCCCCCCCCCCCGCCAATCACCCTGCCGGTTGCCCCACAGATTGGCCCTGATTGCCAGCCAGGCCTAGGGACCCTACCTGTGCACAAGTTTTGTACACTGGCCTCTAGTAGGCATATAAATTCCCAGAGTATTTAACACAGAACTAAATGTCCTTGCCAACCAGATAGGTCTTTTGGCTAATATTAAAAAAAAAAAAACAAAAAAAAAACAAAGGCAAAAACAGACAAACTGTTTGAGTGCCATTAGTACCAAAGTCTCAAATAGCACACTAAAAAAAAAAAAAAGAAAAGAAAAGAAAAGAAATTCAATAAAACAAAGCCTATCACAGCCAGAACAATTGAACAATTTTCCTTTCATTCTACCCGACGCAAATGATCTGAATGCTTATCCCAAGCAGCTAGAAGTTAATATCTTTCTGCTCCTACAACACCTGGCGGGTCTGTCTCGGATGGCGTGTCACAGAAAAATCTTACCATTTACCGCTGAAAACAAAGCTTCCCTCCTTCCCCCGCCCGTCCCCTCACTGCCGTGGAGAGTGATGTTGACATGGGATCACACTGCTGGCCCTCAGATGCCATTATGAATGTATAACAGAGGGGAAAGCTCAGGACTGAGATTAGTTGACTGGGCTTCTCTGGGGCTCTCTCTGGGCCAATTACTGAAGACTTTGCATTTACATATAAATAGCTCTAAATTCCAACACAAATGTACTTGAAGACACTGAATCAAGTAGGTCAGAAAAGCACGGATTAGGTGCATTTCAATTTAATTTTCAGGTATTTACAACAAGCACGTATTCAAGTAAATAAAAGAAACAGAATCCATTTTTCTCACAGAAAGCAGCACTGTTTAAATATATTTCAATATTTATTCCCACACTGCCCTTCAACCCTTCAGTCAAGGTTCTTTGTGGCACGGCTCTTAGCCTTTCTGCTGAGAGAAAAACGAAAGGATTAAGCGGTTCTGTAGGCCTGTGCTCTGATGTCTGGGATGGGCAGTATGATTTTTATTTTCTCTGAGGGTTTGTCCGTCTACATCAGAGATGCTCAGGAGCTTGCGAGCGCCTCACAAAAGATGCCATGAAAGGAGGCACACTTGTCTAGCATGACTTGCTTTTCTCTTTCTGTGTAAGCTGGTTGGGGTTTCCCGTCCCTTCAGGCTCTCTCCCCCTGGAGGCCACTGCGGAATGAGTAGAGCTTCATCAGCAGTCTCTATCCACTGGCTCACCACAGATGAGCCACGCCACGTATTGGTCGATTTTCAACCCCTGTGCTGCAGGAGTTTGTAAAAACACGCAATACCTGGCTATTTAGGCAGGGGCACTGACCTCTTTCCCCTCCGATTGCTAAATTTAAAAAAGGACCACAGCCCACACAATCGCCGTCCGGTGTGAATGAATCAAAATTATACCTTTTTTCGGTGTGTCAGATCGGCCAAAAAATATATTTTGGGGCGTGCCACAGAATTTTAATGGTTAGTTTATGTGTGCCAGACGATGAAAAAGGTTGACAATGGCTGGTCTCTTGTATAAAATCCACTTGGACTCCCGCCACAGCTCACAACTAGGATTGATGGGCAGTAGAAACAAAGCTGGGGGCAGCAAACAATGACCCTGTAGGCGGCCAGTCTGTGCTGAGCTCTGAGCTTTCTGAACTCACTTGTGGGTCTACACAGATGTACAGAGAAAAGGAGGCTCCTTAGGTTGGCTGCCCTCACACTGAGATAGTATTGGCGGTGTTTATAGTTTATAAAGTATGTCAGAATCATTTGTTTTGCTCTGTGTAAATATCTAAACATATTTCGTTCACTGAATTTCACAGATAAAGTGCCACAAGCTGAAAAGGCTAAAATAGAACGTCTTCTCCTAGTAACAGTGTGTGGAAAGGGGCGGGGGGAGGGGGGAGAAGAGGGGGAGGACAGCAACAAAAATCCGGAGCATGGCCCCAGCCCGTGTGGCTCAGTGGTTGAGTATCGACCTATGAACCAGGAGGTCACAGGTTCGATTCTGGGTCAGGGCACAGGCCCGGTTTGCGGACTTGATCCCCAGTGGGGGGTATGCAAGGAGGCAGCCCATCACTGATTCTCTCTCATCATTGATGTTTCTATCACTCCCTCTCCCTTCCTCTCTGAAATCAATAACAACGTATTAAAAAAAAAAAAAAAAAAACTTTGGGGTATGTGCAATAAGAGCCAAAATGGCAACCATAAAGGGGTGGAGCCCAGTCTGGGAAAAGAACCAGATTGGATCAGGGCACGGACCCATGAAGGTCCAGGAAAGGGACTGGTTGGGGGGAGGGCCCAGCACAAGCCTGGGAAAACCCAGGAGGCAGGTTGGATAGTTTGAATGACAGCCAGCTTGCTCCCGAGGGCGTGCTATTTTCCTCCACCCACAGTAGCAATACGTCTTGCCACTCTGCTTAAACTTCTCCCATGCCTGTGCCCTTTGAAATTCCTTTCTCACAACACGGCAAGAACCCATTTCCACCAGCAACGCGGGCACGATGGAAGCGTTTGCTAAAATGACACCATGGTAAGTTCCATCTTCAAGTGATAACCCGCAGTCAGGTTGGCTGTGTGGGGAGGCTAATACTGTTTCTCTGTGGCTGACACAGTTCTCAGACACAAGCTTTGATATATGTACAGGAAGGACCCAAACAATTAAAATCCTGACTTCATACTTCATGGGGCAGAAATTCAGAAGAGGAAAAAAATCTAAGTTCACAGACTAAAGCTGTATTTATTATTATTTTTAATCACAGAAACCTGACAACTTAGACAGACTAGGGGGAAATTATCCTATATAATAAAAGGCCAGCCACCGTAAGTGTTACGACCAGGATGACCAGAGACCAGAACCACTACGGCTCCTCGCCAGGCTGGCCCCACCCCCAAGCAAGTGGTTAGGGGTGATCAGGTAGGCAGGCCAGAGGTTAGGGGTGATCAGGTAGGCAGACAGCCCCTTGCAGGACTGGCTCCCCCCACCCCCCCGCCGCCCCGCCCCAGCAAAGAAAGGGAAGGCCCAGGCCACTGGCTGAGACTCTGTGGCAGGTGTGAGGCCGGCCAGCAATCACCCCACAGAGGGAGGCCCAGGCCAGCCAAGCCATTGCACCGGTGTGTGTGGGGGGCGGGGGGAGGGAGGGGATATGGCACTGCACAGATGACAAGCAGTGGCAGCAGCAGGGGTGGGGCCAGCTGCCTGCAGCCGGGGGAAGGAAAGCCCCGATAGGCCATGATCTCAGGCCAGGCCTGCGGACCCTACCCGAGGGGTCCCGGATTGTGAGAGGGTGCAGGCTGGGCTGAGGGACCCCTTCCCCCGAGTGCACGGATTTTTGTGCACCAGGCCTCTAGTTTTTTAATAATAAAAGGCGAAAGTAAAATGAAGCAGATATTTGTCTATTAGGTTTGACTATATGGAGCCAAATGAGTCATGTGCATTGCAGAGAATTGATTTCTTATAACTTAAAGATTCATATGCTTAAAATTTTAAAAGTCTCAAAAACAAACAGCAGACATAAATTTAAAAAAGAAGAATAGTACAACTGTTAACCAGCCTCTGCTATTTTATTCCTTTATCAGACATCTGAACCTCTAAGGGTAAAACTAGTCTTTATTAATGTTTGCAAATAAATCACCAAGTTCAGCATGGAAAACGAGACTTTTCTGTAACCTTAGCCAAAGCTCAGTATCATGGATTTCCACTGTCAAGTCCAGTAGCCATAACCTTGGCAGCTCCGCCATGAGCTTCCCATCAGACCCGCTCATGCTGAAGGAGCGGTCAGTGATTAAACCACAAGTACTTAGCCGGCCATGTGCCTGCTTCCTTGTCCCCGACCACAGTCTCCCCCTCCCCCTCCCCCTACAAATCCCACAAATGAGATGTTGCAGTCAGCACAGGGAATTCACTGTCTGCCATTATTGCGGAATATACTTAATATTCATCTTCTTTCTAAACACAGATGATAGCACAAGGCTGTGATGAAATTTTCATGCAATGGAAAAAACTATGTAATTATTTGTAATGAATATGGGACAAGTGTCTGTGAAACCGCTTACTAAATACACCATCAAAAGGAGAGTCTGGGAAAAAATAGTAAACTCTGTCGTATTTCAATGCGGGCCTCATTAAGTGAGAGCTGGTTTCTAGAATAAGTGCTGGACGCTGCTAACATCCGAAGCCTGTAGTTACTATTCCATGGTTTTCCTTGCTCTCTCTCTTTTCTCTTAGTATCACAGTGTTTGCTAAGGACAAGGCTATGTATTAAAAAAAAAAAAAAAAAAAGGCTCATCAACATAAACTTGCAATCTAAAATGATTGGGTCTGAAACGGAAAACAAAAAGTCATGAGCAGTCCTGTAAAAACTAAGCTGTAAAGTAAAATCTTCAAATGTCACTGGAATCTGAAACGTCCTCTTAAGAACGTCTGAGAGGTACCTGAGGGACTAGGATACTTAGTGCATCAGTTAAAACTATTTAATCTTTATAGAGAGTAATGACTACTCTTCAGCATTCAAAGGCAATGCTGAAATACATTTCTAAAGTATTTCATGTAGTAAGTTGTAGTAAACAGCTTCTTTTTTTTTTTTTTTGAAAAATCACAGTTTCAAAGCTGTTGAAGAAACCACTCAGATGGAGTTACATTAAAGATAGTAAATGTGATTCGTCTGAGTAGTTACAGTGGCTCAGATGTCACTCGTTACACCAGCTTCCCACGGATTTACAACTCACGGACACTGATCAGTTTCCCAAAACCCGTGCAGAACCTGGTGCAGGAACGGAGCTTAACAACTTCCGGGGCGCAGCTCGGGGCACGCCCAGGGCCACTCAGGGCAAGACGTGAGCTCCCCGCCCCCTGTTCCCTGCTCCCCGGGGCCAGCTGAGTTGGGAGCAGACCTGGTCTCCCCACTTCCGATGCCATCCTGAGAGGTGGGGCCCCTGGGAGGTGCCCTCTCCTTTTTAGAGGTGAACTGTGAAGAGGTCACGTGGCATTTGGATCAAAGTACCAATAAGGCTGAGGAGACGGAGCTGCCGGTCTGTCGCCGGGGCACTGGCCAGTGTTTTGACCTGAGAACCAAAGGATGAAAGTGAAGTCCCCCCGCCTCAGCAGAGAAGGAATCCCCCGTTTCCCCATCAGTACCTGGAGTCCACTGACCACGGCCAAACGCCTTGGGACTCTTTTGCCACGAATCCAAACACGGATATAAAATTGAGGCTAATGTGTTAGAAGAAAATAAAAAGACTGTTATGTTTCTAAAATAAGGTATTTGAATTTGTTACTCCTCCCTTTCCACACTAGCTATAATTGTAGCCACTCCAATCCCGAAAGACATTTCCGGAACAACTGGCATGACCCCGATATTTCTGATCTTTCAGAAAATCGTTGTTAGAGAAGAGCAGCTTTGAAAAAATACCGACAACACGCGAGTGACTTCTGGCAAGATCCCAGGTCCTGTTTCATGGGCCCCGGGGACAGAGGCCCGGAAGGCAGTCACTCTGCGGCACAGTGAGGAACCCCCATCAGAACCCCACAGCCCAGCCTGCCAGCAGCGTTCCACCTCAACAGCCGAAGGGCAGTGACGGGGAGGCAAGGAGTGTGGGAGGAAACCTACTGTATCTGATCACTGAAAGGAACTTCGAACGTTGAGGCAATTACTAAAAAAAAAAAAAAATCAGCCCCTTCTACAATTTCCCCATCACCTAACGTGAAGAAAATAAGTGGACAAAAACTGTAAGTGTCTAAGTGTCCTGAATGGTCACAGGCTGCTTCTTTTTCAGTCTATTAATTTTATTAATTTGGTGGAATACATTACATTGTTTGACACCACCTTTGCGTTCCTGAGTAAAACCTACTCAGTCCCTAATATATGATCTTTTTTATACATTGATGGATTTGATTTGCTAAAATCTTGTTGAAGACTGTTTACAGCTGTGTTTATGAAGGATGCCGTCTTAGTTTTTTCTTATGACTTCCTTTCTATCTCCAGACCTGAGCTACAAGAAGTGTTGTAAAAACATTCTTCAGGAGAAGGGAAAAGGAAACCGGATGGAAATGCAGATCAAAATACGGACTGAAGAACGCCAGAAATGAAAACCCTCGCAGAGACGGACAAGTAGGTGTTAACATTTCTACAGAGGCACAAAGGACTTCGAGTAGCCAAAACACTCTGAAAAGGACAAAGTTCAACAACTTGTACTACTTGACTTTAGGGTATACCTAAGTCCTGCATCAAAAGGGCATCAGCTTCGCCTAGCCTACAGAGCAGGGGTAGGGGAGCCCTGGCCGCTGTGACTCCATTGGTTGAGCATGCACCAACAGGTCGCTGGTTCAATTCCAGGTCAGGGCACGTACCCAGCTTCAGGCTCAGTCCCCAGTTGGGGTTCATGCGGATTGATATTTCTGTCTCAACATGTCTGTCTGTCTGTCTCTCTTTTTCTCTCTCAAAAAAAATCAACAAAAATATGTATTAAAAAAATGGGTAGTTTAACTAGAACTACTACCAGGACCTCGTTCGCCATCTGCTGCACACTTAGACCAATAATCCTGGCAGGTGCCAAAAAGGAAACGACCAGAAGGGGCATGAAAAGGTGTCATCATTTAATCCTGTTCACATCCTCCCACATAAACAACTGACGTGGGGAAGCTAAATAAAAATGTCTAAAGAAGATAACACACAACCCTACGGGGAAACATGGAGCACCATGGACCAGTAGTTGGCTACTGGAGATGGGGTCGCTGAGTTACAATGAGTAACAACTCTTGAACCCAAGAGTTGGCGATGAACAGTGACTGCTTCTACCAGTATGACAGACTACAAGTGAAAAGTCAAACACACGTGCGATTGTGCAACCAGATTTCTTGTCTCAGCCTAACTGTATACGTATATGCTGACATATATAAATTCTAGCAATATTTAATAAGCATGGACATAGCTATGGCTGGACACTCAATTTACTGCATACTCCTTTAATCAGTGTTGCACAAGCCACGGAAATTGTGGATACCATCATGTAACATAAGGAATTACCAGGTTGTCCTTTTTTTTTTTTTTTTTTTACTTTGAGAAACCCTTCTTAACTGTCTCTACTCCTGAGCATAGGACTTCCTCTCCTAAATGGAGCCACCTGACACTGATTGGGCGGGTCACTCCACATGTGTATTATCTTATAACATTCAGGCTTGATATTGGGCAAGTTATCTCTCCAGAACTCAGTTTCCTCGCCTGTTAAATGGGAATAACAATACTTACTTCCGAGGGTATTGTGAGGATTAGGTGAGCTAATGGATTCCAAGGGCTTAAAGCAGAGCCTAGCACATAGGAAGTTCTAGGATGTTTTGTCATTATTGTTACTACTACTTTTCACTATTATTGGCTCATATTATTCCCTCTTTTGTACCAATGTAAGTCAAGAAATATGGAATTTTAGAGCTACAGAAACCTTAAGGCTAACACAAGAAAAAAAAAAATCTCCAGATCTAGTTCTCTGCTGCTTATAATGCTACTAGAGGCCCAGGGCATGAATTCGTGTACCAGTGGGGGTCCCTCAGCCTAGCCCACAGGATCAGGCTGAAACTGGCTCTTTGACATCCCCCGAGGGGTCCTGAATTGTGAGAGGGTGCAGGCCAGGACAAGGAACCCCACTGGTGCATGATTGGGGCCAGGGAGGGACTGTGGGAGGGCTCCAGGGCATGTCCAGCCCATCTAGCTCAGTCCCGATCAGCCGGACCCCAGCAGCAATCTAACCTACCAGTCAGAGCATCTGCCCCTTGGTGGTCAGTGCACGTCATAGCAACTGGTTAACGGGTCGACTGTCTGCCCCCTGTGGTCAGTGCATGTCATAGCGAGTGGTTGAGTAGCCTTAGCATATCATTAGCATATTATGCTTTGATTGGTTGAACTGACGACCGGACATTTAGCATATTAGGCTTTTATTATATAGGATTTCCTTTAAGCTCAAGACTAACAATTTTCCAGAAACTTCCCCATGATGCACAAACCAGACCCCTAAAGACAGTGAGAAAACACCATGAATGAAACCCTGGTGCCAGCGGTATGAAATGCAGGTGGGCTTACAGGTGAGCCCAGGTAAGTCACCTTCTCTTTGGTGGCCCCGGCTTACCCACTTCTGGAAGAGTGTTGCACTTGAGGGTTGCCAGGGCCCTTCTGACTTGAATATTCTGAGCCAACAGATGCCTCAGTGCTCTCGGAGGTGTTTACAGGACAGTGGCATCTGGCTTTCTGATACCTCCGAGTTTCTCTCAGGCACTGAACTAGATCATCAGCACCAGGATGCCCCAGGGGGCTCTTCATTCCCCTTTGCCTCCTTCCCCTCCATCGCACTCTGCCTCACTGGAAATTAAATGATTAGCCAAACACTGTCCAGTGGCGGGGGGAGGGGGGGCGGAATAAAGGATTCGTGAAGTCATCAGCACTTCCAGAAGCAGTCCGGAATGTTATTGATGTCACACTTATCTTGTATTAATACCACTGCTTGATTAAAAAGCTGCCCAGGTCTATCACGCCAAAGGGTATATTTCAGGGTATTGTACCCACAGGAAAGGGTATTGTTATTCAGGGTGTTTTACAAACCAGGTAATTTTAGACTTTCTATAGTTTTGGAGAGATGAATACGGGGCTTAACATATTCAGAAATTGGTACAGCATTTTCCTAATGCATCCATTAAGATTATAAACGTCTCTCTAATGTGGTAAGAAAGCACCATGTTTGCAAGGAAAAGGAAACATTTCCTTTTATTAATGTTTTCAAGTGATATAATGGGCTGCAACAGAGTAAATATGCGAGGCAACTGACTGTCGAGGCCAATAATACGCAACCAGGGCCGCTGAGCACACCTGTGGCTCTTCACTAGCAGTCCTATAGGCTCACTCAGACGGAGAAGGAAATATTTCACAGAGTGACACGTCAAAACGATTTGGCATTTGGTCACCAGTAGGCTGTTGTGCTGTGAGCTGATTTCCTTCACCAGGTCATGAGGTGCTGCCTTATTTGAGAGGCTGAGAGGACCTCCGCCTACTGTATCTAGAAGGGAGCAAGCCTCTTAAGAATCCCATGGTCATGCCCGGCCAGTGTTTCTCGATGGCTAGAGCTTTGGCCTGCCAACGGCAGGTTTGTGGGTTCGATTCCCAATCAAGGTCATGCACCTGGGTTGCACTCTATTTTATGAAGAAGTAAAATCATTGTCTTGATGTGGCCACACACCTAATATCCGTGCCTAAAAAAACCTACCCATCTCTGGAAAACTCTCTCCCATAGGCAGGTATGAGGTCGCTAAAGCATCGACCATATCGCAGCTAGCAAATGTCGCCATGCAGAATCCTGATTTGAAATTAAAGCATTTTCCTCATCACCAGTGGTTGGTGTAAGACCGTATCCTAAATTAAGGGAAGAGCTTGCATCCATCCAAAAAAAACTTACAGAACTTAAAAGGCAAAGGAAGAGAATGTGGATCCAAAGATTCTTACTTTTACAAAACCTAAGTATAATTACTCAGAATTCCTGGGTGGCAAAATTGAAAGATAAGCCATCAGTTAGGGGAGAGGCATTCAGAAGAGCGATAGAAAAAGAGAGAGCGCACAGCATTGCTGGTTTAGTTACTGCCGAGAGTCTCCCCTCCTCAGAAACTAGCAATAAGGTAAAAGGGAGAGAGGGAGGGAGCCGGAGGGAGGGAATGAGAGCCATTTTCTTTTCCAACCCGCTAAAGCCGCCTGCTGGTTGGAGGCAACGGGGTGGGCGCACCTGATGGCTAAGGGATGATTTCCCACCTCCTCGTGTGTGTTGCTGGCGACCATCCCACGCCAGCAGCACGTGAGCCCGGCTCTGCAACCCTGGCCGGCCTGGGAAAGGTACGGCCACCACCCTACATGGCCCACTTCCCAACGCGATTTATTTGAAAGGAATTTGATATTCAACTAAATTCCTCCCATAGTTACTCCAGTTACCCGAGCGAGGAACAGTCTTTCACAAGTGGGGAAACGTCAGGCTGTGAGGAGGGGTGACGACAGTGACTCTGAAAACCTCAGACAGCCTGAGTTTCCCCTCTTACTCAAGCAAGCAACCCACCCTGGGAATTTCCTCGCCCGAGATTAATGAAATGTGTTCCACCAAACAATTGCACCAAAGGCAGTGTTTATCCGAATGTGTCTAACATTTGATTCTCTGGCCCAGAGGTTGGCAAACTCCTTAGTCAACAGAGCCAAAGAGCAACAGGACAACGATGGACATTTCTTTGGAGAGCCCAATTTTTTTAAGCTTAAACTTCTTCTAACGCCGCTTCTTCAAAACAGCCTCGCCCAGGCCGTGGTATCTTGTGGAAGAGCCACACTCAAGGGGCCAAAGAGCCGCGGGTGGCTCGCGAGCCGCAGTTTGCCGACCACGGCTCTATCCTGAAATACCCTCCCATCTCAAACGCTCCCCTTACTTCAAAAACCCACGAGTGCTCCCACGTTTCCGGACGTCTCCGTCAAGAGCAACACGCAAACAAGACGGAGAAGACTTTAGCCAGAGGAATCACGCCCGGCACGGTGAATCAGGTTTTCGTCCCGTCAACACGCATCCCACGCTAGGACTGATGCCGCTACGTGGTTCAAACGTCGCTCTGAAGGGGAACCGTGCGGTCACTCAGGTGAGGGGGCACGTGGAGGACGAGCAGCCGCGGTAGCATATAACCCGCTGCTCTGGATCGTGATTCCGGCTCACGGTGGCGAGATAATCTTCCAGGAGATGATCCTGCTGCTTTCGGATTAGGGCTAATTCCCCTGGCCCTCCACCACTGAGGAAATTCAAAGGACTGTGTTTCCCTGGGGCTCATCAATTTCTGACAGCCCCTGATTCGTGAAAAGGTCCCTGCCAGGTCAAAACCTGCTAAAGCTACACTAAGCTGGGTTGTGGTCAAAAGAATAAGTTTATAGAAAAAATAAGAATAAAAAAATAAAAGGCAGCCTTGACATCCACCGCATCGTTTCCAAAATGAGTAAGAAGTGTGTTTCAGTAAACAGTCTGAGCATGTACTTGTGCTCCTGTGACCTGTGCCTTGTGCCCGCGTGTCCTGTCTTCTTCTCCGCAAACACCCACCTGTGGCACAGGCAGCAACGGCTGCTCAACCCCACACTGAGGCCTCCCCGTCCCCCCTGGGCACCTGGGAAAAGCCAACTCTGCCGAAACGCTGTCTCCCCCTGGCTCCTAAGATGCCCTTTCCCCGGAACCTTCCACCTGCGCTCCACATTGCTGGTGGCTTTGGTTCAATCAGCCTCTGAGTGTCGCCAGCCCCGGGCCCTCTGCCTGAGACCACCCTTTCCTCATTCTACTCCCACGCCCTGAGGGGGCCCTACCCACTCTCAGGGCCTCAACCACCACCTCTCCGAATTCTGATCAGCTCCCGGTCCAGGCTTCTGCCTTCAGCTTCAGATGCATGCACCCCGCTGGGCGCAGGCCCCTGAGGCCTCACACCGGGTTCCAGAGGCCTGAGCCAGGCCAGGGCAGGCAGCACGGAGAGTGCGGGCTCGGAGGCCGAACCCTAATTTTGAATCCAGGTCCACTAACTGTACAAACGTGAGCAAGTCAGTTTCCTTCTCCTAAAACAGATACGAAGAATAACCATCTACCCGATGGGGCTGCTAGGAGGGTGAAATGAGCTCAGAATGGGGCCTGGCACGTAAGTGCTAAGTAAAGTATTTGTTAAATAAACTAAGAGACACTCTAGGACCCTTAAACTCCCCCTGGCACTTTCCCTGTGTACTCCTGCTCTTGCAAAGCCACAGGCCCTGATCACTCACCTGGCCAGTTGCATACAGCACTTAGCCAGTCCGTCCCCTGTAAGGGCCAGCCCACTGGTTCTCTCCAAGGCCAGGCACTGGAATGAGCTCAAGCAGGAAGTGCCCTGCTGGGGGCCGCAGGGAGGGAGGGAGGCAGGCCAGGTAGGAGCTGCAGCTGCTCAATTGGCCGCCTAGGGTCTCCGTGAGGACCACGGTCAGGGTGTGGTCGGCCCGCTTAGCAGATGGCTAGCATCTAGATTGGGATTTCGGGATTTTTAAAGACGCATACAAATCTGAGCTTTCCTCCACCGCCTCCAGTCCACGGAGACAGGAAACACGGCCCGGAAGCGGGCGATGGCCATGCCTTCTGAATGGCCGGAGACCCTGTCTCCTTCACCACACTCCAGCGCCTAGCGGAGGACCTGACATAGACTAGTAACCCAAGCGCGGCCCATGTTTCTTGAATAAATAAAATTAAAAGGGGAACAAGGCCTTCCATGGACCTACTTGCCTGAGAAACACATGTACCAGGCTGCGGCCCCACCTCCCCATTCCACACACATCCCTGCCACTCTTCACAGTAACTGCTGACTTCCCAACCTGGGTGAAGAGCCAAGGGCATTCTTGTATTGCCTCCTTTGACTTTCAAACTATGAAATGAAAAACAAGTAGTCCTAGCCTGGCTGGCGTGGCTGAGGGGTGGAGCATCGACCTGTGAACCAGGAGGTCACGGTTCGATTCCCGGTCAGGGCACAGGCCCGGGTTGCAGGCTCCATCCCCAGTGTGGGGCGTGCAGGAGGCAGCCGGTCAATGATTCCCTTTCATCACTGATGCTTCTCTCTCTCTCTCCCTCTCCCTTCCTCTCTGAAATCAATAAATACATATTTTTTAAAAAAATACTTCTATAGGATCCTTTCTTAAAGGTCTCTTGTGAATTAAACACATTCAACAAGTTTTTTAAAAGCAGCAAGAAATTGGTAAAAACTTGAATATGGCACACAAATGTGGAATTAGAATTAACTCCCCAAGAAGCCTGGGATTTTAAGGGTGCTCCCTTCTCGCCTCCTCTCCTCCTCCCAACACTAACATCTTAACAGTTTATTTATAAAGTACCCAAAAGCGCCTGTAGGAAAATCCATAAGCATCAAAGGAGATGCAAATTTGACATCTGCCACTTCAGTCTTGCAGAATTTTCTATTCTCTATCATAGCTAAGTTTGCGATCTTTCTTTAGGTAGGAACTCATTCCCTTGTAAGTACTACGGGTTAAAATTAGCTGCTTTCAAAAAGAGAGAACAAAGAGAACAGAACAAAGTTGTGTTTCAATACTGGAACATGCCGGCATTGTTGTTTGACCTAGATAGAGCAGTCTTTGGAATCCAAAACAGAAATAATTACACCTGTGGCCTCATGACTTCTCTGCAGAGGTGCAATAGAGAAGTGTTGGTTCCTACGTACCAGACAAGACCGCAGCCTAGGGTACAATGCTTTTAATTAGAAGGCATGAGACAAAGGAACAGCGGCGGGCAGGAATGTTAAATGGAGATCATCGCTCTACATTCAGCTAGCAGAGAATGACTAATTATTTAGCTGGTTTGTCAGGAGGGGATTTGAGAGAGAGCTAGAAGGAAGTTCATAATCCAAGAGGTACCGAACCTCTGATAAAAATTACAAAACGCTGAGGCATTCGCCAGGTTAGTGCTTGCATTTCAGTACCAATCAAAAGATAGGACGTCAAGCAGTTGTGTTCCTTGAGCCCTTCTCAGCCTTACTCACTGTTCCCTAGATGCTTTGGATCTGTTGGAAATCTCCTCGCCGTGACCATTCAAAGCAGCATTACCATCTCACCTCACACAGCATGGCATGCGGAGAAGGGAGAAAATGAAGCCAACGCAGCCCTGACCTATCGGGACTTGGAATCTAATAGCATGCACACGTTGTAACTTTGGGTGTCTTCATACACAAACCAGACCAACTGCCCATCAATCTATTTATGCTGTACTTCTTAACTATTTAAAATTCCTCCAGGAGTGACAAAGCAACAACGAATTCGGATAGGTAACATAATGGCGAAACAGAATGCTTGAGAAACAAACACCCAACAATTGATCAAATTCGATACTCTTTTATACCATCAACAATTAAATTACGTGTGTGTTAAGTGAAATAATGAATGGCAATCATTTTAAAGGTGTCTCTCTCTCTCTCTCTCTCTCTCTCTCTCTCTCTCTCTCTCTCTCTCTCTCTCCCCCCCTCTCCCTTTCTCTTACAATCATATAATCCAGTTTTATTTTCCTCGGAACATTTCTGGGTGAGATTACCTCATTCACTTCCTTGGCTATTTGAGGTCTATCTCCCCAACTCAAATGTGTGTTTCATGAGGAGAGAACCCCTGAGCCCCATAAAATAGAATCAAAGCTCAACACAATGAAAACCGGGGATACTTGGATCAGGAGAAATTTCTCCACAATAAATAAGAGATTTCCCCCCCTAAAATAGAAGCCAGCTTTGACAAGAGTACAGAATTCAGTGAAATCAGCGATCTAGGAGAGGCGAACGCCAAGGCATGTGTTTCTGGCCTCCAGCTCTCTGTGGTCTTTCATAATCAATGAGTAGATCTTAAGAGTACCTAGAAAAATTTCTGAGCTGTATATTGTCCATAAACGTCTGCTCCTCTGAGACAACATTTCAAAGGAGCAGCAACGAGCTTGAGAATCTGCTGGTTGCCAAGGCAGGAACAGCAGCTGCGCTGGGCAGCCAGCTCCCAGGGAGAGTGCATTAGCAAGCAGCCTGCCAAGGCACAAATCCCCAGACAGCCCCCGTGACTCCTTCCCCGCGGAGACAGCGGACTGACCAGGATGCATCTTAGAAGATATTTGGGGGAGATTTCCAGCCAAGATGACACTGGTTTCACGCTTTGAGGCCGTTTCTCTGAGAAACTCACAGCCCCCTTCCCCCCAAAAAATAAATATGAGATGTGGGGCATGGCTACAATGTTCGGACAGGTTCAAGCCTTGGACTGATGAGAGGGCACAGTCCTCTCGTGGCCACGTGCAAGTCCCAGCGTGGAGGGCAGGGTCTCCCAGCACAATGATAGCCAACAGCTGGAGTTGTCAGCTTGAACCTATGGTCCCAAAACGTGGCCCCACGTGCCTGAGTGATAGAGGCTGCAAGTAAACCAAGCTTGATCAGGTGCATGTGGTTGAGTAGGATCCAAACTCATGAGAATGTTGTTAACATCTTGACCAAGCCCTTACGTTGCCTCTTGGCATCGGCTGCAAAATAAACTCGGCTTGTGGGCGTCGGCGCTGTCTCTCCATCAGAGAAGCAGCGTCCCCCCGAGACCCTGTCTCTCCATCAGAGAAGCAGCGTCCCCCCGAGACCCTGTCTCTCCATCAGAGAAGCAGCGTCCCCCCGAGACCCTGTCTCTCCATCAGAGAAGCAGCGTCCCCCCGAGACCCTGTCTCTCCATCAGAGAAGCAGCGTCCCCCCGAGACCCTGTCTCTCCATCAGAGAAGCAGCGTCCCCCCGAGACCCTGTCTCTCCATCAGAGAAGCAGCGTCCCCCCGAGACCCTGTCTCTCCATCAGAGAAGCAGCGTCCCACTGAGACCCAGCCTTCACTCTCTGTTTTTTCTAAGCCTCTCAGCCGCCCCCTCTCAGGGTCACTGAACCTGGCGGAGCTGGCATGGCACCTAAGGCGCCCTGGGGCTGAGTATGCCATGGCGGTGCCCGCCCGCCACAATGAGAAAGGAAACTTTTAAAGAAATGGCTGCGATGGGCATTTGGGCTGTTTCCAAATCTTAGCTATGGTGAATTGTGCTGCTGTGCTATAAAAAAAGAAGGAATTCTTCCCATTTGCAGCAGCATGGATGGACCTGGAGAGCATTATGTTAAGTGAAATAAGCCAGGCAAAGAGAGAAAAATACCACGTGATCTCATTTATGAAAAATAAAGAACATTGTAACCTGATGAACAAAAAGATAGACACAGAGGCAGTAAAGCACCGAACAGACTGTCAAATTACAGTGGGGACGCCGGGGAATATGGGGGAGGGGAGAAAGAGATCAACCAAAGGACTTGTACGCATGCACGTAAGCACAACCAATGGACACAAGACACTGGGGTGGGGGGGAGGGGATGAGGGCATGCGACAGGGGGTAGAAGAGGCTGGGGGAAGGTCAATGGGGAAAAAAGGAGATATATGTACTATTACATGTCATACTTTAAACAATAAAAATATTTTTTTAAAAAGGCTGCGTTAAAAAAAAAAAAAAGCGACATCTCAGCGTAACCCTCCTAACCCTTCCACCATTGCCAAAAGAGTTAGCGACCCCACCTCGATGGGCACGGCCCCCGCGGGGTTGTTGACAGCGGCTGCAGGAGCAGAAAGCCCGCCGTCAGGCAGCTGAGGCCGCGGCCGGCCAGCCAGCCTCCGGGCCCACCGTGGGGAAAGGCAGCCAGGAGTACATACACAGCAGGACCCGGGAGCCTCACTGGAGGCAGATGAAACGTACTAGATGGTTGGCAAACAGGGAGGTGGCAGGCAGAATAACGGCCTCCAAAGATTTCCGCCTTACCCCTGGACCCCGCGCACGTGTTCGGTTCCGTGGTAAAGCAGAATAACGTGATTTTTAGGTGAACAGGAAGGTGGATCACAGTTTAATTTTCCGGAGTCACGGAACAGCTCCAGTCGGTGCTGCCTCTCAGCACCCTATTGCAAATCATGTCTTGCTCAGTGCCCCGAACTTGGATGAGGAATGAGGATCATCTTACAGGGTCCTATCTTATTTCTGTGGTAAAACGAAGTCTGCGTAGACCAGAGGAAACGAACAGGATGAAATGACAACAAGGATAATAGTTTCCGCTTCAGGATGTTCACCACTTGCCAAGCCTGGTGCTGGGATCCTTCTCCATTGCCTGCATGTATCGAGCACGGAGGACTAGCATCGAGTCCAGTGCTTTTCATGTGCCTGAGCTAGTTCTCTAACATGAGATGAACATTACGTTCAAGATAAGGAAACTAACTAAGGCTCCGAGAGGTTAAAGCAGCCGGTCCAGGTCGTCAGGCCCGGCCGACACGAAGTGGTAGAGGACCCTTTGTTACACGTTACTGTTTGCTGTCGCTGAGCTGGACACGTGCTGCTATCTCTGCTAGGAATGCCTCCTCTTATCCCTCCGGAACTGATTTACCGATTGCTTCTCTGTGGTGTCCTTCCTGACCTCCATCTTCAGCCAGTCCGGCCACCTCCTCCCTCTGTTTTCCCACCGCCGTGCACGGTGCGCCTTCATTATGGCACCTAACATACTGACCCTTACTGTTGACAGGTGCTTTGGGGAGGTCTGCACCACCACCACTGTCAGTATACTTGTTGAAGAAATCAATAAGCAAGATAACCTTTTAAAACATACACAGCGATGCAGTCTGTCTACGTGGTCAAGATGCTGCTATTATTAAAGCACGACCTCTGAGGAATAACATACTTGTGTTTCAAAATGAGTGTGCAAAGCCCACTTGTATTCAACAGCAGGAATTAGGCAAAAGTGACCAGATATACATGTACTTGAACAGTCACTATTTCCTGAGCGTCTTGTCTTCTGCAAAGCACTATTCTAAAGTACCTTAAGGGACACAAAGTTGGTCCCTGTCTTCATAAGAGATTCAGAAATATCCAAAGACTATGTATATCAGTTTGAAATCTAAGAAAAAAAATGCCTATAAAGTGGACCCGGAGTTGTTACATTGGCATGTTCCCTACCACTAGCAGGGACCAACTTAAATATACACCATTATATCTGATAGTCAGATATCTCCAGGGCATCTTTTAAAATCACAACAACAAAGAAATTGCTGTATTTAAAACTTACAACATTCATTTTTATAACACATCTAAAGTGTTATGGAATAGGATGACTGCAGTACATAGTAAAGTGACTTTTTAGTTCCTGTAAAATTTTTGATAACCCAATCACTCTTAGTAAGAAGTTGATCATTACCTGGGAGTATCCGTTCCATTTGGTCCACCTAAATTCTGTATTATTTTGTTTTTTTTCTCTCTGTAAAATAGCATCTAACAACAGGATATAAAATTGGGTCTCTTTGTCTCAGTTCATCTGAAGTCCCAAAATGTTGAAAACAAAAGTTCTCCAAGGGTTTCCAAAATAAAGTACTTCCAAAATAAATTCTGAAGCAAAAGAAAATGCTAGCCCTCTTTTGCAGGACTGCAATGAAAGCAGTAAAAAAACAAAACAAAAAAACAGTTTTGCAGTTGAACATCCAATTCAAGGATGTAAAGGGATAAAAGCAAAAATTAGAAAGACTAGGTCCATATGGGCAATGTATTGCTGTGCTGTGACTCCCACCGCTTTCCAGGAGGGAAAGGTGGGAATTAAAAGCGTCACTGAAATATGCCTTTTGGGAGCACAATGGACACTGTGGTCTGGCATCTCACCTGGAAATCTAAGAAACATAACTTTTCTCTCCTTGGTCAAAGGTTTGAATTTTGTGTTTCCTCTGGACCAAGTGTGAGGAAGATTGATAGCGTTGGGGGAGGAAAAAATTTTACTCTACCCTTCTAGGTTCTTTTGCCTGGTCTAATAAGTACATTGAGATGAGATGGGTTAACAAGGGAAAATAACCAAATATATTGTACATATGGGAACCCCACACACACGAGGGAGTCAGAGACTCCACATCCACGGGAGGTTCAGAGATAGAAAGATGAGATGAGGTATATACTGCATCCTGAACCATGGAATAAGGGAAGAGCCACCAGGCCTCGGAGGGAAGGAGGGCAATTTGCAGGGTGAGAAGCAGAGCAGATGTTCAGTAATTAGATGTTTGTCCTGCCACACAGAGAGGTCATAAAATGTTGTTCTTATCACAGGCAACATCCCCAGCTTAAGATTTCTCAGGGCGTGGTCAAAGTTTCTCTTGAACCCAGGGGGTCTCGATTGCCTTCTGCTCCAAATCATTCACAGGCTAAAGTGAAACACCTTAGGGGGGCCTGATCTGAACCCCTTCACGAGGACAGGGAGGGGCAATTCTCCAATTCTGAGGTCTCTTCTATTCTGATCATGCTATGAAAGCAAAACCGGTTATGCTCCAACTGTTCCGCTTCTAAGAATGAAGCGGATCGTAAACGATCCCACTGCACTTGCTGGGGTACCCCTGGATGGCTCACTCACACAAACCGCTTCTAGTTCCCCATCGGCTTTTCCCACACAGAAACTGATGCCGCGGAGGCAGTCAAGACCCCTGCATGTTTTTGGAAGCCAAATTCACCATATTCCCGGTTATTATTCTGCCTTGGGACACTTGGGGATAAATTAAATTAACCTCTCCTGCTCAGTTCTCCCATCTCCAAAACAGGGATAATAAGGCCTAATTAAAGGGTTGCTGTGACTCATACTGAAAACAAGCAAGGCGAAGCGTCCACAGGATACCAAATGGGGCTGAAAATACTATCCCACCCTCTTTCACCTCCTTCCTGTTGGCGCTTCCTCTCTCTTGGGAAAGTGAACGTCAGGGAGCCTGGTTTAAGGTGAAAACCCCTGTTTCCACCCTGTGCCTGGCAGACTGTCAGTCTTCTCAAAGTGACTTCACCGCACGTGTCAACTTCCTCCTGTGGATTTCAGTAGCTTCGGCTCCGTTTTACCGATGAACCAATGTGGAGCCTCATTACTCCCCACCTACCAATGCAAGTCTGGGAAATAGATGTTTTGGGTTCAACCAACCACATTCGTGCCAAATATGAACTATATCCTTTCAAAAGTATATTAGGTGATTCAGCCCTGAGAACACCCATCAGGGGTCGCCAGGGGATAGCACTAAAAGACATCAGAACCGGTTAACTGAAAAGCACAGCCACACGTTCAGGTCGGGCCTCCCCTCTGGAAAAGCTGGGCGAAAGCTGAGTGAGCTGATTCCAGGAAAAGAAATTAACAAATGCAAGCGCTGACTTAAGAGTTATTGGAAAACCATGGGCACCAGAAGGAAAATACTCAGCATTCTGCAAAGGGAAGATGGGGACCGGTTTTTGTTTGTTTGTTTTTTAGTGGTTTAAGCATTTTTACGCGTCTTCACTCCAAACACAAAGCAGACAGGCTAGCATGTGACTCTATTTTGTCAGCGTTTTTCCCAAAATCATGCTTCGTTTTTCTAAGTCACTAAGTTCCTTTGTTCTGAGGCCACGGAAGATTTCCCCGGGGGGAGGGCGTGAGAAATCCTCCAGGGAACTCCCCCCTCCCTCCCCCCCCCCCCCCCCCACAAAGCGGTCCGGCAAAATGGAACGCAGGACAAAGAAACCCTAGACCCGAGATTCGGAAGACGCGTGTCTACCCTTATTCTCACCAGAAAACACGTCTAAAGTGCTCTGAATCCCTCACGGGAAAGTGTCTCTGTGAATGAAAGGCTGCTTACTGTCAGTATAGAAATACTCGGGGAAAAACACAAATCATTTTCCAAGAGAAATTAGATGTTTAGGAAAGGAAGAGAAAAAGTAAGTCACTAGGAAAAGCAGGTCGGTGCACTACGCTTTTTCAACCCACCACCCACTTTGTGCAAACGTATTTTTAATGTTGTACTTACCAAGAATCCTATGTGATGGCTTCACTATGCAAACATTTAAAGACTCATCTACACAGAGGTCTCAGTTGTGTGTTTTTTTAATCTATGTCTTAGGTTTTGTAATCATTCTGTTGTTCTGCCTTTTGGCAGTTCCTGGAGGGTGGGGCATCTTCGCTCACGGCGACAGCAGCTAACTGCACAGCACGCTCCCAAGGGCCCCTCCGCCCCTTCCCTGCACTTCTCAGGGCCTCGACCTGGTCCACGGCGCAGTGCTTCGCCCGGGGTGGCAGTGCTCCGACACCTGCCTCTCCCACCCCCAGAAGGCGGAGGGACGTGCACTGCTCGGAGCCACTCATCCTCAGAGAAGAAAAGGGTGGGTCCACGCCTGCTTGAAAGGAATCACCTGCTTCACTCTCATTCTCGCGCATTACAACCCAACACGGGAACCTGTCTCACCGAAGAGAAATGCAAGGATTCAGGAAATCACAGCACAACAGGGATCCCTGGGTGAATACCCTGTGGGTGTTTATTCTGAATCGGGTTTAACAATATGTACCATTCCGAGGAATCCACATAAGTGGACCCGAATAAGTCAAGCTTGTCAGTGAAACGACACCAGGACCTTAAATCTAATCCATGTGACCTCGGGATCCTGGACACTGGGTTTACCCTTCCGTCAGAACTCTCAGCAGCCAGCTGCTCAAACAGTATGACCCGGAGCTCTCAACCAGAGGAAATGCGCCTCTGAACCTTCACCAGTGGGAAGAAAACAAGCAAATAATCACCGTTAGAGCGTCCTTCCTTAATGTAAAACACGTGGCCATTGCAAGGCATTCTTATCCAGGAGAGTGCACACACATACATACACTCACTCATGCACAGGCGTGCACCATGTGTGTGCACATCGTACTCATTCTGAGTAAAATATTAGTCAAGCTTTGTTTGGCAGGCTCTTTAGCAGATCTCTCACCCTCACAATAGCGAGGGCCAAGGCAACTGACCTTCCCATTTCTGCAAGAGGCAGCTTGGGTCAACTGAAAATTTAACGCCGCGAATGGCCCTACACACACGGTCGTCCCCCTTCATTCCTCCACGAAGCCAGAGAAACGCGGGCACCGGGAGAGGGAGCCACCGCCTTTCCTCTCTCACCGAAGCGGTCGCCCAGGTGGTTTCCAGTTACGAGTTTCAGTAGAGACGATGGAGAAACTGGATCTAAAAGAATGACACTGTGACTCCACAAAGCCCTCCTGTGATGCCAGCCTGACTCTGACCTGCCCTGGCCAGCCGCTGGCAATGCCCAAACCTCAGCTACAACACGGCAGACGGGTCTCGTGCCAACAAGCTGAGGCGAAGAAGCGCTTGTCGTGTGCGGATGGCAGAGTCTGTTCCCATTAGACGTGAACTCGGGGATGGAGCCGCAGGTAACAGCGAGCCTGGCGCTCTTGGTTCTCTGTGTTTTTAAGTCAAGTTCCCCGGTCTCTGGGCAGCGAGGCCTCCCAGGGCGGAGGAATGAGAGGACCGGGGCCATCTGCCACGTGGCCTTCTCACCCGCCACTCTCAAGTTGGGAGCCTGGCGAGCCCCCCCGCATCCACCCGCATGGCCGCCCCCCACGGACAGCTGTCCCATCGCTGCCACCTTCCCCGCCCTTCCCAGAAACCCGCAAGTCCTGGAAAGACCCTCACCTTCCACAAGGGACCCGCAGGAACTGCGTATGCCCTACGGCCAAACCCCTGCTTCCGAGCCAATGAAAGCCTTGAAATGGAACTCCGCCATGAAGTCAGCATCCCGCGTTTCCCACGGAGCTGGAGCCACACGCTGAGGTGGAAGGACATGTATGTCATGGGAATGCTGCGGGAAGCCTTTGAGTGGAGGCGTCCACATGCAAGACCAAGAGACGGAGCCCTCTGTGCGTGTCCCAGGGGCCGGAGGCATCTCTCTCGCCACAGCCCACCCGAGGGTCCCGGGACTGTGCCTTAGAGCCGGGCATCCATGGCTCAGACCCCGCTCCCTGCAGGCCAGCTGCTGCAGGCGCCCTCCTCCCGGCCTCTGCCCTCCCGAGGTCTGGAACAGAAGCTGGGACCAACGGGGCTGCTCTCGGTGGCAGCTCTGGAACGGAGCTCACCCTCTGCACAGACACCTGCCATGGGAGCTGCCCTCCGGCTGGTCTGGGCAGGGCCCCGGGGCTCCCGCTGGCCACTCCCTCCCGGGTCTGCAGGTGCAGCCGTCCCGGTGCCAGGAGAGCGCGGGGCCTTTCAGGGGTGCGCACAGGTAAACACACCGTTCGCTCTGCCGCAGACGGCAAGCGATTGAAGATCAAATGCCTCATTGGGAAAGCAAGAGCCGCTCCTGCCAGAGCCCCGGCCTGCGCCGGTAGCCAACGCCGGCTCATTACCCTGCGCTCATGGGAACGCTGCCAGGGTCCCTGCCGGGCCAGAACACTGCACGTGCCATTTGATTTATTTCTGTAAACGGCGATGCCATCAAGTCAAGGACGCCAAAAAAGCACGTTTTTAAAAAATATTCACTGGCGATCAAGACGAACCTGACCTTTATGCCCACGCCCATTGCCGACAACTCAGAAAGACAATGGAAGCGGGTCCTTCATCTTAACTGCGTTTGCAGGCAGCGGCCACGCTCGGGCTTAAAAATGCCCTGGGTTTTGCATTCCTGCAGCTTTTAGGGAAGAAACCACATCATTTTTTTTCTCGTGTACCTTATTGTCTTCTGACCTTTCAGGGAAATCTGGTAACATGAATCTATAAAATAAAATAATACTCAACAATTCCGCTCCTCCCCCAGCTGGTATGGCTCAGTGGTTGAACGTCAACTCGTGAACCAGGAGGTCACGGTTGGGTGCCAGTCAGGGCACAGACCCGGGTTGTGGGCTCGATCCCCAGTAGGGAACGTTCAGGAGGCAGCCGATCAATGATTCTCTCTCATCATTGATGTTTCTATCTCTCCCTTCTCCCTTCTCTCTGAAATGAATAAAAATATATTACAAAAAAAAAAAACTACCTCCACGTACATCTCAGATCCACAGGTGCCTCACATCCCAGCTCCACTCCCAGGCCCTCCCATCCTCGCTCCATCAGACTTGGAAGACGCCTTTCGGGTTCCAGTTTGCTCCTGGTCCTGTGCAGCCTACAAACCACGTGGACTCTCCACAGCGCAGCCAATGCAACGTTTGAAAGTGTAAGCGGGATGGTTTCCGTTATGTGCGTGAAGGCCTTTTAGTGATTTCCTGTGACTCTTGCATTGCAGTATGTGTTCCCCTTCACTGCCCTTCACTCCCATGTGCTCCGGCCTCATGAATATTCTTCCACTTACTCTTCACATCGAGCTCTTTCCTGCCTCAGGAGATACTATCCCTCCTCCTGGACTGATCTCTCAACACCACAAACCACCTCAGAGCTGGCTCCTCACCAGCCTTAGCATCTCCCTTTTATATTATCTCCACCCCATGCAGTGGGTCTCTCACGCAGCACCCTTTCCTCTCCTTATTGTCTATACCTTAGAGCTAGTCCTCTTTTTTGTTTACGTGTAAGTGTACATGTGTGTATGCGCGCGCACTTGTGTGCGTGTGTGGATTTATTTTTGTGTGTTTCCCATAGTAGGCCATAAATTAATTCCATGAGGGCAGGAGCGATATCTATAGTGGGATAAAGTGAGCTCTCAAAAATACTTATTTAATGGACACATAAATAAATAAATGAGATTTTAAAATATGAAAATCATTAACTAAAAAAAACAAAGGAGAAGTCACAGGAACATATGCTGGTTTGGGAGTAAAAGAAAGATTGAAGAGCGTGCTTCAGAAGACAACATTTTAAATAGACAAGGCTCCCTGTACCACAGGAGGGAGGTGCCTTCCACATGGGTTATTTCCTTTAATTTTTGAAGTAATTCTTAAAGAAAATGGGCCAATAGCTAACTTTTACCCAACCAGATTCCTCTCCGTTCTTTTCCACTGTGTAGCAAAGAGCCTAACCTTGCCCAGAATGAGGTCTGGCCTTTGCCCTCAGCTTCCGGGAAGAAATCTCTATGCCCTTGAAATGTTCGGCGTGTCTTTGACCGCCTGGGAGCCTTGGGTTATGATGCATAGTCTAAATGCATGACTTAGGGTAGGGGCTGGCCCTGCCAGAAAAACCAATCATGTGACTTACAGTGGGGACTTCAGGTCACAAAGTCTCAGTCAACCTGGACTGAGATCAACACCTAGGCAATCAATCAACCAGTCAACCGATCCATCAACCCTGCCTAGGTCATCGAGTCCCAGTACAAACTCAATGCCAAGGCTCACGTGAGCTTCCCTGGTGGGCAGTGCCACACGGATATGGCCGCACGCTGATGCCAGGCAAAGAACGTGTCCCGACCCCACAGGACAGGATGAGAGAACCTTCACATTTGGTGCTTTCCTGGGCCCTGCCCTATGCTTCTCTTCCATTAGTCATTTTTAATCCGTATCCTTCCTTACACTAAACTGTAACCGTGAGCATAACAGCATTCAGTCACTTACGTGAGTCGGGCCAGCAAATTATCAAGCCCGAGGGGGGCTCTGAGAACGCCCTGCCAGGAGCCCTGCAGACAGGAAAGCACTGGGTCATTCTGCAGATGAGAGAACAGAGGCTCAGGAGGGTACCTGTGACTTGCTAAAGCTGCACAGTGAGGGTAAAAGTGAGATTGAACTCCGGCATGTCTAGTGGCAGAACATATGTTCTTTCCATTGCTACAGGCAGGAGGAAAATTGACAAAGGAGGTAAAGAAGGAAGGGCAAAGGAGGTAAAGAAGGAAGGTCAGGGTCTCTAACAGAAGGGTTTCAGCAAGAGATTGGGGAGGCGGGGGTGAAAGATAGAACACCCTTCAGACTGCCGACTGCTCCTTAACCCCTGAATTAAACCAATACGACGCCACAGCATTTAAGTGTGAAGCAATCCTATCTAATAAAGAGGGGATTTGCTAATTGACCCTCACGCCGTCACAAAGATGGCAGTGCCCACCCCCAATGAGGGGATATGCTAATTGACTGTCCTGCCCTCAAAAGATGGTGGCACCCACAGTGAATAAGGAAGGAATATGTTAATTGACTGCCACACCCTCAAAGATGGCAGGGCCCAGTCCCCTCAGCCCTCCAGCCACTCAGGGCCGGTCCAAGGTGCAGGCAAGCCTCAGATGGCAGCTGCCCAGCCGCCCAGGGCCACCGGAGGCTCAGGTAACCAGGGCCAGCTGAGGCTTGCGCTGCCGGCAGTAGCAGCAGCAGAGGTGTGATGGGGGCATCGCCTTCCCCAGATCACCAGGTCGCCTTCTGCCCCTGAGGGCTCCCAGACTGTGAGAGGGGGCAGGCCGGGATGAGGGACCCCCCCCCCCCAGTGCATGAATTTTCATGCACCGGGCCTCTAATAAATAAATAAATGCATAAAATCATGTACCCATTGTTCAGGTCAGTCTATTGGGGTGAAGAAACCAGTGGATCAATGTCAGTCTACATACCGACCTGCATACACATACATACACGCATACAAAGAGACCAGAGAGCACAGGGTAAGAAGGAAAGTGTGTGGGAGCACAGATGGCTCCTCTGATTTCATGTATCGCTAATAATCTTGCAAGTATGTTGGTGACTAACGGGCGGCATTCTTCATTGTGGAAAAGGAACATTTCACAGTAAACTTTGGCAGAGAGAAATGTATTCTGTATGAAATAATTTTTCACACTTCCAAGCTGATTTAAATTAATATGCAAAAAGCCCTAAGAAAAAGAGTGATTGATCTTCAGATTTTCATGAAATCAATATGAGCCTTGATTTTTCATTTTATGGATATTTTGGAAAACAGCACTGCCTTCTAATTCGGGAAGAGTGTAAAAAATTGGACAGAAGGCACAAAGTGTAGGCTCTAAGATTTAGCAAAGATTCTGTAGTTAAACAAAAAAAATACGTCTGAGGAAAAACATCAATAAATTATTATTTTTCAAAGTTAGTGTTGGTTTTATGTTAAAAATAGCACATGTTTCAACTTTAGGCAGTAGAGAGAAAAAACGTAGTGCTGTCCAAAGCAATTAAAAATTCCCTTTAGTTTCCAACTAAAATGTAATCTAGAGAATAGCAATGTTGAAAGATACCCTGTCTATTCTCCGAGTTTTAAACTCCCCAGAACAAGCCGGGAGGTCATTCTAATTTTGGAAAAGGCATCTCAGAAGTCTAACTAAACTCCCTCTGGCTCTTTTGTTCACTGAATTAATGGACTGATCAGCCATCTGTCTGCCAGTCACAAGAAGAGAGGGACTCCTTGAGAGAGTGGCTTTATACTCAGCACCCCGGCGGGTGCTCAGCTAAGAGGGAGAGGCTGGGCATGAGGGTGCGTTTTAGAGTGGATGCCCTTACCAAGAGTCAGGGGGGCCACTCAGCAAGGGATTCCTTTTGCGTCCTATGCAAATAACCCCACTATTCTTTTTCTTTGATCGCCTCTTCTTTGAGTCGAGGAAACTGAACTAGATCTGGGAAGGCAAGTAGATTCCTTCCTTTGCACCAACTCCGGTTCCCTGGTGATGAGTGCTGGGCACATGCAAGAAGGTGGCTTTGTGCTCCGTAGGAAAGAGCACGTTGATTGATTAGCAATGTCTGAATGGGCAGGCCACGGTGGGTGAGATGTTTATTGGGTAGATGGCTGTCACCTGTCCTTTGAACTCAAACATTTGGTGTAATTAAGAATAATAAGGAGCTAAGCTGTAACGATAGACTATAAAGAGCACTGGACCTGAGGTTTTCATCTATAAAATTAGAACGTTAACGTGGACTGTATCTAGCATCTCTTAAAACTAGAACATCCCATGTGTCTGAATGGTACTGGGAAGTTAATGGCCGTAATGGACCCTGCTGATTATACTGACCAATGTCACGCAGCCTTTGGATTCTAGACACGTTGACCTACACAGCAGTGACCCCCAGGGACGTGGTGCTGTGCTTCTCACTGGTCCCCACCCAGGAAGAGCTGAGGGCCGAGACTCCCACGGGGGATGGGACCATCTGGAACTGGTCTCCTTCCTGGAGAGACAGGGAAGGTGGAAAGATGGCCGCACCTTCTCAGGCTCTATCGATCCAGAATGCTCTGAACTAGTTTCCAGCACCAAAGGTTCTCCCACTGCTTGCAAATATGTCATGGAACGAGTCACCTTTCAGTGCTGGTCCAGCCACGCTGACGCTCCACACCTGGGATGCCCGCCACCCGCCCTTCTCCGCAGAGAGGTCATGTGTGACCGAGCAGAGGCGATAAAGACAGAGTCTCCAGAACCCCACCACACGGACTTATAGGTGGGAAGGAAGACAGTTTTTAGCAAAAGTGGTCCACATGTTTGTCAAAAATATAGGACTTGATGTAAAGCCACAGAGAGAGAAACACCTGCAAAAGTGTCAAAACCAGAGAAGCTTCTTTTGTGTTTGTTTTTGTGTTTTTGGTTTGGTTAATAGAATGATATAGGTTTCTGCAGTGCAATTCTATACTTCACCGTCTGTATATTGTTCACCATCCCAAGTCAAAGAATCTTTGAATAATGAAAAGAAAGCCTTAAGTTCCGTTGGAAGAAATACTGAGTGCCACAAAATTCTGAAGGGTTGTGAACAATGTTGCATAATAATGTGAATAATATTAATGTGGATAATATTAATAACAATGTGAATAATAATACCTCACAGGACTGTCAGCAACTCCATGTGCTACAAAACAACCCACCCAAGCTTCAAGGAGCGCACCTCAGCTACACCCCTGAGAAGGTCTTGGCAAGTAGTGAGCCGTGTTCAGTTGATGAAGAACAGGGAAGTAATTACATATGGGATACTAGCTAGAGAGAAAGTTTATTTTGGGGGTTAAGTAACAGTGGTATCTGTCTAGAAAGTAACTAGTGATGGGAGCATTTTTGATCAAGAAAATAAGGAAGATTGGTAAGAACTTAGCCAGGTGAAGTTGTTTTAGCAAATTAGACTTTACCAGGCTGCCAAATGGAGTCCCAGCAGGAAAATCCTAATTGAGTGTAAAGTGATTCTCTGTGGAGTTTGGACTACTGATTCACCGGGCAGTCCTCAAAGGCTCTGTCCCACCAGGCCAACCGCGCTGAAGGCGCCTTGGACAGCGGTGATAGCACATGAAATTTTCAGTGAACCCAATGAATGTGGAGTAGAACAAACCTACATTTCTTGATCATACATAGAGACATAGCTTCAAATTTCACTTAAGTAAGTAAAAGGATTTCTTGTTAGATATTTTTCTTGACACTACTGGTAATTCAAGTCTCTTGACTTAAATTTCAATCAGAAAAAAAAGCAGGACTTTGAAAATATATGTGCTTTGCAGTTTTTAAGTAATGTGATGTTATGTATTCCTAAAAGTTTATAACAGATAACCCTTACAACTCAACAACAACAAAAAACCTACTTCAAAGGATGGGAAAAGGACTTGAATATATAGATTCTCTCCAAAGAAGATATACAAACGGTCAGCAAGCACATGAAAAGATGTCTACTATAGACAGACATTAAAAAAATGCAAATTAAAACTACAAGATGCTGACTCATACCCACTGGAATTGTGAGAATAAAAAATAAGGAAAATAATAAGTGTTGACAAGGGTGTAGAGAACTGAAACCCCCGTCTACAGCTGGTGGGGATGTAAACTAGTACCACCACAGAAAACAGTTTGGGGATTCCTCAAAGGGTTAAACATAGAATGACCATACAACCCAGCAATTCCACTCCTCGGTATACAACCCCCAACACTAGAAACAGATTTTCAAACGCATCCTTGTCCATGCACGTCCACAGCAGCATTATTCACAACAGCCAAAAGATGAAGAGAGCTTACATGTCCGTAAGTGGGCAGATGGATAAGAAAAACGTAGTGTCTCCCTACAGTGGAATATTGTCCAGTCATAAAAAAAAAAAAAAAAAAGAATAAGCATGGATATAGGCTGCAACGTGGATGAATCTAGAAAACATTTTGCCAAGTAAAAAAAAAACCCAGGCACAAATATCACATACTACGCGATTCCATTTATGTGCAATGCCCTGAAGAGGTGAGGCCGCAGAGACAGAAAGCAGCCGGCAGTTGCCAGGAGCTGCAGGGGAGGGAGCACGAGGGAGGACCGGGCTGCTGCCGGGTCCAGGGCTCTCCGCAGGGGAGCGGACATGTCTGAGGGGAGGGGACACCGGAGGTAGCGGCACACACTGTGAATGGACTCGATGCCACGGGAGTGTGCCCTGTAGGCTTTCAAATGATTCGCTTCATGCTTTGTGTGGATTTCAGTTCTTTTTCCTTTTTTTTTTAAGTTTAGAGCAGACTTCTCCAAACCATGTTGATTGTAAGTGCCCATAAACAAAACCACGGGGTCCTGACAAACGAGAGAAAGATTATTCTAAAGGGGGAACTGCCCGCTGCCAAATCTCGGACAGTGTGATACCCACAATGAACAGGGATGGCAATAGCTAACAGCTCACTGTGAGGAAAAGGAGTCCACGTGTCCTACTGGTACTACACACCAAGAGAGAAGACAGGTCCATGCCTCACAGCAGGATGCCAACCAATAGCCGTTCCAGAAAGGATGGCGTTACAAATATCCATTGTGCAACAGCACCATAGTACTTGACTCGGGCTAGAATCATCTCTGGATGCTGAAACTATTGTATAAAAGTTGATGAAAACAGAATATCTGCACCACATATATGAATGAATAACGGTGAATGCTACGGTAAAGGAACCTGGCAGAAACCACTTTGCTAAGGGAGCTATGTGTCGCCAAACCTGTAGCAAACTGAGAGCATGTGCCTCCTGCTACGATGTCCCTACACTGCGTTCTTTTCAGAATCCAAAACTCCATCCAATCGGAAGGAAACATTGCCAGGGCCCCCGATAAGGGACAGGCTACAAAATGCAAGAAACGTCAGTGTCATGAAAGACGAAGAGAGAAGACACACGACAAGCAAAGGCAACGTGTGGCCCTGGGCTATTAGTTAGGACAAAGCAATGGCTATAACAGTATTACTGGGACCATTTAAACATGGACCGCATGTTAGGCAAGAGCACTGAACTGATGTTAAAAATCCTGAACGGGGTCATTATAGTGTGATGATGTCAAAGAAAAACAACTTAAAAAAGGACTCAGGGCCACAGGGTCTTCTTCATAGCTGCCACTTATTTTCACGTTGGGCAACAATAATGATAGCAATAAAAGTGCCAATAATATGTGCACATGCATGCATAGATACATATACAGTCACCTACATACATATATGTGAGGAGGAGCAGAGACAAACACCCCAAAAGATGCGTCTTTGGGATACTGGTGATTTTACGCTAGTAATTTCTAAGAAATGAAAGACGCGGGGAAAAACCATTGCCTTTCCCCTGACTGCCTAAAACCAAGGAGGTGGAGGACCTGCTGCAGAGGGGCGCTGTCGTCCTAGGCAGCCACAGGGTGACATGAACCAGGAGTGACGGACAGAGAGGGACCTCGCAAGGCCACTCTGGTCCAGCTCCTCTCCATCTCCCATTGTGTGAGGGCCCAGCACACAATTACTCACAGGACATTTGCTTTTCCACCCCCTGTGAAGTCCCACAGCCCCGTCCTCCCCGCTGAAGACAGCGTATAAGCCTTCACTGTGGGGTACCTTCTCAGGTCCACAGGTTGCCTATTCTCATGGACCCCCATCTGTACATACATAATAAATCCGGTCATTTTGCCCTGCTGATCTCTTACGTTAATTTCATTTTTAGAAGCTAGAAGGGTAGAAGGAAAAGAGAGAGAACACAAAAATGTAATGAATTGTGGAGAGCATTTAGGAATTCATTTGCGCTGTTTGCAATATTTCTACAAGTTTGGATTCACACCCACCCCCCCAAAAAAAAGAATTAAAACCTACATTTTTTAAAATTGTGCTTCTGAGATCAGTTTCAAGCCCGTGTGCTGGTGCAGACCTGAGGTTGTTCTCAGCTGCATTCGCTCTTGATTGCCATTCTCCTGTTAAAAACATGGCAAACGGAAAGGAGAAATCCCGCTTGCTTCTCAGGTCTGACTGCTTGCCTGTGCAAGTCGATTCCCTACGGCATCGCTTTTACTGCTATTTTGGGTCCCCAGTTAGTAGTCTCAGATGTGTGGGATCCTACCACCTCCTCTGAGGGGTGCCTTCTGCCAACTGTCTTTTGCTCAAATAGAGGGCTCCCTCCCGGAAGTGTTCCCTTGGTTGTGCTACCAGTTTTGAACTTGTCACTCAGGAAGATAAATATTTATTTGTAATGGTCTGTACACCAACTTACTTTAACTATTAACCTTTGGTTTCTTTGTAGGGAAATTTTAAAAAATGTTTTTATTGATTTTTTTAGAGACAGAGGAAGGGAGAGGGAGAGAGAGAGAGAAACCTCAATGATGAGAGAGAATCATGGATCAGCTGCCTCCTGCACGCCCCCTACTGGGGATGGAGCCCACCACCCAGGCCTGTGCCCTGACCAGGAATTGAACCCTGACCTCATGGCTCAGTGGTTGAGTGGTTCATAGGTCGACCAGGCGGGAGCTACTTTCTTTGCTATAGGCTGGCAGGGGCTAGAAGGAACGTTCTGGAAGCAGTGCTTCCACACTGGATGCTCCCTGAAGAGCACCGAGCGCCGGCCTGTGGTGCAGCATTCTGAAGGCAAGGTGGCAGTTCGGAGGCTGCCGAGTCTGAGGTCTGTGTCTGGACGTGGCCTTGTCACCGGCACGGGGACAGCCGGTACCATTCCGGCATGAAGCACGAGGAAGCAAGCCCAGATGAACAAGGAATCCGAGCTCATCGCTGCCGGCTATGGCTCCCCTCCACAGACCCCGCCGAGCGCAGGCATCAGGAGCGGCCGGAGAACAGCTGCTTCGCTTCCTTTCCCTCAGGCCAGGCAGAGCAATGTGCGCTGGTGGCACCAAAGTAACTGGCGATGCGGCGAAGGAAATGCACCTTCTGCCTGGGGACGCTGGTGCCGCGGGCGCGCTGGGAACGCTTCGTGGCATTTGCGAGCTGGTTTGCCCTCCTTCCTTTCTCGGCTCCATGATGCAGTCCTCGGTCTGAGCACCAGACTTCCAATGAGACAGCTATTCAGATGTGTGCAGACAAATGAGCCGTTTCCCTAGCAATAGGGACTGCGAAAGCCTGGGGTGGCCCATCCAGCCCGCTGCACCCCGCCCTGCAGCCCACCCACGGCTCGCGGGAAGGACCCAGCCCTCCCTCGCTGGGGGAACCCCCAAAGCCCCAGCGGGCATTGCATCATTGCGCTGAAACGTACCCTTTGCAAAGGTTAGGGATGCAGGAAGCGCTCTTAATGGTGAGGGTTAGCTCACTCGTTTCTGCATCACGTCTCTGGACCGGGGAGGAAGGAGGTTTCCCAAGAGACACGCTACGCTTCTGTGGGAATGTGCTCGCCAGCATTCCCTGCCTTCAGCACCTGAGCCCGTCTTCTTCCTTTTCTGTGTCTGCCCGAAGACCCTCCACTTCCCAGTGTGCTACGGACCAATCATCTTGGATACCGCTTTGAAATTCTTTTGTTAGGAACGTCTGTGCCTTTTGGCTTTTTATCGTCCCCAACAGATAAAAAAATCAAATAGTAAAGTAGCTTTGTGCGTAGCGATGCTGGAGTTTTATGCGTGTGTTATCTAGCTAGACATTTACTTCTTTATTTTCGGGACCACGCAGCCCTGGAGAGACGCCTCTAACGGGGTCAGGCACGTGTCATTCATCCTCACTGCTGACGCCAAAAGGCAGGCCCATGCAGGCAACGGATAAAAACCAACGTGAAAGTAAAGAAAGACCGTCTGAGCCCAGCTAATGCGTGCCTCTGAGGGTAAGAGTTTACGGATACCGCCCTAGCTGGTTTGGCTCAGTGGATAGAGCGTTGGACTGCGGACTGGAAGGTCTCGGGTTCGATTCCGGTCAAGGGCACATGCTCAGGCTGCGGGCTCGATCCCCAGTGCGGGGCGTGCAGGAGGCAGCCGATCAATGATTCTCTCTCATCATTGATGTTTCTCTCTCTCCCTCTTCCTTCCTCTCTGAAATCAATAAAAATATATTTTTTTTAAAAAAAGAGTTTACGGATACCTCACACAAGGCTGAAACCATCCAACACGAAGGCAGGAGTGTGGGCCACGATCTTGAAGTGAGAAGAGTGGGGTGCAGCTGAATCACTGCGCGGGCTCTCCGGTGGGTGTGTCTGGGGAGCTGCGTACAGATCAGCCACCACCGGAGGCGAAGGCGTGTTCATGAGCAGGCGTGACGAGGAGAAGGGGGGCCTCGGGGACATGCGAAGGACGGAAATGTGGTTTCGAGCGTGTTGACGTTGGGGCCTGCTAACCACCTCTCTGAACCTCAGTCTCCTCCTCTGAGAAAAGGGGGACGTGCCTAGCTGCCTCCCAGGACTGGAGGGACAGACCTGTGTGCATGGCGTGCTTGCCACACCGCCCGCACTGAACACTGGACACGTGCCGAGTGTTAGTATCCGAGGAATTTGTACTCTCAGCACGCATGATGTCTGCATTTGCCCAGCGGGTTGTATTCAAACTCTGATCGACTCCACGGTATCTGGTGGCTCTCCCTCAAGGAAAATCGTTTGCGTTTTCCTGAAGAACAGCTATAATACGTTTAGCGGCAAAGATAACAATGCCAGCTCGCGACAAGCAGCACGTGTACCCCCTCGGGGACATGCCGCCGCGAGCGCTTTTCCCCAGGAATCGGGACGGGCTCCTCCTCGGGGCTCCCCGGGCACAGGCCTCTCCGTGTGGACAAGAGCGGCACCAGCCACGGCTTTTGGCTAACGTCTCACACGAGACCAAAGCATCGCCTGGACCTCGCGGACAGGAGGCCACAGGCCCACAGCTGTAGGTGGGAAGACTCGGTGCTGCTGTCCTGAAATGTGCTATGATTTTGCCCATCGAACCTCTAGTCCAAGTTCACGCATCCATTTGGGCAGTCACACATTCCGGTCAGTTACTCTGCATTATGGGCCTAGGGACCGAGCACCCATCCCAGCCTCTCTTGACAGGGAAGAGGTCTCCTACAAGAGAAAACAGGCCCATCAATGCCACCCACAGGCAACGCGTGAATCCTAGCAAGCAAAGCCTGCACACGTCTCCATGCGCGTCGGACGCGGTTTTAGCGTTCACTGTGCTGCTACTCAGAACTTCTGTCCCCTTCCCAGCTCCCTGGGTCAGAAACCCGCCGGTGGCGCGGCTGAATGCCAGGAGAGTCAGGCCCAAAGGAAGTGTCCAGAGGGATAATGAGTGGAGCAGCAACCCTCAAAACGAAATCTGTATTGAGTACCTCGCCTGTGCCCAGGACTGCTTCTACCTCTCCACCGAGTCAACTCATTTCCCAAGATGCTCCAAAGGCCAGGGATCTGAGCACCCTGCCAGAACGGAGGAGCACGCCAAGGTGGAGGGAGGATCGTCTTAAGACTGGAAGCTGAAAACTCCGCAGCGGCATCAGGGCGGGTCATGAGCATGAGAAGGCCCGTCTGCCCTTGCTCGGTGCAGTGAGTGGCTGACCACCCCGCCCCACGCTAAGGAGGGACTCGCTCAACGGCCGGTCACCGAAGACCAGGCCGAGAACCTCAGCGCGGGCCTCCCTGCTCTCCGCCAACCAGGACAAGGGCGGTAACAGCCACCTCTGCCCTCCCACCCAGAGGGAGTCAAGCAGAAGTGACATAAGATAGGCATGAAAAGGCAGACGGCCCTCGGGCTGCGGGATGGTGCCCGGTAAACAGAAGCCTCGGGATTCTCCTGACGAGGAAAGGGGGCTTTCCCTCGGTCCTTTGCTCAGACACAGACGGCGCCTTTCACTAGCCCGCCTTCCCAAGGAGCCCGCACGGAGGCAAAAGGAAAACGAGGACAGGACCGCATACCCACAGACTTCGCACAGCGTGCGCCCAGGGGCAGCCATCGGGGGCGCCTTCCCGCAGCCGCGGCCCCTCCTCAGAGCCCCAAACCCGCTGCAGTACAGGAGCCCCAGCAAGTGTGCAGGGCCTCACGCATCGCATCCGCTCCTTCAAACAGCCTCTCTTTTTTAGCACCCCTTCCTGCTGACTGCACGGGATTGGCTGGCGCGGTCATCAATCAAGCTTTCATTTATTTTACAAACGGATATTGAGTGCTTTGTGCCGTAAAAAAACAACAACAAAAAAAAACACCCTGGGTTATGTAAGCAGACAAGTAGGTTCGAGGTTTCACCCCATCATGTAATAGCTTGGGGGGCACTGGGCAAGTCACCTAACTTCTCTGAGCCACTGTTTCTACACAGTCAAGCAGGGATCAAAACAGTTATGTTATAAAGATGGTGTGAAGAGCAAATAGCTTGTAACACATACACGGTTAGTACCCAACAAATGTTGTTTTCTCCATGTTGTTACCTGCTGTGGAGCTTCAAGATGGGTAAGAAATAGCCCAGCTGGTGTGGCTCAGTGGTTGAGTGTTGACCTGTGAACCAAAAGGTTACCGGTTCGATTCCCGGTCAGGGGCACATGCCTGAGTTGCGGCCTCGACCCCCAGTAGGGGGCGTGCAGGAGGCAGCCGATCAATAATTCTCTCTCCTCATTGATGTTTCCATCTCTCTCTCTCCCTCTCCCTTCCTCTCTCTCTAAAATCAATAAGAACATATTTTTAAAAAAAGGGATAGATTCCCGCCGGGGGAATCTTATGAGCTAACACGGGAAATGATTCAAATTATAAAATAAGTATAATGCACTTGGCAATGATCTGTGATAGAAAAGATAAAAAATGCTCTTTGGGGTCAAATGGGAGACAACATCTCGTTAGAGGGTCAGAGGCCATTCCTTGGGGAAAGGAGCTGGTGAACTAAAGGAACTTATGAGGATGGGCAGACAGGCGAGAGGCAGGGGCTTGCTGCAGAAGGTAGGAAGGGCCTTCCCAACAACGGGGCAGGCTGGCCCCACGATGGCGAGGAGACGGCAATGATGGCAGCGGCGATGGTACTACCGGTGACGTCAGCTTACTGCGTCCCAGACCCGTGTCTACGCCTGCGCACAGTCACTGCTTTGATCCTCCTGGCAATCCTGGGTGGAGGCTGAGTCCCAGAGACGCTAAGCTCCTGCTCAGGGTCACCGAGCCTGCACCGAGCCAGGATGGGAAGGCAGGCATTCAAACCCAGGCAGTCTGTCCATGGAACCCATACGCCCACCCGCCACCCAGACCGCTTCTCTAAGGACACACACTGCCCAGGGTGCCCCCCTGTAACAGCCGCCTCCACAAAGGAGCAACTTCAACCTTGAATCGATGAACCCGTGCTAATCGGACCCCTCTCTTTTCTTACCGGATAATGAAGGCAGAACTCTTTCCACAGCGTTTGAAGACGTGACTGTTCACTTATGCTTTAACATTATTTCACTTAACATTTCATGCACTGTAATGAGAACGGAACTCATTCAGGAAACCCTGCCGACACTGCCTACAGGGCAGCTGACGGGGACATCCAGGTGTTACGTGCATTCCCAAGGCTGATCTTCTCTCAAGTTTCAGTAGATGCTAAAGGAAAACACTCGCGAAAGTAAGAAAAGGGGGGTGAGGACAGAAGAGAAAGCAGAGCTCTATCAGCTACCCGGGAGGTGAGCGGGTGATACGGTGGGGAGAGTGGAGGCCGTGGGTTCTTGTGCCTGCTCCCTCCATCAGCTGTGCGCTTAGGTCTCCTGACCTTGTAGGACTCGGGACACTAGGGTTTTAAGATGCTGTGGTTTTAGTTTGATGACCATTTGCCACTGTACCAATTCAAAGGCCCCGAAATGCGCACTCAGTCACAATGTAATGTCTTCACTTGGTACTTCGTGAAGATGTGGTAACTCAGAGAGCTTTTAACGTATCTTTTTGGAGAGCCACTTTTCATATTTCCAGTAAGTGACAGACCTGAAGGATCGGTGACAATCAGCCGCAGACGCTCTTGTCGCAAAACAAGGAAACCATAACCAAAGAACACAGTTCTCACCCCAAGCCTGTTATGTCCTCTCTCACACTGCAACCTCACTTCGAGCGGCCGCGACATTTAACTTACAAAAATGCATATGAAGTCCTTTGAATTTATCATATATATGTCTACACCACGAAGACAATTTCAAGAAAAGCAATCGCACCCCCATATGCCAAAAAGGCAGCCCTTTGGGTTTAGATGAAAATGACTTCCTACGATATGGCAGAAGGGAGCATTTAAAATGTTCAGCTCTCACTAAGTTAAGACTTAGTTATTTTCTCTGATTTCTGAAAGAGACCGAAATTTTAAAAATTGGGTATGATTGTTGGTTTCATTTATGAGCCAAGAAAGTAGTTTACTCACTTCTCTGTTTGATTATCACCATTTACCTTCATTACGGGAACGCATTATAACTGCTTTGATTCCTGGTTTGCCAATTACACAGTCAACACCAATCAACCAAAATGAACTACTTAAGCACCCAATGGCAGGAAACGAAAACTTTTTTTCAAATAATTATCACAAGTTCTGTATAATTATTTCATGCGTGGAAATAAAATCCTGCGAGTGGTGAAGTGATTTGAAATATGCAAGAAGTGGGAGCCGAAAAGAGTGAGAGTGGGGGCAGTAATGAGGACGATGGCGGTGACTTCTATCCCCACAAGGACATTGGACTGCATGTGGACACTCCGTGACCACACGCCAGCATTCGACCACGGACCCCTCACATTTACAGAGCGAAACCTACAGTGTCGAGTAGACAATGAAAGCTTACACTAACAGCCTGGGATAAGTATTATTAATCAAGACACTACTTTTGTCTTGAATTTATTTCTACTCCAAAGTTTAGGAGCTATGTGAACACATTTTTCAATAAGGGAAATATAAAGCATTTGGGAACTTTTTAAAGAAAACCACAGAGCAAGAAATATTTAGTTAGAAACTAAACTACGTGTGTGTGTGTGTGTGTGTGTGTTTAATTTCCTGGTATTATGACACCCTACCTGCAAGCTACTGGTCTGTGTCATTTCAATAAACCCCTGAGGAGCAATTAGATGACCAAGCTCTTCTCCCCACACCCTCCCCCGCCCCCCAACAAAATCGAATATGAACGTGTCACTCCTTTTTACTCCACTAGAGGGCAGTCTCTCAAAACTAAGGCTGGCTCCTGTATTTAGCCTACGTTTGACCTGTTGATAAATTAATCCTATGTTCCGTTCTTCTCAATAACATGTTTCTCTACTATACTAATTACTAATTGAGGTTATAAAACATGCATTTAAAAAAACTGCTGTCTACCTACTCACAGGTGTTCTTTCGGAAATATACACGGCTATGCTTTTCTGGGTTTCTTTTCCGAATTTCTGATAACTCAAAAAATGTTTTGGCTATGTAGTGTACATTGTATATTTTCCAGGAAAATATACATCAGAGTCAATAAGTCTAAGAATGAAGGAAAAATTGCTTTCTTGTGTATTTAATATGTTACCGTTCAAACACTGCCCCAGAATAGTAAAACATACGCCCAAACACACACACACACACACCACCACCACCACCTCCACCAACACATGCACCCACGCGTATGCGGCTGGCAGATGACTTGCATCCCATAAGGAGAAGTGAGTGAATGTAATTGGAAATACATATTTTTCAAAACACCCCCTTCATATGCCAATGTTTGTGAATTATAGAGAGAAGCAAAGAATATATGCTTTATTTTAAAAATCTGGTCAATCCAGATAAGAAATGCCATTGCTTCAAAAAAAAAAAAATGTTACCGAACAGCAAGCAATATGCTGAATTAAGTAGGACCTATAGAGACGCAAATGCCACTCTCATGGCTGCAGGCAGCCCTTCCTACTTGATGGGCCCTGGTGAGCTCTGAGCGACCTCCCCCTCCCGCCCCACCCCTGCCCCAGTGTTCTTAACATTTGGGAAATTCTCCTAAGGAGTGAGCCCTGCTATTTTCAGGGAGAAAACAGTTTCTCTGAAAGCCTGATAACCTAAAAAAAAAAAAAATGGGGAAACTTGTACAAAAATTCCTCCCCCTCAAAAAAGGGAGGGGGGAGGAAGGATGGAAGGGAGGGAGGGAGGGAGGGAGAGCTCAGGCAGGGAGGGAGGGAGGCAGGGAGGCAGGGAGGGAGGGGACGATCCTGGGGAAAATGTGCAAACCTGTTTCATTTATTTGTATCCTAAGCAGCGGAGGCGCAGAACAGACAGGTCGCTCCAGCCAACCAGACGGGCGCAGCTGCGAGCACTACCTCCCGGCCGTCCGAGCGATTGGCTCCTCCCGAGAGCGGAGCGCGCCCGCTTCTTAAGGACCGCGGAGCAGGCGGCGCCGAGGCAGTGTGACAGCTGATGGGGTGAGCGATGCGCCACTAACCGCCATGGGGACGCGGGGCCGGCGCGCGGGCGCCCGGGCGCTGCCCGCCCTGGATGGCGAGCCCCAGCTTGCGCGCTGAGGGCGCTGCCGCGCCGGGCGGGACCCGAGCCGCAGCCTCCGCCGCCCTCCCCCTCGGAGACCGTGGAGACGGATGCGCGCACCCTCCAGCCCATGCCTGTGGACACTCCGTTACACACGCACCTCTCCGCACACCACCATGTGATTCCCGCGACTGGGGCGCGGAGAGCACACGCGGGGCCGCGGAGGGGCTGCGCGGGCAGGGACCGCGGGGCCGGGTAAGTTCACACGCGCCTTCCGTGGAGACGCGCGCTGCTGGCTTGCGGGCTTGGCTGGGGCTTGTACACCGCCGTTCCCTTCTGCTCGGATGTTTTCTCCCGGTCGGAATTCTAAGAGCCTTTTCTCCCCCTTTCCCTTTGACTTTTGGGGGGAAATGGAAATGCCGAAGCCCTCGGTGGGCTCCGCGCCTGCCTGGCCCTGTGCGGGCCGCTCCCGCCTGCGTTTCCCAGCCGAACGCCCATCGCAGGATGCCCGTGGGGGCGGAAGGCAGGGCTGGCGGAGAGGGAGGCAGAGAGAGAGAGACGGGAACGGGGACAGAGGGGAGGGGGGCGGGGAGCGGGCCGGGTTTTCCCCTCTTCTTCGCATGCTTTGCCATGAGAAGCAGAGCACACAGCCTGTGGTTAGCCACCCATCCCCCAAACGGGGCATTTTCCTTGCTTTCGCCCGGGGGATGCAGACGGAGGCAGGCGCTGCGCTAAGTCCAGGGCTGGCGCCAGGGAGCCGAGCGGGGACTGAGCATGCCAGTGCCCGCCTGCCTCTTGGGGACCCGGGTAAGGGACTCCCCCGTAGCAGGCCCCTCGCTGGGGAAGGGGCAGAGCCCACGGGGCCGCTGGAAGCACCGGCGCCGGGGAAGGGTCCCGGAGCGAGAGTTGCGTCCTCTCGGGGCGCCGGCTGGAGTGCCCGTTCCATCGCCGAGGCCGGCGAGCTCCAGCCGCGGTGTGCCCTCTGCTGGGGCTGCGCCGGGCGGCCGCGTTCCCGCTCACCGACTCCTTGTGAACAACACGCCCTTGTGTCCGGGCCGCAGGCTCCGGGCACGGCCGGCTTAGCGGCGGGAGCAGAGCCTCCCCGGCTCGGGGGGAGGGGGATCACGGAAAAACAAGAAGCGGGGGGAGAAGCGACGAGTGGACGTGGCCACCTGGAACACGGGGCCCTGGTCCTGTGCCTGGCGCTGCTCCTCCCCGTGAGCTTCAGGGGCTGGTGAGACAGACAGACGGACTCCCCGGAAACTATGAGCCTCCGTGCAGCCTGATCCACGGGGCTCCGTGGGGCCACTGGTACTTCCAGGCTCGTAAAAGGAATCGGCTTTCAGACAGAGGCGGCCAATGGCGGGTGCTCACCGCCCCCTTACGGGCCCTGCAGACAGGGAGCCCGGCCGCCCCGCCTCTAGGCCGGCTCACCCCCCCCCCCCCCCCCCCCGTGCCTTGGGTGGGCTTCTTTCAAACGGCAGGCGATTTATTTTTTCCCCTGCAACTGTGCTTCCAGAGTTGTCACTGGCTCCCCGGTTTCTGAGATGAGCCCCAAAAAACCAACAGATAATAACCAGCCACTTAGATCCTGCCACTTTCGCGTACATGTGTCAAAAACAAACAACCGGCCGACTTAACAATATGCGATGTAAGAAGCCCATTCATTCCGTGACCTCTGTTGGCAGTGGCGGGACAGCAGGCCTGACAGGGTGCCGGCGGCTTCCACTGCCCGAGTTTGCCGAGCGGCATGAGCAAGTTGAAGGAGAGGGTTCCTCTCTCCGGTGACAGATGAACGTGACCGGCGCTGAGCAGCGGGGCGGGCGGGCTCGCTCTGCCTCACGGGCACACGCCGTCCACAGGAGACACGGGAGGGCTTCCCGCCCGTGGCCCAGAGGAGCCGTGGCCCTGGCTGGGCTGCTGGCCCAGAGCCGCTGCCCGGGGAGACAGGCCCCTCCCCGGCGGGCGGCGGGGCAGACCGGGGCAGGCGGCACTGCAGCACTGATGGGGATGTCTCGGACCTTCTTGGGGGAACTTTTCATCCCAAACACACACACTCGGAACCCCTGCCCGGCCCATTATAAAATGGCAGTCGACCCCCCCTCCCGCCGCCCCCCTTCCCCAGAACAGCAGACTCGCTCCCTAACCCAGGTAAAGCCACGTACATAGCCTGTGGATTACAGAGGTGGATGGGGTGTCCCACTTGGGTCTGAGAAACACGCTGGGTCCAGGCCCTCGGGGCTGTCACCTGGTGGTGCCCGTGAGCCTGGGGATCGGATCAACACCCGCCCAGGCCAGGAGATGGACAGGGGAGCACGCCCGGAACAGGTAGCCTTAGCCCACCCCCTGCCGCGTGGCTTCCCCATAAATAATAGCTTTCGCCGAAAGGATCCCATCTCAGCCCCTTGTCACAGGCAGCATGCCGAGTTAGAAGATGAGGAGCGATGGGGGGGGTGGGATTTTTTCCTTCGGTCGCGGCTGTGGCTGTTAATGGCTTAACAGACAGTGTGATCAGCTTTCCAAGGCCAGCAATTTAGGGATGTACGGGAAAGCTGATGGACCTCAGATTCACTGACTGTATTGTATTCTTTCTTCGGTCTTTTTTACACCTACTGCTTCCCCTCCCCCTCCTCCAACCACAGATGAGTTGGATGTTTAACTTGCCCTCACCCTCACCCTAAATTTTCTCCGGCGTGAAATTCCTATGTGCTGTGGCATTGTGGTATTTATTGCAGACTAATTAAGTTGATCAGAAAGGCTTAATGCTGAGTTAGAAAGTAACACTTCTGTGCGCTAATAATACCATTATTCCTGAATTGGCAGCCCCTGAAGGCGGTCAGAGGTGAGGTGTGTGTTGGGGAATGTGAAGGAGATCATGCACAGAAGCGCACAGCCTGGGAGAAACGGGTCCCTCCCTCCAGCCGGGGAAGGATGCCCCAGAGAATCGCGGAAACTAGAGAGCCCCAGCCAATCTGGGGAGGCGCTGGGCGGGCCTGCAGCCCCACACTGCTCCCCGGAGGCCTGGTTCTGAGGTGCAGCCACCGGTGCGGCCCTCATGGGTCTCCAGGGACTAAAAGGAGCAGATGTCGGTGCGGCAAGGCACTGGAGGAGCTGTGAGCGCTGTCACAGGTGAAGCTCCGACACTGGCCGTGCAGGGAGAGGAGGCAGCACCGCCTGCAGCCAAGGGGACTGGACGTGCGTCCCATGGCGGGCCAGGGCGCCCCTCCCGCCTCCCTCTGATAAAGTGAGGTCTGCTGAGACCTCCAGGAAGTAGAGCAGGATCTCAGTCACCCCTTCGCCCCAATGTACAGCGAAATCAAATTCTAATCCAGGGCAAGTAGGTGGAGCCAGAGGGCAGGAGGAGTCCCAGGCAGCTCTCCATGTTATCTTGAACGTGGTGGTGGGAGGGTCCAGGTCTCAGCAGGCGCCGCGTAGAGGCCTCCCATAGGGAGTCAGCAAAGGGCACGCTGGGCTCATCTGGAATCTCAGGGGAGCAGCATGGCACCCGCCAAGCCACCCACTCTATTTGCATAATTGTCAAGTTTGTATGTAACCCTTTGCTGTGATGTGCGTTTAGCTTTAGGCCCTGACGGAGGAGGGCTGTGTTTTTAAAGCTGGAATTCATAAAAGCACAGTGCACAGCTTCAGCGTAGGGAGTGATGAGGGGCAAGGTGTTTTCATGGGAAAACGGAATGTTTGTGTTAGTGGACAGTCCCATAGCCCATTTCACAGGTGAAGAAACTGAGGCCCAGAGGCTTTACCATCCTTGCCCCAAATCACACAAGCTTTCTCTTGGAGGCCTGGACAGGACGCTGTGGAGTGCACCCCACTAAAACTCTGCCTATGCGGTTTTTCAGATAGTTTTCGTTTGTTTGTTTGTTTGTTTGTTTAAAGATGGGGAAAGCTCATAGATATGTACCAAAATAAAATAAAATAAAATAGGAACTGTCTTTCCAGATAATCAAGTATCTAAAAGCAAAATCAGACATTCAACTATAGAGGCAATTATGATTTGTTGAGTATATAACATCCAAATCTCTCACACCCGTAATTCGCCTTTTGGACATAGTCTGCAATGAGTCATAAACCTGAGGGCTTTGTCCTGTTCTGAAAACACCTGAGGACTAATGCTGCTGTCATTCACCCACAGAGATCCAGCTGCTGACCATCCACTGCAAGTCTGCCCAGGGGTCCTGAGGACCCCCACACCCTTGGTGACGAGGGAGGGTTCCCCTGTGATGTTTGAAGGCGCTCTCTGGGCCCTCTTCATAGGCAAGGTCGTCCTCAGGATCCCCTCACACCTTAATGCGGACCTCCCGGGGATGCCATCCCCCTCTCCCTCTCTCCGGCCCCCCCACCCTGCCTTTTCGCTTCCAAACGTGGGGGGGGGCAGCCTTTGTAGGCACCTCCTTAATTTCTCAGCCCTATTTTTCCTCATTGGCACATGTCTCTCCATTTCTAAATGTGCTCCCCACATTTTGCTTAAGATGATAGCAATTAACTGACGCAAAAACTTGGGGGAAGGAAAGAAGGATACAAAAATTAACAGCGTGACTGTGAATGCTCCTTTGGAGCTGTGTGTGATTTATCCTCACCCGAGGATTTTTTTTCCCATTGATTTCTAGAGAGAGTGGAAGGGAGGGAGGAGGGAGAGAGCGAGAGAGAAACATCAATGTGAGACAGATAGATTGGTTGCCTCCTGCACGTGCTCCAACACGGGCTCCTTCTGGGAACCTGCAACCAAGGTACGTGCCCTTGACCAGGAATTGAACCCCCTGACCCTCCCGTCCATGGGCGGTGCTCTAACCACTGAGCAACCCAGCCAGGGCGTGGGACCATGTCATTTACGTAGACTTTTCAACAATGACATTTGCTTCTCGCCACCTCCTGGTGAGGGGGTCTGATGACAGTCACCTTTGTGTGAGGGGGTCTGATGACAGTCACCTTTGTGTGAGGGGGTCTGATGACAGTCACCTTTGTTTGGAGCCTGGAGGAGGAGGCTCGGGGAGGTTCGAGGGCGGCCATGTGGGCATGAGGTCCCCTGACTCCCACGCCGGGCCCGGCACTGACCATGGTACTGCCTGGCTCTTTTCAGTCCCTTTTTCCCGAACTCCCAGCACTTCCTTCGTGCCATACACACTCCATGTGGGCAGGCTTTCACAAGAAAAATCTGCACTTCTTAATTTAACCCCCGGCAAATGATGTGCTCGCGGCAAACATGACAGACACAGCCCCCATCTATTCTTGGAGAGAATGACTGCGTGTTCTCCTACCTCCTCACCCATATGTGTGTCTGACAGCATCCGTACTCTGATAAACAGATACTTGGCACAGGTCTCCCAAAAGATGGGAAGATGGGGTGAGGAAATCACCCGGGCACGCTCCAGGCGGCCGGGAGATGCTGAGCGAAGTCCTCAGCGACACCTGAAGTAACGCCCATAAATGAAGCGCCAGCCTAAAGGCCCTTCTTTGGCATCTCCTTCCTGGTTGGTTTGTCTTGGGGAGAAAATGCCCTACAAAGACCTCAGAACGCCAGTAAATCTGACCCACGTCTTCCTGAGAGCCCTTGCTTGGGGAGGCCTTTGTCTTTCCAGAGTGTATTGTCCTCCGACTAAATGAGAATCTCTCACACACATGTCCTTCGGGCTGTCACGTCAAAGCTTGACTCACACAGGTGAGGCCTCGCAGAGACCGGCCACTCTGTTTGGGCAGGAGGGTAAACACCACCATTTGTTCCCGGTCTGCATTTAAAAGCCTGAACTCCCTCCCCTCTCTACCCCAATACCCACAGTTAAAGGCTTAGCATCAACAGGCAGCATTTCCTGTATATGCCAGAGGCCTGAAACCCTGGAATTTAATTCCCCGAGGAGTAGCGGGAGGGGAGATGATTCCTGACCTCACAAAGCAGCAACTCTAGGGACCGAGCCTGCTCATGGGCCAGGGCCACCAAGGGCCTTCATTCGGGAAGACACGGGGCCCACCACACTTAGCAACGGCATCCATCATGGTGGGTGTGCGGACTGCAGGAGACACTTAGAGAGGCCTCATTTTCATGATGGTAGAGAGGACTGATGTGTGCTTATGAGAAATGTTCTCTAATTACAGAATTAATACGTTGACTATAAAGAAACAAAAGGCAAACATTTTAGCAGCTTCCTCCCCCTGGTGTAAACCTGGTGTAAACCTCCCCCCTGCATGCTCTCTCTCAGTCTCATAACGCCGATAGGATAGGTCAAGGCATTCAGATGACATTGTCAGCTACTTCACAGTTTACTTTTGCTAAGAAGAAAATAAATAAAACCTCAAAAAATGTTAGAAACAGACATGCATTTTTCAGAGACACCATTCCTCTGGGCCTTTATGTCATCAGGGGAGTCTCCTCGTCGCTCTACTGACACCCGGACATCCTGGTCTTCTCACTGTTGGCTGACAGGCCGCTGGGCCCTGCATTTCATTCTGTTCTCATCAAAAAACGGTCCCTCGGAAACACCAAATACTCCGCATAGTCTACAAAGGGCACATGGGCCCACAGTGGTCGGTACAGAAAGTTTAATGATCGTCGGGGTAATTTCCATGTACCTCTAGAGCAGTGGTTCTCAACCTTTCCAATGCCGCGACCCTTTAATACAGTTCCTCATGTTGTGGTGACCCGCACCCATAAAATTATTTTTGTTGCTACTTCGTCACTGTAATTTTGCTACTGTTAATGAATCGTCATGTAAATATCTGTGTTTTCCGATGGTCTTAGGCGACCCTGCTAGCGGTTCTCAGCCTGTGGGTCAGCCTAAGACCATCAGAAAACACAGATATTTACATGATGATTCATTAACAGTAGCAAAATTACAGTGACAAAGTAGCAACGAAAACAATTTTATGGGTGGGGGTCACGAGGAACTGTATTAAAGGGTCGCGGCATTGGAAAGGTTGAGAACCACTGCTCTGACAGACCACATCCGGATTTCTCCCAAGGCCAGGGGTCACAGGGATGAAGGATGAACTGCACAGTGCCTGTGCTGGACCAGGGGTCACAGGGATGAAGGATGAAATGCACAGTGCCTGTGCTGGACCAGGGGTCACAGGGATGAAGGATGAACTGCACAGTGCCTGCTGCTGGACCAGGGGCCACAGGCATGAAGGATGAACTGCACAGTGCCTGCTGCTGGACCAGGGGCCACAGGGATGAAAGATGAAATGCACAGTGCCTGCTGCTGGACCAGGGGTCACAGGGATGAAAGATGAAATGCACAGTGCCTGCTGCTGGACCAGGGGCCACAGGGATGAAGGATGAAATGCACAGTGCCTGTGCTGGACCAGGGGTCACAGGGATGAAGGATGAAATGCACAGTGCCTGCTGCTGGACCAGGGGTCACAGGGATGAAGGATGAACTGCACAGTGCCTGCAGATGGGCCACAGGGTCACAGGGATGAAGGATGAAATGCACAGTGCCTGTGCTGGACCAGGGGCCACAGGGATGAAGGATGGACTGCACAGTGCCTGCTGCTGGACCAGGGGTCACAGGGATGAAGGATGAAATGCACAGTGCCTGTGCTGGACCAGGGGCCACAGGGATGAAGGATGAACTGCACAGTGCCTGTGCTGGACCAGGGGCCACAGGCATGAAGGATGAACTGCACAGTGCCTGTGCTGGACCAGGGGCCACAGGCATGAAGGATGAACTGCACAGTGCCTATGCTGGACCAGGGGTCACAGGGATGAAGGATGAACTGCACAGTGCCTATGCTGGACCAGGGGTCACAGGGATGAAGGATGAACTGCACAGTGCCTGTGCTGGACCAGGGGCCACAGGGATGAAGGATGAACTGCACAGTGCCTGCAGATGGGCCACAGGGTCACAGGGATGAAGGATGAAATGTTGAATGCCAAGCACCACTGTCAGCAGCGACCTTAAGGGTTCAGATCACGTGACCTCTCATAGACTGCCATTCACCGGCCAAAGGAATGAGCATAACATCAGCAGGTTCCGCCTTACACGCGAGCATTTTCTGTGCCAAACCGTGTGCTAAGCACGCCCTGTGCATTTTCTCACGGGCTCCTCATGAGGAGCATATGAAGTGCGGAACATGCTTACCCCTACTTGACAAGTGAGGCAAACCAGGCCCAGAGAAGAAAAGCAACCTGTCTCAACCGGTCTCAACCAGTCTCAACCTGTCTCACCCTGTCTTTGCAGCGGAGAGGAGGAACCTGGGGCAGGTAGCTCTAAAGAAGAAGCCTTTGTACAGGGGTGGCACTGCTTCTTGTGGGTGCTGCCTACCTGGCCAGTCCACACTGCCTTCCGGGAGCCAGTGCTCCATCAAAATGCAGCCACCCCACTCTTCACTCGTGCCACGCACTGTGCCCATCCCCCTCCGGGACACCATCTCTTCGTAGGCTCCCTGTGTCTCTTCCTCTCTAGTTGTTTCCAAGAGAAGAGAGATGACTTACTTATGCAGCGCAGTAGCAGCCCAAGGAAAAATGCCAGGGGCAGCTCGCAGGCCTCCTTTCCTTACCTGAGACCTTACAGGCCCCCCGTGGGTGCCCTTCCCACCCCCCGAGGACCCTTTCTTTCCTTGTGCATGCTGCTTTAAACAAGGGAGCTACAGAGAACCTGGGTATGTCACTGCTCGTAGGGTCATTAAGTTTCAAGAAAGTCCATCAACCCTGCTGAGTATTAATAAGCTCCTGGCTCAGCAACCTCCAATGATGGAGCTGTAACCCCTGCTCCCACTGACCGTGTGCTGAGCGGACTCAGACTTCGGCAGAAGGTCCCACCCCAGCTGGGTGCAGACCTCAGCGCCCTCCCGCCCCCCACCCCCGGGACCACCCCCTCAAACAGCTCTCAGAGGCCCTCCCTCCACATGGACTGTCCCGCGTGCCCAACGCTGAATGGAAGGTGAAGGCCGAGATGTTGCTGAGCACCTTTCCAATCATTAGCAGTGGGGTGAGGGAGCAGGTATCCATGTACATTCTCTTTTCCGATTGAAGGTGGTGGTGGTTCTTGAAATTGTAAATCATTAGGCAACTGAAAAGTAAAGTTCAAGTTGAAGGTGATTAAAGGTTAAAGTGTCTGTGCTAACGCAACACATGGAAGGAATAAAGAAGAATGCATATAATTTTAAGTTAAACTTTTAGATTGTTTTTTTTCCTGCTGCTTCCTACATTCACTTACCAGGAGGAGGGGGAGGGGGAAGGGAGGGGAGGGGGAAGGGGGAGCGCCTGACCAACAGTTCTGCGTCACAGCCTGGAGCCTGGTTAAGCTCTCACACACCTCACGTCACCTAACATCGCAGCTCCCTGAGGGAAGGGAGAGGGGATGGGAGCATCTGCCCACCTCCCGCTGTGGCAGATCCTGACCTGAACCCGGGACGTCTGACTCCAAAGCCCATTCTGCTGAAACCATGCCACTGCGCCTCCCACATCACGTATTTCTTAGAATTAGCACAACACATCTCTCCTTTGGGGAGCATTTAACTTTTTAGGCAGAAACAGCCAACCACAGGCGCTTCCTACGGTTATAAGCTCCTCAGCCAAGACCAGAAAGCTACGGAATAATTCACCAGACTCCGCAGGGTTACCACACGGGGCACCCCGATTGTGGTTCATGCATAATACAGTGACCACTTCACAGGACCCAATTAATCTACTGTAAAATGATGAGTCGCGGACCTGCTACTTAAACGTTATCATTCATCTGTGAGGATGCAGAGGTTCCGTGTGTAGAAAAGCGATCGTGGTTGAACTCCAGACAGACTTAGGACATCTCAGATCCTTATTGCTTCTGAGGGAACAGAAATCAGGGATGGCGTCAGAGAAGTTTCTCTACCATAAATATCTTATGGTATTGAATGTGTACAAAAAAATGTTTCAGCCCTAGCCGTCACCTCTGAATGCTGCTCACCATATTTGGGAAATATGTGAAACTCACTCACATTTCCTCTATTTTATACACCGAGGAAAGAGGGTGGAGACCTGCAAGTTCAAACCTGCCCCAGCCCACCCGGGCTGCTACATCCTCCCCCCACTCCTAGCCACACCCCCTGAAGGCAATGAGGTGCCGAGTCCTTAACTGCGCTAAGGCACCCGGCTTCCCTTCAGACATAAATATGTTTAACTATAAACCAATGTCCTACTCGGAACTTCATAGAGATTTCTATGAATGTTTGAAAGATAATCTAAAATAATGCACCATTCAGTTAGATACACCGTATCATAGATATACCCACCATTTACATATACCACATCATGGTTATTTAACCAGTAACCATGGTACTTCCATAATCAGTGAACAGACACTTGAAATACTGATAGGAGTGATTATGTACAACACAGCAAATAGAACTAAATCTATCTGTATCTATCTGTTTATATATCTATCTATTGATCATGTCTATCTTAATTTTCTCATCTTAACGGGTGCCATTCTACCAAGATTTTTTTTTAAATATTATTTTATTTTATTTTATTTTTTTAGAGAGGAAGGGAGAGGGAGAGAAAGATAGAAACATCAATGACGAGAGAGAATCATTGACTGGCTGCCTCCTGCATGCCCTCTACTGGGGATCGAGCCCACAACCCAGACATGTGCCCTTGGCCGGAATCGAACCTGGGACCCTTCAGTTCACAGGCTGACGCTCTTTCCATTGAGCCATACCAGCTAGCACTCTACCAAGATATCTGAATGCACTATGTCCCAAAAGTTTTACTAAACGTATCCATTGTCTAAATTACATATATATACATATATACTAGTATATACGTATATTCAACGTAAAAAAAAAAGGTCATTCAGCTATATCTGTGATGATCTAGATCATATTCGCTTGGGTGACACCTAAGACTCCCTATAATTTCTGGCACAAAGTTTCCGACTCAGGAGGTTAAAAATTCAAGTCCTTCTTCCTTGTCTGTCATCAGCCGTTTGGGTTTTGGCTTTAGTCAAAATTGTGTATTTGTGGTAAACAATTGCTCGGATGTGTGCAGTAAGTGTACTGAGTTGTGTTTGCCCCAAAAGAAGACTGGGATGGGGGCGCGGCCGAGCGGGTGAGGGATCTGGCTGAGACATCCGAGTGGATGCTGAAGCGGCTGCTTGTGAGGCTTTGGTGGGGCAGCCCGTCCCTGTCCCTGTCTACAGGGGCCCACCACCCACAGTGGTTTCCTGGTTCTCAGGCGATGTCGTCAGGGCAGCAGATGAGGTACGCTTAGGAGGAGTGTCCACCACAAATAGGAGTGTTCTATTTGCTGTGTTATACATAACAAAACCCCCTTCCCCACACGTGTTCCCAAACCCCTATTTCCAACTTTCACCCCACATTCCCTGTGGACTCCACTGGGGCCACTCCCACTGGCCTAACTAATGAGGGCCTTCTGTACTGGCTGCTGATTGGCTTTGTGCGTGGACTGTGGTGAGGAGTCGGAACAGGCAGACCGGAATCGTGAAACGGACAGGTCTCCAGACATCCAGTCATGCGCGCAAAAGTGACCTCCCTCCTGCAAGGCGTAATTGGAACCCGAAACCGGTTGACTCCATACCTGCCCAGCGGTTATTTCACAGCACACTGACCGCTGCGAGAGAGTCAGCGAGACGGGACCGTGTGCTCGTGTCCACTCCTTCCTGCTCTTAAGCACCATTATGACCAAAGGCTCCCAAACTCAGCCTCCCGGTGAAGCGTGGCAGGGCCTCTCCGCCAAGGGCCCGTGTTGGTAGGGCCTCCTCGCTGCTGAGGTCTGGCCGAGGCCCGTGCAGAGCGTCTCGGCTGTTAAGAGGGCCCTTAGCCTGGCATGTTGTCGACAGCAACACGTTGCTTCTGCTGGCCACCAGGCATGGGAATTTCTCGAAACTGGGGTTTTTGAATGTGTGCCCGACAGTGACTGTTGCTGAAGAGTTGTTCTGTTTCACTTTTATATCAGACAAATGCAAGAGAGAGAGAGAGAAACAGAGAGAGAGGGGGAGACAGGAGGTACTGCATGGAAACCTACAAATTATAAAATGACCACTGCCCTGGCCTGTGAGGCTAAGTCAGTTGGATGTTGGCCCGTGCACTGGAGGGTTGCCGGTTTCATTCCCGGTCAGGGCACATGCCTGGTTATGGATTCTATCCCTGCTCAAGGTGCATGCAGGAGGCAGCCAATCAATGCTTCTCTCATATTGATGTTTCTCTCTCTCTCTCTCTGTCTCTGAAATCCATAAAACCGTATTTTGAAAAGATGACCACCATACCAAAAGCGAGTTTCACATTTATCCCAAATAGGATCAGAATGACCCAGTTCTTGCGCCGTCTCATTGGAAACGGATGCTCCTGTTTGGACATTCCACCCTAATGTGAAAGGCTCCAGCCCACTCTACCCCAGTCCTCTTTGCTGGAGACCCAGGGAGCTTTCTAACAAACACAACGTAATTACAACTTTTGAAATTATAAATCTCACTGCATACTTATTTTATTAAAACCTCGTTGTAAGTTTCTCCCAGAAGAACACACAGTATAGACTAATAAGCACTCAAGGCCCTGAGATGCTAAAATAAAAATTCACAATTGCTGACTCTACCATGATCTTCTTTAGGACCAGAGAGAGCCCATTTATCATAACGCCGCACCGGGAGGGCGCTCATTTTTCTCTCCTTTGAAAAGTCCTTCTTGGGAGAGCTAATGCAGAATGTTTCAGTGACATTTTACCAATCTCGGTAAGTCCTTGTTTTCCCCAAATGTCACCGTAGCTCAAGAAAAGACAACCGCCCTGTTCCATCACCTCCACAGACGGATCCTAGCATGTTGCAGATGTATAGACAACAAATGGATGTCTATCACTCTAACTCGTCCAATGCTGACTTAACAGAAGCACGCAGGCGCACCTGCATCCACGCCCCACAAAAAGTCTGGCCTTCTTTGTAAAACCACTTGCCAGCCGTGAAGAGTTCAGTTTGTAAATAGCCCAGTGAAGTCCGGCCACACTAACTTGTACCTGGTTTCCAATTGGGTTTCTTCTCCTAAGACATGCCGTACAGTGAGAAGACAGATACTAGAGTGCATTTTAAGTTCTTTTCATAGACATCACCAGAAAAAAAGTCCATCAGTCCAGTAAAACTCTACAGCCACCTGAGGAAATCAGAGTGAAATACCATGCCAGTGGCTCCGTTCTGCTCTGCCATTTCTCCTCTTCTCGCGTCTGCACCTCCCAACTAAGTTTAAGGCTCCACAAAGTCTAGTAAGTTGTAAGCAGGTCATGACTGTTACTGATTTGATAGCGATCGATGAGCGGGCACTTCCCACAATCCCAGCGAGGACATTCCCTTGAGGACATTCCCTTTTTGTATTAAGAGCTGGAAATGCCTTGCTTTATTCTCACGGCTGGTGTCCCTCTGAGGATGCTCATCACCCACCTCGTAACAGACGAGGAACCGATAGCGAAGGAGGGGAGAGAACCAGGTCCATGAACACCGCGCAGAGCGTGCCAGAGAGCAGGAGGAGATGAAGCGCTGGCCTCGGTCCCTTAACAACCGCTGGGTTAAGTGGGAGCTGAGTGGGGGCAGGGGAGGGGGTCACCCTGTAACATGGGTTTGGGGGAGAGACTACATTTTCATTTCGGTCCCCGGGCATCACACACACCACCCTGACCTGGGTTTGGGTCTACGATCAGGCAACCTCTTTGAAAGCCATATTTGCTAGAGAATGTCTCTGATGGCTGAAAAGATACCTCCCCCGCCCCCACCTCCTTCCTGCACGTACACATCTCCGTTTCTCACAGCTTGAGCACGTTTTGCACAATTGGAAACGATAAAACTCCAGAAAGAGAAGAGACAGAAGCCATGCGGTTCTATCTCCCCGCCCCGCACCCTGGGCCCTGCTTTCCCGCAAACTTGTGGGTCTGCGGGCCGCCAGGCAGTGCTTCCCCAGACCGCGAGGCGCTGCCTTTGGTCATCTGCTTTAGATCCGCCACGCGCCGCCCTTTGTTCTAGAAGCGTCCTCACACCTGTTGCTAGTGCTCCGAGCTCATGGGCTGTGAGTGTCCGTACCGACGCGTGGTAACGGACACCATCACTTCCACGGGTGGGTGCTGACAGCCCTTCACAAGGAAAGAGGGGACATCACCGCGGAGCCCCTCCGTCTGGTGGCCAGCGGTGGCTTCAAGTAGCGCTAAGGGGCGGGAGCGTCTCATCATTCACCCTCTCCCTAGACTGTCCGGATTTTTAGAGTTTCTAAGCAAATGCTAAAGAAATACGTCTAAATGGAGGGCAAGGAGGGTGCTTAGTAGGGAGAGGAATGAGGAGGACCTGCCACGGGGCCGGGAGGAGGCCTGGATGTGCTCTCGAGAACTGTGAGCTGTAACCACTTGTCGGATGAAAAGTATGCACTCCAGCCCCAGCCGGTTCGGATTGGATAGAGCATTGGCCCTAGGGCCCGAAGCGTCCTGGGTTCGATTCCGGGCATGTACCCCGGTTGCAGGCTCGATCCCCAGCCTTGGTCTGGGCGTGTGCAGGAGGGCAACCAACCCCTGTCTCTCTCACATCGGTGTTTCTGTCTCTCTGTCTCTCCCCCACCCTTCCACTCTCTCTAAAAATCAATGGGAAAATATCCTCGGGGGAGGAGTAACAAAACAAAACAACAAAACGCCTGCTCACCACCACCAGGCTCTCACTCCCGGGAGCCAGGGCAGATCTCTTCGGAGGGGAGGTCCTGACTGCGGGGCCCAGGGAGGGCGGAGGGGACAGACGGGACGGACAGTCTCAGTCCCGGGAGGAAGATGCAGGAGGAAAGAGGACTTGCAGGCTCGGCAGGTTCAGAGGGGGGTTGGGTACACACTGTGGGCCCACTTGCTGGCACGCAGGGAGAAGCATGACCTTGGACGTCCGAGGCTCCCGGACAGAGCGCCTTCTCCTTCCACAGCTAAGGAGCCATGGAGACAGAAACGTGCTCATCTCTGTAGATTGAAAACAGGTACCGAAAGTGCCTTTAACCAGTCATTTGGTTCCCTTCCCCAGATGAACCAAAGAAACCCAGGGTCCGCGTGCTGAGAAAGGGCACAACGGGTGTCCAGGAACCTTGCTTTTTGCAATCTTCTGAGCCCGACAGCTGGTTCTCCCGTTAACCTCGGGTGTAAAGTCAGATGCTGCAGCCGCACGCTGCAACCCTGCTTCAGGCCAGCCAGCGGGAAGGAGCCGAGGAGAACAAAATACCTCAAAAGTACACAAATTGGCCAAATGAAACCGCATATGTTACCATCTCCTACGACAACAGAAATTTACCGCCTGACAATTTACATCTGGTTTGCACCCTGATTCTGCAAATCACAAAAATGGGTTGCTGTGGCAACGGCCACGTGCTGTTTCGCTTGCTGGGGGAAGCCAGAAGAACGCCCTCAAAGTACCTCCTAAGGCGCACACACACAGCACGTTTTTTTACTGTTCCTCCCCACCCCGAGGTAACAAATCTCCTGTCAGTAGGTATTTTTCTCTTAGCTTTAAAGATGGGTTCTCGCTCTCTCATTTGCATTTTATTATGTGTATTACCAGTTTATGCAAATGGGTAGGAAAATCCATGGAAATAGAAAAGCGATGGATACACATTGCCTGAGTCACCTGAGTGTGTTAGGGCTCTTGTCTTTTATGGCGTCCTCACTTTTATCATTGACAGCTCTTTCAGCCAATCCCGCTGCACCGACGTACGTGTCCCACCCGGGAGGGATACTCCCGGGAGTTGACTGAGAGCTCAACTCTTTCTCAGAAAACTATTTTTATTGATTCAGAGAGGAAGGGAGAGGGGGAGAGAGAGAGAGATTAATGATGAGGAAAACAGTCATTGATTGGCTGCCTCCCGCACACTCCCTGCTGGGGATGGAGCCTGCAATCCAGGCCGTGTGCCCTGACCTGGAACCAAACCGTGACCTCCCGGTTCATAGGTCAATGGAAAGGTCAACCCTTAGAGCATCCGCAAGAGCCGGTTCATCTCCCTGGGCTGGAAACAGGAGCCAGGCGCAAACAGGGACCGTGCATTTCCTTGGAAGCATGGTCTTAGTCTCTCCGCAGCACCCAGCGCGAGCTGCTCACCAGGGTGCTGTGCAGGGCGCTGGAGCACATCTTTGCTACCAACGTCCGTGCACCACGGAGCCAGCAAATGCACACGTCCACGGAGCCAGCAAATGCACACGCCCACGGAGCCAGCAAATGCACACGCCCACGGAGCCAGCAAATGCACACGCCCACGGAGCCAGCAAATGCACACGTCCATGGAGCCAGCAAATGCACACGCCCACGGAGCCAGCAAATGCACACGTCCACGGAGCCAGCAAATGCACACGCCCTCGGAGCCAGCAAATGCACACGCCCACGGAGCCAGCAAATGCACACGTCCATGGAGCCAGCAAATGCACACGCCCACGGAGCCAGCAAATGCACACGTCCACGGAGCCAGCAAATGCACACGCCCTCGGAGCCAGCAAATGCACACGCCCACGGAGCCAGCAAATGCACACGTCCACGGAGCCAGCAAATGCACACGCCCTCGGAGCCAGCAAATGCACACGTCCACGGAGCCAGCAAATGCACACGCCCACGGAGCCAGCAAATGCACACGTCCACGGAGCCAGCAAATGCACACGCACACGGAGCCAGCAAATGCACACGTCCACGGAGCCAGCAAATGCACACGTCCACGCTGAATAAATGAGGGGGATGTTCGTCTCCTACCAACTTACTTCCCACCTGGGACTTAAAAGAAGGGAGGCCAAGGTGTAGACCATCTAAGGCCCTGAAAACGGACCCGTGTCAGCTCAAGTCATTGTCCTCCTTGTTGGACGGCCAGCGTGACCGCTCCCTAAACTCTCCAGACGCTGGTCTGATGGGGAGGTCCCCTCTTCTTGCAAGAGCTCCATTATCGGACCCTGAAACAACAGAAGTCTCTGTGCTCCGGAAGCTTAGAAGCTCTCTGAGAAAAACAGCCCACTTAGAAAACACCCATCAGACATGTCTTCCCACTGCCACCTGCAAACCTTCCCGGCTGTCACCGCCTCGTGCCTGAGGTAGGGGCGCACTACCTAGAGGCAGGGACTCAACCTGGGAAAAGACTGGTGAGGCAGGGCTGCTAAAAGATACCGGCGATTCACAACATAAGTAACAAGGTAACAGGAGCTGCAGTCTGAGTGTGTGAAAACTCTGTGTACCCAGGATGCAAACAGAGGTGGCCCTGCAGACTTTGGAGGGAAAAGCATCCCACCGCATGCGCTATTCGTCTACTGCGGCTCCATCCTCGAATCAAACTGAAGAAACGGAATGAACATCAAATAGATCCTCCCCCCGCCCCTTTTCCTTGGGCAGCAGTAGAGAACAATCAATTTAAAAATAATTGGAGAAATCTGTGTTTTGCTCAGAAGGAAAATGAAAACATTCATTCAACGGGCCCACATAGAATCATTTGCTTAATGGCAGTTCTAATATGTTATGCATTTATTCAGTCTACTTCTTACTACATTGAAATGCAAAAACAATCACTCTGGGTGTGAATCCTAGGAAACAATCAAAGTTTCCATTAAACCAGAGAAGACACAGTTAAGCTGCGTGTGACTTGCAGATGCTCATGAATAGGCAGTACTTAGAGTTTCTCTCTCTAGAAAGTTTCCTCCCATCCCCTCCTCCCTTTCCTCCCACCTCTCTCCCTCCCTCCTACCCCCACCCCCCATATCTTCCTTCTTTGCTTCTTGGACTCAGAATAAGGAGAGTGTCTTCCTAAAAATTCTAATGACGTAGACACGTAAAATGGCCCTGTGTTACAGGGCCAGCCCGCCAGCAGGTAGAGACTTCCTTTCCACCTCTGTTAGTTTCCATTCCACTGAGCAGTCACAGGGGAAATGAGCGGTCTCCACATTCTCGGTCCTTTGTCACACATACATACACACACACACACACACACACACACACACACACACACACTTCTCTATTTGCCAGTTTTATATTATCATTCAGTATTCCACTCATAGAAACTGTTGTCAGGACCTCAGCACCCTTTGGCAAAACCAAGGTCACACTTGAGTGTCTTGTATAGTCAGTATGTTATCATGATATTTGGGGAACTTATAATTTAAAACATGTAGTTGGAATTTTGTTAACTACCCAGGACTAATGTAGCTAGGCACTGGAGACAAAGCGATGGACACAAATGACACTGCCTTAGTAAAGCTACTCTTCTATGGGGGTGGTGAGAGAAGCACTAGGCAAAAAGTAGGTAACTAATTGCTGGTGGTCCTGAATGCTGGGTAAGGAAAACAGAACAGGACAGCGACGGAAAGCGCGACTTTCAGTAAGATGATCTACAAGTCGGGTACCGCCAAGGAGGAAAATCAAAAGCCAAATTAAAGAACAAATGTCTGAAATAATTTCAATGCAACTTAATATGTTCGTTGCCATCTATGTGATGAGCCATTAACTTTAATGTCTTAATTACGTTTTTAAAAGAGGTGATTTCATTTTACTGCGCACACAGACTCTTCAGCATTGTGTATCCTCGTGAAGTAAGACATTGGCTTGGGCCTGGGGGTCCCTGGAGAACAACCAATACAGAGGGCAGTTAAGTACCGACGTCGCTAACAAAGCTCCCACAGGTAGCACAGCCTAACAGAAAGGTCACCGAGAATGGGGTCAGAGGTTGGGAGTGCATAATTCAGGAAGGTGCTGGCAAGCTTGCCACGGAGGTTCTATTGTTCTACTTAAAACATCTTTCTAATAGCCTGGGAATGTTGTCTCAGCCAGACTGTCCGGAGCATAAGGGGAACTCACCGAGCCTGAAGGAAAGCTACACTTTCCTAATAACAATGGGCAGACAGTTCTCTGCTCATTCTAAGGAGCTAAACACCCAGACCAAACCCGAATCCTCGCCCCCACCGTCACGGTAACAGAACAGCGCCACCCTAACCCAGGGCACCCCTGAAATGCGTCCCTCCAATGGAATCTTTCATTCTTGGACCACAGGAGCTCATTTCATTTCGATTCCTTTCAAAATGTGGCTTATTTTCATGAGCCTCGGTAAAAATATAAGGCTGATATTCCTGCTGCTCTATAAAATAGCATGAAAATCGCATTTTTATTATGTGCAGAACAGAAACGGAACTGCCGCAGAGACCCTGAAGGCTGGTTCTTGTCAGAAGGAGACTCTCTGACATGCAAATCTGCGTTTTCTGTAATAATCCTGGGGCTAAAACCGTCTTGGTTTTCTGTCGGCTTCACTGGACTCCTGTCCACAGCCTTCCTCGTCTTCTTGATAAACGAGTGGCTTTCTGTTCTCCAGACTGAGTCTATCACGGTGGACAAATGTGATGGGAATCATGATGGGAATCGTTTGCTGCCATGCTTCTCCTGCAGCTCTCTCCTACGAAAATCGTCCCTCCTGAGATTGGCATGAAAGCATTTACTTATGGCAGCCAACACAGAACCAAGTGTTTGGGGGTTTCCGGACATATGCCTAAGGTGCCCTCCCATGTATGAGACCTCAGGGAGAGCCATGCTGGCAAGAGCAGACAGCACACTGCAGCACACACGTGCCTGGGGTGAACTCGACCTGGAATCGCCTCCTTTCTAACTCCACCGGCGAGCTGGACCAAGAACGGAGGCTTCAAAGGTTTAGCTTAGGGTTCTTGGCTGTCTTCCAATGAAGGAGAAGATGATTTAAAATTGCTGGAACTAGCTGGGTCATTACCCCACAGGCTTTCATCTGAAACGTAAGGTAATTGAGGGAGGGTTCACGTGAGACGTGCATGTCCAACCTGTTGAACTGCAAGGCACCAGACAAGTGTTTCTCCTGCCGCTCAAACAGGGAATGTGCTGGAGCAACTCTCCCCGCGGAGCTGGAAATGAAGGTAAAAGGATGGAGTCGCTTGCAAACCAGACCACAGCCCTCGCTCCCAATAAACAGGCGCTGGTTGACAAGAATGAGCTTCTAGAAATCAAAAGTGCCCAAGGGAAAGAGGAAAGCACGTTTTAGGAAGACTCTTCACCTGTGTGACATTTTAAAATACAAATTGATGCATAAGTAAATCAATTACCCAAAACATCTACAAATAGAAATAAAAATTGGAACAAAGTAGGAAACGTTAGTAGATAAGTTTAGTCAATCACATGGAGAATTTTCTGAGCCGAATGAAAGGATCTGAGTGCACACACGCACATGCACACATTTTGCCAAGAGAATATTTTTTCCTATAAAACACAAATAAATTGTCCCCTGACATACAAATAAAAAAAAAAATCCCCAAATTCTCTATACATCTGTAGACTTCTTCTGATCCTAATAAAAGTAGTGCCCCTATCTACATGCCATAGTTTGTCACACATGTAAATCAGGTGAATAAACGTGATTAACCCTGAAAGTATCATGAAATCTCTGGGTGAATTCTGTCCGTAACATTATACTACATTTGCACAGGGCAGTAGACTGAAGCAATCTGGACCTTATTGAACCTTTGGACCTTACAAAAGTTATGTAATTATTGAGCCCGAAGGGACCTCTCCTTCTAAAAGTGAAGCCACCAAAGGCGACAGGTCTTCTAATACCCCGGCCCTGCATTCTTGTGCAACTCCTGCTGCAGGCGTGCGGGTAACCACCCAGAGGGAGACCTCCGGTTCACAACACAGAGTCGGCGTTCCACCATTCCGCTTCCCAGTTTGGAAAGTAAGATGATGACACTTCAATCCCACATGAGCGACTGTTAAGAATAATGCATAAATGAGTGCTCCCCGCACCACCACACACACACATGCCTATACTTGGCTCCACAGAAAAGCTACATAACAAGGAAATGGTAGAAAGGAAGCGAAAAAGGCACATCAGGCGATCAAACCCCGCCGGCTCCCAGGCCACGCTGGATGAAATCCCGGCAGGCTACACTGTCAGCCCGAGTTCCCGGGACACGGAACGCTTCTCCTGGAATGAGCGCGAGCGCACAGACGGGTTCTGCCTTAGAAAGAGCGTTTGTTCTGCTGATCAAGTACAAAACCCGTCCTCACATATAATGCTATTAATGAAGTGTTCCGCTGAGCAAAAGCGATAATTAAAGATAAACACGAATCAGGATTCTTCTCATAAGGAGAAATGACTACCACAACAAGCCGGTAATTGACGAGAACACAGGAACCACAGCCCAACAGGGAACACTCCTGAGACTCGGATTCCATGCCGCAAGCGCTCAGAACATTATAAAGAGGGATCTCTGTGCTGCACGTGACCCTTCCCGGACGTGGCCACGCTATGGCCAGCTGCCTTCCACACGCCAGAGGCTTGGGGGGGGGGGGCCCCACATTGGAAATGATCTTTTAAAGAAACAGCCCTGATCCTGTTTTATTGTAGCCCCGTGGCTCTCCCTACGTAGCACCAGACTCCAATCTGAAAACGGCAGAGGGAAAATGAGCGAAGGTCCAGGACTCCCTCAAAATCTGTCCCAATCATATTTTAAGAGTCAGGAGAAAAAAGAATTGTGCTGTTTAAGTGACTCCAGTTTCTCTAAAAGAAAGTCATGGCTCAGTGGCTATAGCGTCGGCCTGTGGACTGAAGGGTCCTGGGTTCCATTCTGATCAAGGGCACATTCCCTGGGTTGCGGGCTCGATCCCCAGTAAGGGGGCGTGCAGGAGGCAGCCAATCAATGATTCTCTCTCATCACTGATGCCTGTCTCTCTTTCTCTCTCCCTTCCTCTCTGAAATCAGTAATATAGGCTTATATAAAAAGGAAGTCATTGCAAGAACTGCCTTTTAAGCTCAGGGAGCCAGCTGAGCTTAGTTTCATGAGGGTGGCAAAGAGCAACTTGTTCAGCGCTTCCCTAATGACCGCTGTGTTCAGATATCAGGCCTTGAACATGACAAGGACACAAAATAATACCACAGCTTCCCTCCTTTTGTGTTTTTACCTGTGGTATCCCCGGCATCACGATAAGAGAGACTTTCCGTCAGCTTGAGGGTCTCACACTATCTGATGCGAGCATCTGAAAATGTCAGAACCCAAGGCAATCGTTCTCAAAGACGGTGTCCATTAAATCCATGGGCACATGTTACATGCATGCATGTTGGTGCATCCACGCTGCCTGACAACCAACATACCTTTGCTCTGATACACAGACTTCTCTACCATGGTGATGCTGTAAGAAATCACTATGGGATTTTCTAGAACATTAACAGTCCATTCGGAAACAACACGTAAGTTTTATCCAAACCCCTGGTGCTGTGGGGACCGAAGACCGAGAGCGACGTGATTTATCGGAATCGCAGCAGACGCAGGCCTAGAAAACAGGCTTCGTTTCCATGCCCCCTTCCTTCCCCACCGCGCAGCTGCCCTCTAACAATGGCCGAGTGAGACTCCTCCCTCAGAGAAGGAGACCGCAGGCAACAGCTGCCCCGGGCCAGTGGGGTTAACTCGTTTCTGGAAAGATCTAAGGCGAGCGACACTATGTTAACCAACACGTGAGAGGCAGTAGAGCTTAGTGGTAGGCAACAGACTGAGACACAGTAAATGTTTAATTTGAGCAACAGTTGATTTGAATAGGGCAGTGTCTAACCAGCAGTTAGGAGGCGCCCCGGTGAGGGACTGTGGGGGACTTTTATAGAGAACGTGTAGAAGCAAAGAAAGGAGGTTGTTGGCGGCTGTAGGTAAAGCCCAGTTGGCTGGGGTGATTTGTCCTTCAGTTTCCGTTTTTGGCACCTTGAGCCATTCCCAGGCTTAGTTTTGGGGTCACCGCTGACAGCAGAGCCACCTCAGCGCAAGGGTCTCCTTGTCTAATTAATTTAACAGTGGTTGAGTCTGGGCTTTCGAGGTATGACGAAGGCAGGCGAATCCACATCTGAGGATCAGTGAACTGGCGAGCCAACCTCCTGGGCTGCATCTCTAATGACAGGGTCTGCAGAAAGAGCTGGCGTGAGGATTGCCTGGGAGAACGCGTGTAGGCCTGAGCCCAGGGGCGCATAGGACATGCTTGCGGCTGATGTATTATTAGCGGCTCCTACCACACCCGACCTCTTCCAGAGCCTTTCTTCCTGCCTGCCCCGTCCCCTGGGCAGCTAATGTGTAACGATCCTCCCACACCTCGAAAGGAGAGAGGTCATTTGATTGCAGTCAAGGCCAAGAAAAATAGATCCAACCTGGGCAGCCTAGGGACTAAGAGGATGCTGGGAGATTTGCATTAGAAAGAATGCCTAAGGCTTCTCCAACTTTTCAACGCTCCTCCAGAATGAACCGGGGAACCACTTAGCATGAGTCATTTGGCCTCCGAGGGCCTCCGTTACCTCATCTCTAAGAGGCCCTGGGAGCAGAGACTGAGGTCTGGGGAACCCCCTCAGGGTCAGATGCTGTCGGCAGACGCATGACCCAGGACAGCTTTCTTTCCTGTGTTTGACTTACTGTGAATCTCGGCTAAGGCTGCATTTGAACAAGCGGTTTCACAGCTGAAATGAGGTTGAGAACCCTTGGATCTGTATGCCCATTCCAGCTCACAATGTCTATGATACCAAAAATATGCCCGTTTTCTGTTACATCGAATTTATTTGGGTGGTTCAAACCTGAATATTACCAAAAATCCACAGTTTTCAGTTTAGCAAAAAAAAAAGTCATAATGGATATATTGTTCAAGGACCAGTATTAATAATTACTGACAACTCATTTTTGCTTCATTTATTTCATCAAGGGACCTACTCTAGGCAAATTCACATCCCCAGCGGTTCGTTTGCCTTCATTTGATGACTAAAGTAACCCTCTTCTTCATTTACTACGGTGCAGATATAAACATAAAATGAAATAGGAAAACACAGTTAATTAATCTGAGAGCATTTAAAAGCCCCATAATGACTAAAATTCACAGATCTTAACGTGTTAATGACATAGGACTAGAGGACTAAATACAAAGGCTAAAATGGGGGAAGTCCGTTTTACCCACAGGCGTTTTATTGACACCTTTTTATTTTTATTTTTATTTTTTTCCATTTTTTTTATTGTTTTAAGTATTACAAATAGTAGTACATATGTCTCCTTTTTTTCCCCCATTGATCTCCCCCCGACCTCCCCTAGCCCCCAGGACATGCCTCACCTGCCCACCCTCCCCCCCCGCCCCAGTGTCTTATATCCATTGGTTATGCTTATTAAAAACCTTTCATGTTTGCAGAGTAGTGTCATATTCAGAATATAAAGAAACCTTAGTTATCATAGGTAATAGACGATAATTCTACGTGTACATTTTAAAGTTTAATGTTCATTAACCTGAAGCACAGAAGTGTGAGGCGTCCTGCCCACAATAACAGACCATCTGGTAAACCTGGTCCATGTCTAATAATGAAAAGCAAATTGTCTCCCCCTTTATCACATGTCTATTAACTGATGAACATATTAAGACAGCATTCATTAAACTATTCTACAGAGTTACCATCATCCAATTCCTGAAAGTTGACATACAAATTCAAACAATTAATTCATTTAGAAAAAACTGGAAAATAGATAGTTCCTAAGGGGGGAAAAATAGCTTTTTCTAGGAATCATTTAGTATAACTCAATACCTTTGGGATGTGGGGCCTTCAACTAGAATTGAAGAAAGACTGAGTCTTACAATACAGGAACATGAGGCCAGATAATGGGAGAATAGAATGTAAGCTCTTTATACAAACAAACTTAGCTGGCAATTTGCTCTAGGAGAAGAAAACAACTGGATTTTAATGTAGCCATGGCAACTTCCCGTCTTCACCAGTTTTTTCACTTAAGTCAAGTATCGAATGTTTATCTTCTTCAGACTCCATGGTTTTTATAATGCACATAATGAGGTCCAGGGAAGAAGCCATGCTTTGTTCTTAAGCTCTGGCATTGTAAAATGGCATCTGAGACACAGTGGATTTTACATCTTCTGGCCTACATGTTCTCCCGGCATACTGCAGTTGGCTTTTATATGCATCATAAAAGAACACAGAATCCTCTGGACAGACTAGGATTCCCTCCTGTGCACCTCCACAGAGTGGTGCCATACCATTCTCTTATTGTAAGGCAGCTCGACTGCGCCTCAGTCTTTGCTGTTTACTCCTTCCATAACTGAAAGCTTGGTGAGTAGACAGCTCATCGTCTTCGCTGCTGCCTTTCCAGGGTCTACAACAGTGTCTACCAAAAAGTAGGGGTCCGATCAGTGTTTCGTAAGCAATGAAAAACAAAGGAAGCTAACGAAGGAAGATGTTTTTCTCAACTAAAAAGCCTTAGTCCTAAGTTTCCACTTGTCCAGAAACAATTTGTGTATTTAGATTAAAGAAATCACAAGTTACAACAAGTGTTCACAAATATTAAAGATATCGCAAGCCGTGGTCAGGTGATGCGGTTGGAGCGTCATCCCATACACCAAAAGGTGGTGGGTTCCATCCCCAGTCAGGGCACATACCTAGGTTGCAGGCTTGCTTCCCAGTCTAGCACGTAGGGGAGGCAATTGATCAATGTTTCTCTCTCACATTGATGTCTCTCTCTCGCTCTCAAATCAATAAATATATCCTCTCATGAGGATTAAATTATATATATATATATATATATATATATATATATATATATATATATATCCTGTATAATAAAAGCCTAATATGCAAATCAACCAAACAGCGGAACAACCTGTGGAACGACCGGTTGCTATGACGCGCACTGACCACGAGGGGACAGACACTCAATGCAGGAGCAGCCCCCAGCCCACAGGCCCCAGGCCAACCAAGGCAGGTGCCAGCAGGGGCCCGCCCTGATCGTCCTGCTGGTCACTCCACAGATCAGCCCTGATCACCGGCCAGGCCTAGGGAACCTACCTGTGCACGAATTTCGTGCACCTGGCCTCTAGTATATATGTATTATATATATATGTATATGTGTGTGTGTATATATATACCTATATACACACACACACACACACACACACACATATATATGAGAATTCTTAAAATAACTTTCTTTTAATGGCCTAAACCCGTGGTTGGCAAACTGCGGTTCACGAGCCACATGCGGCTCTTTGGCCTCTCGAGTGTGGCTCTTCCACAAAATACCACGGCCTAGGCGAGTCTATTTTGAAGAAGTAGCATTAGAAGAAATTTAAGTTTAAAAAATTTGGCTCTAGAAATTTCAATCATTGTCCTGTTGATATTTGGCTCTGTTGAATAGTGAGTTTGCCGACCACTGGCCTAAACTGACCAGGCTGCTGGCTAGACTATAATTCTACATGTACTATATTGTTATTTAAAACAGATAAAACATTTCTGGTCTTTGACTCTCCCTCAGGCAAAATCTACATGGGGCAGCCAAATGGCTACATTAAAACCCAGTTGTTTTCTTCTTCTCGAGCAAAAATCAGAGATACTGGGAAAAATACTCATAAAGCAAAAAGGACACATGCATTAGGAAAATTACACATCTTAAAATGCTTTTTAATTTAAAAAAAAATCTTCTGAATCAACCCACAAAAATAGCCTCAATTAAGGGCCAATTTCTAATCTTTCAATTTTTAAAAATCTTCTGAACTAAAGAGGTTAGAAATGAAGCACAGTGAGGGATGCAGAGGGCCCGAGGCAAATGTCTGCTGAAAGGCTGGATGGAAGGATAAACGGACCACAAACGAGGAGCCCAAGAAGGGCTGGCTCTGAGCTTGTGTGTGTCACTCACTCCAACCCTTTAAGAGCCATTACAGAATACATGTCACTGAGATGTCAGTTTTCATTCCTGGGGCATTTCATTAACATCATCTCCTGAACTTGAATAACATTCAAGGAATACTTATTTTGCTTTAATATAGGAAGGATTCTGTTGCCTTTAAAACTAAAGGTTAAAACACACACACACACACACCTTCTAAAATAGCTTTACATAGAAAAGAAACCACTGAAAAGAACAGGAGTTAGTTATGAGTTGGGTCCTAGCTACTAAGGGTATGACCACATTTATGAATACTCACCCGTAAAACAGGGAATCGTTTAAAGATGTACCCACTGTTGGTAACATTTACTTGCGTATGGTTCGTTTACCGTATTTTAAGGAAGAAAAGCGATATATATTCACCCACAAGTTACCTACTTTCCATCCACCCATTCAACCATCCATCCAAATATAATATTCATGGAAGGCCTACTTTGGTCCAGAGCGTTCCTGTGCTAAGCTCCAGACCACCTTCCCAAGCGAGAGTTCTAGCACCTTTAAAACTCGGGTTGAAATACTGACTTTTTTGAAGCACAATTTTCCTACTCTTATTTTAGAAGAAGAAAAAAAAAAAACAGCAAATGGATGGAGTATGGGAAATTCTATAAATATATCCATAATTATGTCATTCAAGTTTTCTAAGCTGGAAAACATTTTTCAAAGACTTCATTATTACTTTCCAGTGTATTCAAAGAGGTGAATGTGGTGAAGTTGCAGGAGAGAGAGAATAGAAGTGAGAGGGCTGAGGGCATGAACATCCCCCACAGGTAAAAACGGGAGCAAGCTGGTCCATTTATTTTTAATGATTTAGTTATTTTTATGGTTAAGCAATGTTGTATAGATGTCTATAGACACAAATTGAAGTCTGTCCTTCTCAAATGAATGCCACCATGGTCCTTGTTATTCTGCCCAAACCCCTCGGTGGCCACACAGAAGCCACCCTGTCGTGGGGAGCAAGGCTGCCCCTGAGGGACCGCTCAGCTTGGGAAGGCGCCTGTAACGTGAACCAGGTCGGGTTGGCAGGTGGCGCTGCGCAGCGCCACTGTGAGATTCCCACGCTTTATAACCATCAGGCAATAAGAGAAAGATTCTGTGCAAGTCTGGGGCACATCTCTTCTTCCCTCCTTTTCCATGTGCTGCTTCTTGGTAATGACTCAAGAAGAAAAAGCCACCTTCATCACTATTCCGTATGTTGTCATTCAACACGATTTATAGAAAGACACGTTTGTGGGTTACCATCCGGCACACGTTGGTTTAATGAGCTGTGCACTGGAGGGAGTGGGCGAGGCGCTGATCAACCAGGCAAATATACTCACATAATCAAATCACAGGAGAGGTGAACACAGTCCGTAATAATAAAAATCGCATCCTCGAGTAAGGGACCAAGAATCTAATAACTGCATGTCTATTGAGGTAATCATCTAATAATCTATGTCTAATCATGTTATGTCCAGTAAGAGAAAACAAGAAATGCAAACACATGATTACCACACAGATGAGGGGTGGGCAGGAATGAAAGCTTCCGGCTCAGGGGCCCTGAGGCTCGCGAGGCCCAGCCCTGTGACCATACACTCTCCTTCGGCAGATATGCCAGGCTCTCGTTTCTGATGACTCTTGACGGTTGAGAACTCTCATCTGACGCCCCTGCCTCTGATGCTATATTCAAGAGCAAACCACAAATTCATCGTTTGCATTTCCAAGTACAATCTTTTTTAATGGAGCAAAAGCATCAACCAACAGATTCAGGTACTTGTATGCTCTTGACCTTCATCTCTCTCTCTCTCTCTCTCTCTCTCTCTCTCTGCGGTGCATGGGCCATGTAGTTTTGCCCCTTGAGAGTTTGGTTAGTGGGGAAGACATGCTAGCCACTGTGAGTAGACGGATAAAACTAATTTTCTAAACGGGAAGAGCTGAAGACCAGGGAAATGCCAGCCCTGCGGAGAAGGAAAATCACTGCACTATTTTGTGGTAAAATCATTTCATCATTTCTCCACATGCATGTGCAACGTGTATGACTAGAAAGAGCCACAGCCCTGAAGACAAAACCTGGCTCCCATCCTGCACCATCCTTTATGAGCCATGTGACCTCATGCACGTGGGTCTCGGCGCTCTTACCTAAAACATGGGAACCAGAGCACCTCCCACTCCCACCCACAAGGGCAATGTCAATATAAAGTAAGCGATGAATAAGAAAGGGCTTGGAAACCCATAAAGCACGTAAGATATTAGGCCGTATTGGCCTGCAAGCTACCATGCCAAAGAGTCCATCAGCGAGAGCGTCGTAATCAGCTCCAAAGACTGGAGGGAAATCAATGTGACCATGAAGACCGGCACAGCGCCCACGCCCTGCGGTGCCTCCCGCGTGGGCCATTTCTTCCTGCCGGTCTGGGGAAGTGAAATTTGAATTTGCTCACCACTGAGAGAACTCTCCTGATCCCCAAGAGCTTCCAGCATCAATCTCGTTTGCGTGTGCTTGTTTCTGGCATCTGGCTACGTGGATGATGCAATGAGGTCAGAAAAGAGTTTCTAATGCGACAGATACACATTTCAGAAAACACTCAGGAGAATAATTTCAGAATAAAAAGCAGCGCTGTTAGCACTCCCCCGCCCCCTCACCCTGCGCCCCCCCTCCCTCACACACACACACACACACACACACACACACACGTTTCATTGTTAGCATCTCTAACGCGCTGTTTGTCACAGATGAGGATTCTGGGCAAAGAGTGCTTATCGAACCCCTTCGTTGGCAGGAGTCAGGCTTGCTCTGCGCTCAACTGAGCCATTCACGGGAACTCGCAGAAACATGTCCCGCCCTTTGCATCGGGGCCTTTTGTCCACGCTGGGAATACAGAGGCCGCGGGCTTCTATTTTCATTTTCTCCAGGGGTCGCCCCTGTGCTCCCACATCAGCCCCGACACAGAACTGTGACCATCTTCCCCCTGCACACGGAGCCACCAGCGCAGGGAAGAGCGCATGTCCAAGTTGGCTTCTTGTTTTTTTAATTGATTTCAAAGAGGAAGGAAGGAGGAGGGAGAGATAGAAACACGATGATGAAAGAGAATCATTGAACGGCTGCCTCCTGCAAGTCCCCTCCTAGGGTTCGATGCCGTGACCAGTAATCGAACCATGACCTGGTTCACAGGCCGAAACTAAACCACTGAGCCACGCCGGCTGAGCTGTCAGTTCTTTGTCCTCCAGTTATCAACGCAAGAGCTGGGACTCAGAAGGTACTCCTTAAATGCTGACTGAATAAATGAAGGAATAGACTACAGCTATACTATTAGATTGACTTTTCTTTAAAGTCTAAAGCCTCACCCACTCCCTCCAGTGCACAGCTCATTAAACCAATGTGTGCTGGGTGGTAACCACAAATGTGTCTTTCTATGACTCATTCCTCTATTAGCCTCAAACTTAAACCTCTGGGTTTCAGTATACAGGTAACACATTCTGGACAAGTAGTATATGTAGGCAAGTTAAAGTGACTAAACATTAAAATTAGGAAATGAAACAGATCAAACTGCCTAAATTCTGTGAGAAAGATGAATATATACACCTCTCCCTATGCCTCTCTCTCTAGAAGCAATGGAAAACATATCCTCCGGTGAGGCCAAAAAAGAAAAAAAAAAGTTATCAAGAAGTACGAATTGGTAGTTACAGAATAGTTGCAGGATGTAAAGTACAAATAAGGAGCACAGTCTCTAATATTGTAATAACTATGAGCGGGGCCAGGTGGGAACTCTGCAAAGTGTATGGCTGTCCAACCACTATGCTGTCCAGTTGAAACACATACAAAGCAGTGTTGAATGTCAACTACAATTGAAAAATAAAATTTGAAATAACAGATTAGGAGTAACAGCTGAAAGTTCATTCAAGAAATTATAGATGAGCAAACGGATGAAGGAAAAAGGAAAAGCAAAGACACTTTTATTTCAAAATAACTTAGTACTTCTCTGAACTTCAGGATAAAATCACATCTCTTAAAATGATGGATAAGAGGAAAATTAGGTGTGCTTTTGAATTGCAAATAGTTTACAATCTTGAAAAACAAGGGAATTGTTTTTTTTTACTAAAGAAACAAGTCTCTCTCTCGCTCTCTCTACATAGAGACCACATCTCCAAATATATTTGTCTCTATCCCTGAAGCCCCTGTCTTACCTGTGAGTCGGTAAACGATGCATCAGGAACTTCACTGTTGGTTAGAGTTGGAAGAAAGGAAGGTATTCACAGTCTGATACCTCGGCAGACCCTGAGTGCTGGTCACGTAGCTCTGCCCACAAAGATTGGTCCAGCCCCGCCCAGCCCGCCATTCCCTGGCAGGCAGGGCCTGGTAGCAGTCCCCTGATGGAGACACACAGAAGAGTGGTGAGCTACCTTGAAATGCAGCCCATATCAAAACTGCCACTTGGTTTTGCATTGCTTATTTTTATGTGATAAAGACATCGGTGTCCATTTAAAAGAAGGACTATCTAAGGGCCTGTTTTATTGCTGTAATAAAGTTACTTTTCTCCCTGTCCGTGACTAATGGAATCTAAGTTATTTTCAGGGGAAGATGAAGCAGCCAAACATTAATCTGAATTTCACTTATAAATGAAAATCTACAGGTACATCTACGGCAAGTTAGACCTCGTCGCTCCCAAATACTGCAGAATTCCAAGTCCCTTTCTGCAAAGGAGGCTGGAGAGAGGGGTGAATGACAAGGGAAGTCCTGCCAACTGCTAGGACTTCCGGCTCCTTGGACAGCCGTCTCCTGGGAACCTGAGGGCCAGGGGCTAATGCATTTGCTTGTAACTAGACAGTATTGTTTCTCTAGGACCTTTTAATTTTGTCTCTGTAAGAGAGGGGGGGAAAACCATCTCCACTGAAAGAGTTCCTTTTGTTCCCATTCACTAATCGTCAAAGAGAAGGAAGGACAAATGCAATAAACAAAATTACAAGGTATAAGCAAGTAAAATACGGAAATATTACGGAAGCCAGTCTGCTATGCTTAATGCAGTTTCAGCCTCCTAAAGATTCCATTTCTCGGCCTGTGCAGTGTCAGGGCCAATCACGATCAAGGCTCACGTCACCGAAACATATTGAATTAACTGTCAACTCGAAGAACGTCATAGATGAGATCACCGTAATTGCTTAATGGATATTAATTACGGGTATTATTTTCCTTTGTGCTAATCCTTTCTCTCCTCCTTTTTATTTTATTTTGTTACCGTTAGCATCACGCTGCTGCTCCTGCAAGGACCGAACTGAAATGGGATTTGAATCTTGCCCTCCGAAATAAATGAAGGGCTCCATTTCCTGTGACCATCTCTTCCTGCTCCCTCTTCAGAACGTGCCTCGGCCTCCCATCCGAGAGGTGCCTGCCGCTTCCTCTGCCCCAACATGTGTGACATTTCTGGGCCGTGCGACGGTGGCACCGGCACCTCGTCCCGGGGAGAAAGACCCTGCAGCTCCACGGCGCCCCTCGTTTGACACATGAGCCAGCCCCTCCTCCGCCAGCTCCCACTGAACCGACCAGCAGTGACCGTGGGATCCGCCAGAGGAAGCTAAGATGAAGGACATGCCGCTCGGGATGCACGTGCTGCTTGGCCTGGCGATCACGACGCTCGTGCACGCCGGTGAGAAGAACGCGGATTGCCCACCGTCGTGCACGTGTGAGGTCAGGCCGTGGTTTACACCCAGATCTGCATACATGGACGCGTGGACCGTGGACTGTAACGACGTGGGTCTCATCCACTTCCCCGCCAGGCTGCCCGCCCACACGCAGGTGCTGCTCCTGCAGACGAACAATATTGCCGCCATCGAACGCTCTGCAGACTTTCCAGTGAACCTCACCGGCCTGGACTTATCGCAGAACAATTTATCTTCAGTCGCCAACATCAGCGTCAGAAAGATGCCCCGGCTCCTGTCCGTGTACCTAGAGGAAAACAAGCTCACAGAGCTGCCCGAGAGGTGTCTATCGGGGCTGAGCAACCTCCAGGAGCTCTATGTCAACCACAACGCACTGTCTGTCATCTCGCCGGGAGCCTTCATCGGCCTCCACAACCTTCTCCGACTGCATCTCAATTCCAACCGATTGCAGACGATCGACAGGAAGTGGTTTGACGCCCTCCCCAACCTGGAGATTCTGATGATTGGGGAGAACCCAATCATCAGAATCACAGACATGAACTTTGAGCCGCTTATCAATCTTCGCAGCCTGGTGATAGCGGGCATAAACCTCACCGAGATCCCCGACGACGCCTTGGTCGGGCTTGAAAACTTAGAGAGCATCTCTTTCTATGACAACAGGCTGCGGAAGGTGCCCCATGCGGCGCTGCAGAAAGTGGCCAACCTCAAGTTCCTGGATCTCAATAAAAATCCCATCCACAGGATACGCAGGGGGGACTTCAGCAACATGCTCCACCTGAAGGAGCTGGGGATGAACAACATGCCCGAGCTGATCTCCATCGACGGCCTTGCCGTGGATAACCTGCCGGACTTAAGGAAGATAGAGGCGACCAACAACCCCCGGCTGTCCTACATCCACCCCAACGCCTTCTTCAGGCTCCCCCGGCTGGAATCGCTCATGCTCAACAGCAACGCCCTCAGCGCCCTGTACCAGGGCACCGTCGAGGCCCTGCCCAGCCTCAAGGAGGTCAGCATCCACAGCAACCCCATCCGGTGCGACTGCGTCATCCGCTGGATCAACATGAACAAGACCAGCATCCGGTTCATGGAGCCGGAGTCGCTCTTCTGCGTGGACCCGCCCGAATTCCAAGGCCAGAACGTCCGGCAGGTGCATTTCCGGGAGATGATGGAAATCTGCCTCCCCCTCATCGCGCCCGAGAGCTTCCCTTCCAACCTGGACTTAGAAGCCGGGAGCTGCGTGTCCTTACACTGCAGAGCCACGGCCGAGCCGCAGCCCGAGATCTCCTGGATAACACCTTCCGGTCAGAAGCTCGTGCCTCACACTCTGACGGACAGGTTCTACGTGCACTCTGAGGGCACCCTAGACATAAGAGGCATCGTCCCTGCAGACGGGGGTGTATATACGTGCATGGCAACGAATCTGGTGGGCGCCGACTTGAAGTCCGTCATGATCAAAGTGGATGGTTCGTTCCCCCAGGACAACAACGGGTCCTTGAACGTTCAAGTCAAAGACGTCCGGGCCGGTTCAGTTCTGGTGTCTTGGAAAGCGAGCTCCAAGATTCTCAGGTCCAGCGTGACATGGACAGCCTTCATCAAGACAGACACGTCCCGCGCCGCCCACAGGGCTCGCCTACCGGCCAACGTCAGGGTGTACAACCTGACGCGCCTGAACCCCTCGACCGAGTACACCATCTGTATCGACAGCCCCACCATCGACCAGAAGACCAGGAAACAGTGTGTTAATGTCACCACGAAAGGGTTGGACCCCGACGGAGAAGCAGACGGAAGGAGTCGCAGCCCGGCCTCGGTGGCCGGCCTCGCGGGCTTCCTGGGGATTGTTGGTGTGCTGTGTCTCTTCGGCTGCCTCTCGCGAAACGTGATGGGAGGAGCGGGGCGCAGCCATGCGAGGAACTACTTGCAGAAGCCAACCTTCGCATTCAGTGAGCTCTACCCGCCTCTCATCGACCTCTGGGAAGCAGGCAATGAGGAAGGGGCAGCGCTGGAAGTGAAGGGAACTGCCATAGGGGTGCCGACAAATACATCCTGAAAACCACCAACCGGACCGACTTCGGGGGAAGCTCCAGGCTGCTGGCCTGCTTGGGAACGAAAAGGGCAGAGGAACAGGACTTCCTCGGAGGAAGAGCAAGCTTCCCCAAGGCTGCTCCGGCCAGTGGGAACATGTGCAAGTCCAGCGTCTTACTCCACTGGCTTCAGAGGGCACTGTGGCAACCAAATAAAAGAAGTCCATTTTCTAGAACTTTCATGTAACTTTTCTGTCTGGACTACAGTGGACAAAAAAAACACACATGTTTCTGTATTTTTTTTAAGTATATAAGAGTAGCTGAACTGAGCAATACCTTCTACTGTGTTGTATCACACCTATTAGCCACGAGTTTTTGCCGTGACCAGATACACTTGAATTGACACGTGGTGTAATGAAATGGACGAACTCTGTAGAGTAGACACCGTGAATATGTGGGCCTCTTTTATAAGGGAAAAAAAAATACATTTTGGATTAAAATCAATTGCTTTTGTCTTGTTTTTGTTTCTAAATAAAGAATAATTTCTGGGAAATGTCATCTGAGCAGAGATCATTGAAATGGCCACATATTAGAAAAGTGTTTTTATCTATAATGAAATCTGAAGGGCTGAGAGTAAGACACGCCTCCTGGGTTCTGGTGCCACGTTTTTATAATGCACAAAACTGGATTTCAGGAGGCACTTCATCAATATTGAAAGACAACCATAACATCGTATTCAACCTTTTAACTAGTGACGTAAAGAAATCCCCTATTAACTGAAAGATTTTCTTTGTAGTGGGTTTAATTATTAATTTCACATAACATAGATCAATATCTGAGGATCCAAAGGTCTTATTTTAATAATTACTAGTAACTCAGCTTTAAGATGCTTGCTTTGCAGAAAACATTGCCAAATTTCGGCAGGACTTACAAGCTACGTGTTATCTTCAAATCTCTCTGTGAGTCTGAGTACCTCATGCACTTCCCTGCAATAACAAGCAAAAAATCTAACATTCTGCTGTGAGGCAAACATCACAATGAAACATGTTCTACACTATTCCCAAAGAAGGACGTTTAGACATGTGCACAGCAACCAACCTGATAGGTGCTGACTTAAAGTCTGCTATGATCAACGTAGGTGTTTTTTTCCCCCAGAATAACAATGACATTTAGAATTGTACAAGACTAGGCTTTTCCAAGACTAAGATGGTAGACTTTTCCTTTAAAATCTATGGAGTTAATAGACATTTATAGGTTCAATTTTATGAAATTCTCTCTTTTATTTGCTTCCACCCAAGATAAAATGGCATGAATCAGGTAATACCAGAGTTCAACAGAAATTTAAGAGGACAGTTTTCTTCATGAAACGAGCTTCTCAGACAAATTTAGAGGTAAAAAAAAAAATAATAAGTGCAGTTCTCTATGACTATATTTAAGCACCAGAAAAACACAACTTAAAAAAAATTGAAAATCATTGAATCGAAGTGCCAAGAACATAACTAATGATTTAAGAGTCTTACTTGGGAAAAAACAACCAAGATCTTTTAGGGTTTTAGTCATATTTCCAAACAAAAAAGCATAGTCCTGCAAAAATAAATGTATTTGCGTACAAGGGAAATATCCTGGAATAATAAAAAAAAAAAAAAACCTGAGATAATTAGCTATATTTTTTATAGGCAAATCACTTGTCTCTACAAAGCCACCAGGTTTCCATATTAATTGCTGCTGTGCCTGTTCGTAATCAAATGTTTAACTTTCCTTACAGTAGCTTCCTGCGAGGTGTCAACATGCCACTGTCGAGGAAACGTTTGCAGTCCTGCAGTCATATCCATTCATTGGTTAATACTAGGCATTCGCCTTTGTGGTAGCACTGACGCTTTCTAATTAAACCCTAGCCGTTTTTCACGATGTAGAATGTAATTGGTGTGAACTCTTTAAAATGAAAGGACAAACTGTGCTAATTTAACCCAAGGAAAATATGAGACTGGCTCATTCCATGTGTTTCCTAAACGTAAATTGTCCAACCTGATGTATCGGTATCACACAGTGGCTGACATTAGAATTTATCAGCAAGACACGCTCATACATCATGAGATGTTTCAGCACCACGGACAGGGCTTTTTAGAGCCAGGCTATTTGTCAAAATATAGGAGCTGAAATATGACCTATTAGGATGCAGAGATTGCATAGGTCAGCAGGAAGTTTCTCAGGGATCTAGAATGCGTCCTTTAAACCTATCTGCATAAAGAACAATAACAAACTTAGCATAAAGCTGAGATTCCATTACAAGCTGCATCTTCTTAGAAAAATTGTAACAAACAAGTGCACTGAATAGACACCGAATAATGATCATTGGCATGAAATATTTTGTTACAGCCAAATAAATATAGATGCTCAAAGCAGAACAGGATGTATTAACTAGATTAAAATTTAATCTAAACTGCCAGTAAGAGAGAAAAGACATTTGTTTCAATAACAAGAATGGCATTTCATACTTCCTATGTTACCCTCTAAATCTCACATAAAATCAGCTAAGAACTGGTTAAAGTACTCAAAGCATAGAACTTACAATTTAGTGATACCATATGGGTGTACCAGCAAACTTTACCTATAACAAAACTCTAAAGGTTAGACCCCCATGAATGCCAAATGATCCCCTCATCCTGTCTGGAAGAAAACATTTTTTTTCTCACACAAAAAATTTAAGAAATTATATATTTTCTAATTTATACTACAAAATAAAATTCATATTTTCTGAAAATAAGACAAAAATGCATTAAAACAATATTCAGGGAAATGTGTTGTCAGCAATGCCAAGAAATAATATGGTACCAATCACATGCAAATCATTTTGAACAGAAAAAAAAGAAATGCATTTATGGAACATAGATCAGTTTTTAATACTGATTTCATTTCTTAAGTTTTTATTTTATTTAAATCAAAAGTGTTCAGGGGAACTACACATCAGCAAGCATAAGCTTACAATTATAATTCCTTACTCTGCTCATTGAACAATCTTTTGTTTCCATTCAACAAATATTTACTATATGGCTGTTAGTCACTGGAAAAAGAGGAAAAGGATGGTCACACTTTTCACCATTATGGAGCTTATATTCTACCGAATGACATTCTGCTTGTATATCTCTGTTTTCACACATATGTCTTAACTATGTTACTTAGTGGAGTCCCAGGTTCAATCCACACTTTCAAAGAATCATAAAACTCAGAAAATCATGGATTTTTTTTCTTGGTCTAAAATGTTTTACTTATCACAACATGCTGATATAGGAACTTAATTCAAATTGATTATTTATTCTGCACTGTATATAGAAGCTAGCCAAATACCATCCTCACACTGCTTAAATCAAGAAGCATGTCTACCTGCCATAAACTATTTTTAGACAGAGAAACATGGGTAACTATATGTTTCCCCTACTTTAAACACAGAGAGCTTGATCACCCAAGAAATACAAGTTAAATTCAAGAAGGGAATCTAGCATTGACAAAATGTTAACATATTTTACAAAGAGAATCAATTTACTTTATCAATTTTTACAAGATCTTCCAACAACTATGAAGGAAGTCCTTAAAGTCCCATAGATTAGCCTTATACATGAAAAATCAGAAGTGATATGTCAGTAAACCATAAAGCAAAAAATAAAAACAACGAAGAGTTAAAAGTATATGTTGCTACAGGGAACATTCCAACAGCACCGTCCCCACAGCCGTTACAAATATCAGGAAAACAATTCTCATTGTTTATGTCCCCATTAGGTGGCACCGTGGACTTCATCCCAATGTTGACATTTGAGGACGTGGGAAATAATGAAGAGGGACTATAGTGCCATGACATTTGACCCAGTCTCTCTCACTTTCTCCTCTTTTTTTTTTTTTTTTTTAACTCCACAAAACAAATTACAACAAATAATTAAAAGATTGTTTCTGGTTTTGTTTAAGAAAGTGGTTGTCATAGATATATTTACTCTGTTGAATATCCCAAATGGTCATCTGGGGACACATCTAAACAGAACAACTACAACGATATTCGCATTTAGTTCTACAACCCCCACTTCCAGTATACCATTTCACCCTGACTACGGCATTGCTAACTAGGTCCTTGCGTGGGGTCTTATCAGTATTGTACCGGAGAGAAAGGTCATGCCTAGAATCAAAACACTATAAGCAGCATCATGGAGTTCTGGAAAAAGAACGAAAAGGCTCCTTGCAACACAATTGTGGCTGCTTTTGTGTGTTCCTTTGAAAAGTGAGGACGTGGTGCACAGTTAAGCTGACCACCAGCGTGGTTTATTTTATACACTGAAGCTGGAGAAAAATAAAAACACTATTTGCAGACAGGAATAAAATGACAAAAGCAGAGTTAGTTCTGGTAGCCATAATCCATACAACCAGCCCTTAGAATAAAGTATTAAAAGGTACTATGACTAAACACCTCTCAGAGGGTAGAAAACCTGCTTAAAATTACAAAATCAGATTTTCAGATAAACTCCTTATACATTTCTAAGCCAGATTGGCCATTGGTAGATCGCATGGTTGTTAGCTGGCAATGTGTCCTGGAGTTTCATTTAAAGAAAGGGATGGGATTGCTGTAGTTTGCTAGGGCTGCTAGAAGAAGGTACCGCATAGCCTTCCGCCCACGCCGCCGTGTCTCCATGCCCAGATCTCCCTCCCCTTCTTCTAATTAAAGACACCATTCTTTGGACTAATGCCAGTATGGCCTCATCTTAATTTGATTACATCTGTAAAGACCCTATTTCAAAATGAGGCCACCTTCACAGGATTTGGGTTAGAATCTTGACTATGTCTTTCTGGGGACACAATTCAACCTTCTACCAGCAGAGAGAAAGGAATAAATCTAGGGCGCGAAAGACAGTTCTGGTCAGGTTGGCACGTAGCAAAGTTACAGTGGCTCATTGCAGCTTCTCCAGGCCACAGTCTGTAGAAGGCAGGGCGTTACAGTTCCTCCCCCTCCGTTCTCTGGCAGCGTTTACAGTGGTTTGACAAAGATGCAAACAAAACAATTAAAATCCGTTCCCAAGAAGGATGCATGCTATAGCAAATGTACACTAAGCATCGTGCTGGAAGAGCCATTTAGATGCCTTGAAAAGATGTTTCCTTTTGTTTGAAGTAAACAAGTTTTTAAGTGGGCGTTTACTTTATTGCCAATGATTCATTTCACCATTTCCTAGTCATGGTACACACAAAAAACGATCAGCCAGAATTACAATTTTCCATCATGCAAAACAAGACTTACCCAAAACACTGCCAAAATGCTTCATACACTTAGGAAGATCAATTTTTCCATTTCACACTTTCAGGCCGCATTTCTCAGCGTAAGGAAAGGCACATGTAATCAAGCTTGATAAGCCAAGAAGCTGAGCCAATGAGAGCAAGAAAAGCGATTTGATTTGAGGGGTGAAGATATTAAATTACCACCTCGGTGCTTCAAATGTGAAAAGCAAAGTCAAAAGCAGTTCGCTTTCTTAAAACCAAGTAGCATTCTAACAGCGTTCCCAGAGGACAGAAGTTAGTGTGGAGTTTGGGGAGACGTTTCCTATGGCTGAGTTAAGAAATGAGACTTTGAAAGTCTCACTGGGGGTACAGATGCACTCCTGCACCTTTGTAGAAAGGCACTTAGTGCAAAAACTGTGCCCGTCTATTCTTTGCCACAGATCTGCTGGAAGTGGATGCTGCCAGGAGCCTGGAGTAACCCGAGGCCTTTGTTCTAGCGGAGGAAACCAGAGCCTCCGGCCACAGGCTCCCCTCTGCTTTTGTCTGCTCAGCACCAGCTCAACCAGGGCCACCGTGTCACGAAGGCAATAACCAAAGGCGCTGGCCCTGTCCACTGGCTGGGCATCCCGCCGGCGCAGACTCTCAGGGCCCTACAGGAACCCCGGGGGCCACAGGACCACAGGTGGGCAAAAGTAGGCCTGCAGTTGTGAGTCCACGAAACACAGTTTATTCTGGTATTATTTTTTATTTATTGTTGTATTATTTATTTGTATTATGTAAACCCACCTTTGTCCACCCCATATAATTGACTGCTTCTTATATAACAGCTCAACCCATCTTAAATTTTTTCAAACATTTCCCTATTGTTGAAAATATTACAGATGTCCGTCCCCCACCCCCCCCCCCCCCGCCCATCACCACCTCCTCCACCCCATTCCCACCCCCTCCCCAGGCCTTCACTGCCCTATTGTCTGTGTCTATGGGTTATGCATACATGCATTCAAGTTCTTTGGTTGATCCAATAGCCACCCACAAATAAACAATGACATGGTTTGTTCCAAGTAGGTGTAATTTACAGATAAAACCCTGCAAAACTACTGACAATAAATAAGTGTGGTCCAGTGGGGAAAGTGGGACATAGCTTTAAAAAAAAAAAAGTTAGAGGTAACATTCCACTGACATACACTCCACTGTTTTTAATTCATTTGAAGTCACACTCAGTTCTTACAAACCGAAAAGTAGAATTAGTGGCTTTGCCAATGAAGAATGCCAGAAAACAGGTGGTCAGCTTAGCAGCAGTGCACCTTCCAGTAATATAACTTCCTTGTAAAACCCTTTTAAGGCAAATGAGAACCACCTGTGCTAGGAAGGAAACAATGTTAAAATATTAACACTTAGGATAGCCTGGCCAGCATGGCTCAGTGGTTGAGCATCGACCTATGAACCAGGAGATCAAGATTCAATGCCAGTCAGGGCACATGCATGGGTTGCAGGCTCGATTCCCAGTGTGGGGTGTGCAGGAGACAACGGATCAATGATTCTTTCATCATTGATGTTTCTACCTCTCCCTCTTCCCTTCCTCTTGGAGATCAATAAAAATGTTTATGTTTTAAAAATTATGATGCCTTAGATGTCACAAAGACAGCAGAAAATGCCGGATTGCTAAATATTTTTTAGTGAATGTGATTTTTAAAAATGATCCCCATTGATCCCTTTATTTGAAATTCTGTTTGGCTTTTGTGAGAATAAGTGAGCACACAAATACACATGATGTCCACTGGATGGCTAGGGTTTCACCAACAGAAGGGACAAGCCTTGCGTTCTTGTCTTTGCCCTATTTGCACTGTACAGTGCAGAACATTTTTTTGGGTCTGAGCTAATGAAAGACTAAATTAGGACACAATTTTACTGCTCTGGGCATCTCCATGGCACCATTACCCAGAGGCCCAAATCCTACATGATTCTAATAAACTAGAACAATGGCCAGAGGCTGGGCCAGGTTGCTCTTTCTTTGTCCAGTGGTATTTACCAAGAAATTAAAATGTTAGGAGCTTCCCGGTACACCAGCACAAAGATGGGCCAGATAGCCGCCCCCCCTGCGCGAGGTCAGCGAGTTATCTGTGGCAGAAGAACTTGGCGAAGGAAAAAGAGATACGGAATGAGGGAGCAACTGGGCATCTTCCAGGCGTGTTCTGTGAGAACTCCAGATAACGGTAATTAGCCGGATGTGCAGGTTAGACACCTCTGTCGAGAAAGCTGCTCCTCTTGACACACAGGACACACAGTAGCGCCTGTTCTCTGTGTAAAAACAGCAGTAAGTCTCCACTTTCTGAAGCAGAAGAAACAAACACCATTTTTCTTCTAATTAAAAGTCCTATTTTGAGCTAGAACAAAGAGGACACTTATTAAGGGGTATGCCACCTGCGAAAATTTGGTTCACTTCACCGTTTCCCAGCTAGAGGAAAACCTGGGAGAATTTGCTCTCTCGGACAAGACTGCCTTATATGGTTGGCGTCACGACGTCTTCGCAAACTGAAACTCTAATTTCATTTCTATAGCCATTTTGGTGCTTTCTGCGGTCTCATGTCCTGAACCCAGGTTATGATTCCAATTCAACATCCTACTTAGGTTATTTTCTTGAGCGCAATGAACAGGAGTGGGGGGGGGAAGGGGGGAAGAGCAAAAAAGAAAGAGGAGAGACACAGAGCAAGTTAGTCCCCCAAAAAGTGAGATACAAGAGACTAAAGGCAAGGAAAGAACCAAGAAACAGACAACAACGGGAGTTGGGGCCAGGGAGAGAGGGACAGAAGGACAGAGCCTTCTGTCCACATGAAGTGCCTGCTTATTTGCCCTCCTTATATGTTGGCTCATGTCTCTTATCACCTACTCCCTCTACTGCTCTTTAAAAGACTGGCTGGCAAAGGCACACAGCACATGAAGAGGCACTGACCTGGCTCATGGGGACCTTTGGACAGGATCGTGTGTTCCTGAGTCCGGGTGAGTCCAGACTGGATGTGATTGGCTTGCACACTCAATCTGCAGGGTGCTGATGTGCACGAAATCCAAAGCCAACAGCTACGTGCCTTTCAAAGGTACTATACTCCACGGAGCGCCCTACATTTACTGTTCAACCAACTTAATACAGATCTGGAGCACAAATGAAGAGAAGCGAAGAAATATAATTGGGCAGGGGTTAATTAAGTCAACAGGCCAAGCGCTTTGACCAGATGGCTTTGGACAATTCTGGAAATACCTGAATCCTCACAAATGTCGTGGGGTGTGAGAACTGAAAACAGGTCCGTCTGCCTAAAGGAACTGCTGCTCCCCACTCATCCTATTGATAACTCCTTGCTGTCCTCCAAGTTATCAAGGCTGGCTGGCTTCTCGGGAAGAAAAATTGCCTATTCTTCTCCTGGAAGGGTTATTCTCAAGCCACTTGGGTCAATGGCTGAGCGACAAAGTGGAGCAAAACTTACTACTGTTGAGAGAGCTGCTAGAGATAGTCTCTTCTTGTCCGCTATGCTTACACGAGAGGAAGGCACCTAGATGATGAAATGGTGTAAGAATCATGGAATAGCATGCCTTTAATGGAAAAATACAAGACTAGTTGGTGGTAGGATAGGACTAGCACTCAGATCTTCCGACTGTTAAAGATCTCTACACTCATCACCCAAAAATTCTGGCCTGGTCAGTGCTGGGAGAAAGCAAAAGAAAGACAACTAACAGTAACTCAGATATTTTTTTCTGGTGTTAACACCACATTCCATACCTACACTACTAATACTTATGTTACAGTCTTAGATATGATTTACTTACTAGAAATAACACTATGGAGAGTGAGAATTCAGTTCCCTCACACCCCTCCACATTTTTCCTCCCAATTGTTCTTCAAATATAATTTTGCCACAACTTTTTGTTAAATCATCATTCACATAGACATTACACCGAGTGGCCAGATTATTATGATCTCTGAACGCATAATAATCTGGCCACTCAGTGTGTGTGTGTGTGTGTGTGTGTGTGTGTGTGTGTGTGTGTGTATATCTTACCTAATAATAGACAAACATGTAAATTGACCATACCTCCGCCCATAGCCAATCAGAGTGAGTATGCAAATTAACCCAACAAAGATGACAGTTAATTTGCATACATAGGCACCCAGTGCGTGTGTCCTGGGAACATCCTGGCACCCAGGTCACTCTGAGGTAGGTTCCACGTGGGCCCTGAGCCGCCTGGGAAGGGCCTGAGCCAGAGGGCTCCTGGGCAGGGCCAAGCCTGCGATCAGAGCCGAGGGGGCAGGGAAGGAGCTGGGGGTCCCCTGCCCAGGCCTAAAGCTTTGGCCAGAGGCCCATCAGGCGATTAGTGTGAACTACAGAGGAAACAACTTTTCTGACTGCTGATTGGCTAAGCTCCCTGTATGCCACTAGTAATATTCTTAGTAACTTGGGTAATAAGAATCCAAAAAGGTGATCTAGGGTTTTTCCACCACACTCCTGGAGAAAAAAACGAAGGTCTGCTGCTGGAGGGCTAAGAAATGTCATATCCTGCCCTAGCCGGTTTGGCTCAGTGATAGAGCCTCGGCCTGCTGACTGCAGGGTCTGGGTTCAATTCTGATCAAGGGCATGTACCTAGATTGCAGGCTCCTCCCTGGCCAGGGCCCAGGTCAGGGCTCATGCAGGAGGCAACCAATCAAAGTGTCCCTCTCACTTGGATGTTTCTCTCTGTCTTTCCCTTTCTCTTCCACGTTCTCTAAAAGTCAATGGAAACATATCCTCAGGTGAGGATAAAAAATAATAAAGAAATGTCATATCCTATGAAAGACACATCTTGAAAATGCCTAAAGAAAGTTGTCATTTTTTCATGGTGAAGGGACTGGAGTCTGTGTTGATGAAAACACCTTGGTGGCTGTGGTGACTGGCAGTGGCTGCAGCAGTGGGGTGATGGGGCTGGCGCCTTCCCCTGATCAGCCCGGTTGCCTCCCACAAAGGGAGGCCAGACTGCAGCTCCCCGTGGGGAGCAGGCCTAAGCCGTCAGTAGGTCAGCCCCTGAGGGCTCCCAGTATGTAAGAGGGGGCAGGTTGGGCTGAGGGACCCTCCCACCCCCAGTGCACAAATCTAGTGTGTGTGTGTGTGTGTGTGTGTGTGTGTGTGTGTGTGTGTGTGTGTGTCTGTGTGTGTGTATAGGGGCCAGTGCATGAATTTGTGCATGGGTGGGGTCCTGCCAGCCTGGCCACGGGGAGGGGACATGGGCGGTTGGCTGGCCTGCCTGCTGGTCAAACTCCTGGTCAAGGGGACAGTTTGCATATTAGCCTTTTATTATATAGGACATACACTGAGTGGCCAGATGATTATGCTCTCTGAATGTATAATAATCTGGCCACTCAGTGTATTATGATTAATTACAGCAGAACCACATGTATACTATGACAATCATTACATTTTGTTTCCTGTACAATATTGTATTCCCTACAGGTTATCACTGCCTTATTCTTTTTTCACTTTCCTAATTTTTCTATGTTCCTAAAACAATTCATGCCCAGATTCTCTACACAACTAAAGTGATGTGCTAACATCTCTGGGTTAATACATTATGCTTCCCCCGCTCTCTTTATCACTGTGGGATGAGGTTTTCTTTTTGTTCCTTATTGGTATTTTAGTGACATTTCAAGGAGAGAAGATAAACGCATTTGTTCAATCAACCATATTGAACAAGGAGCTAGAGATTGATGCTTAATATCTGTGCGCGCTGTTGAAACATGACCAGATGTTAACAAATGCCAAAAGTCATAAAACACAGAGTATCATCACAGTGAGTAGGTATGGAAGAATGTGTGCATTATAAGTGGGTTCTGATTGTTGAGAAAAATAACCTCAACAAATAAGCCAGAGTTTTCATCTTCCCCGCCTCGCAAGGAAAGGGCGTGGATTTTAGTTTAATATAAATCTACCTCATCATCTCTAAAATTTAGATTAAAGTTTCTTGAACTTTAATGTGCATGTGAGTCATCTGGGGAGCTTGTTAAACCGGAGAGTATGATGAAGTCTTCAATTTCTAACGAGCCCCCGGATGACACCATGATTTTGGCCTAAGAACTACACTTTGAGTAGTAAGGCTTCAGAAAATTGTGTTTAACTTTGTGATAAGCAGGATAGAAACTAGGGGAACTACCCTTGGCACGATACCTTAAGTTTTCCAGTCCATGATTATGGGCACAAGTTCCTTGCTAGAGGAAGCAAAATACTGCCCGAAGGAGAAGGAACAGGAATTGCAGGGTAGAGCTCTACAAACAGTCATGGTCAGCGGGGGAATATTCATGCTTGACCAGCTCCTCTGTACCAAATCAGCTGTCAATAAAAAGGTCACAGGGATGCAGGGATTGAACAAAAAAAGAGCAGGAACTCATGGGCAGGGACACCAGTGTGCTGATTGAGGGGGGAGGTGGGGAGGGAAGGTACGAGGAGAATAAACAGTGATGGAAATAAAATAAACAAACAACAAAAAATAAAATAAATTTTAAAGATAAAATAAAATACCAACATTTGAAACCATAATGAATGAATGAATGAATGAATGAATGGAGTATTAGGGAGCTGCTCCACACGTATGCTCCAATGCTTCAATCCGACACCAACCCCAGCTGGCATTGTGCAATATTTCAATTCTGATGCTGACCACTGGCCATTAGCACAGACCCCACAAGTTAAGAGCTCAGCACCCCTCCCCCAAGCCCACACTCGCTTCGGAAGCCATCAGAAGAGGAGGCGCCAACCAAATCACCTGCATATCTGACAAAAGAGCAACAAATAGGGGGCTTCTGATAACCACCATCCCGTTTGTCATTCTCTAGAGCAGTGGTCGGCAAACGGCAGCTCGCAAGCCACATGCGGCTCTTTGGTCCCTTGAGTGTGGCTCTTCCACCAAATACCACGGCCTGGGCGAGTCCATTTTGAAGAAGTGGCGTTAGAAGAAGTTTAAGTTTAAAAAATGTGGCTCTCCAAAGAAATTTCCGTCGTTGTCCTGTTGCTATTGGGCTCTGTTGACGAATGAGTCTGCCGACCACTGCTCTAGAATGACTCACAGAACTCAGGAACGTGCCATATTTGCCATGACAGCTGTAGGATAAAAAAATACAAACCACCCACCCACATGAAGAGACGCATATGGCCAGCGAGGTCTCCAGGGATTGCAAACAGTGCTTCCCTTCCCTTTCCCCAACACGCAAGCGCATGCTCACCAGCCAGGAAGCCCCACGGAGCTCCAGTGCCCAGAGTTTCCATGGGATTTGGGTCCCGGGATGGAATTCACTCTCCACCCGCCAACCCTCCTCCGAGGTCAGATTCAAACACCCGACACTCTGACCACATGGTTGGTCGTCCCAGCTGGACCAGCCTGCACCCTGATGCTATCCAGGGGCCCACCAATCGCTTCACTGACAGACTCAGGTGTGACCCAAGAAGCTTGGGAATAAAAGACACTCCGATCCATACTTGTGGAGAAAAATTCCTTACAATCCAAAACAGACTGCATCTATCCTATTGGGTAAATTTCACTGCTCTATTACCTGAATTAAAAAAACAAATACATTCTTATTGGCATGAGTTACAGGAGAAGGTAAGGTGATCAAATACATAAAATAAAGAAAACTGAAGTGTAGGCTGGCTTCTAACTAACTGGCAAAATACATGTCACACATACCTGCATCTCACCGAGTCTTAATTTTCCCTCTGGTAGCAGAAAGGGATTGGATTGGATGATCTCCCTCGCGCTTTCTGGCTTTAATATTCGATAATTCTATGGCTTTCTGCTTATTCGTTTGCCCAATCAGGGGGTGATTTTGTCAGTGGTCAAAAGGACCACTCCCTGGATTGGTCAAAAGGAGAGCTTCCTCAAACACGCCCAGGTGTGTGTAGTGTAAACACCACACTAGTCACACCAAATGGTAAGAACAGGGGGAGAGGTGCAGCCATGATACCAATCTGTCCAGAGCAAGCTACACATGAACTCAATCTATTAATTAATTATGCAGAGTTAGAAACACGTTTACTGTCATTTTCTAGGATCTTACTGCAGACATTATAGGTTTGGAGTCAAATCCAAATCCCATACCCATCTGTGTATCCAGGAAGGCAAAGCAATACACGAATATTTAATCTACCATAAATTAAGAACACAAAATAGGACAGAGCCCTCTAAGCTTAATTACCAGCTATCTTTCATCTGTCTTTCTCATCCCAGCTCTACTAATTGTCATTTGAACAGTCAATAGCTTGCTGTTTGAACTAAGAAGCTGGTGTATTACCTCTAATATCAGACGCGAGGCCACGCTGTCTGCATGACTCCCGTCAACACGGTCATTTCACACACATGCTGAAGGAATCAGAAAAGGCACAAGCGGGGTTCGTTCTGGTACTTCTCTTTCCTGAACAGGGCAGGCAGGTCACTGAAATGAACATCTATTGTGAGTCTGAAAGGATTCAGCTAGAAAATAATTCACATAACGCAGAGGTTTGCTGTCATTAACAGATACTGAGAAACTGGGCCAGGCGGCGAGAGCAAAACCGCAGAGGTCGCGTGTGTTGATGAGAAGAGAGCGTTCATTAGCTTGCGATTTAAAATATAAAGTGCTTCCCTCTCAAAGGCTGAAAACGCAACCGGTATCCTGCCCCTGAGAACAGGAGACGGAGGTGCCCTCAATTAGATGAACAACTGTCACCGCCCCAAAGCTTTGGGTGGCAGTGAAAGGCCTGGCTACGGTTTTATTTGTAGGCTGTGACATCTTTGTTGTTATGGGCAGAACGCAGAACATAACTCACCCCGCACTGCTGCTGACAATGGAGAACTATGCACCTTCTTTTTTTTTTCTTTTTTTAAGTTTCAGAGACGTATATCTTTTCTAAGTACAATTAATTACCCAGTAGCCAAAATGTCTTGTAAATCGGTACTTGGGATGCCATTTCCACTTAGAACAGGGGCGGGGAACGTCCGGCCCACAGGCCATTTAAGGCCCGAGAAACCACTTGGTCAGGCCTTGCCACAGCATTAGGGATGCGTTCATAAAATGCTTGACCGAACCGAGTGCCCGGTTCTAAGTTGGCCTCCGAAGGGTGTTAGAAATAGCCAAGTGGCCCTTGGCAGAGAAAGGGATCCCCACCCCTGCCTGAGAGCATCCGTGGGAGCTCAGCAGAAGAGACCATGTGTCTGCGACACTAGGAAATGACTCCAGGAAACACTGGAGCAGAAGATGCACGTGCACGAATCAAAACTTTCTTCAAGAAATGTGACAGCGAACATAAGCTCCCCATATTCAAATCAGTAAAGTACCGGTGATGTGAAGTCACTTGCACCAGAATGAGTCAGGTATCATGTTAGATGGATATCTGTGTCGCCTACAACCACGTCTGTGAAGAAGCAGGGACCCCGTATGTTCGAGGCTCCTTTGCTTTGGAGGATGCCCCGGCACAAACGACTGACCACCTTTTCTCTTGGAACCACCCGAACTCCCCCGGCGCGTCTCACGCTCCGTGAGCAACACACGGCAGCTCAGCAGGAATCCAGATAATGTCGGAATCGTATTTCGCTTTTCACTGTTGTTTGCGTTTCTGGGCTACTTGGCTGCGTTTAACTCTGCCACACCTGCCCTTTGTATGTGGCGACCGTCAGGAAACTTGCAGTCTCATCCATGACATGAAAACCTAACAAAATACTACAGTGATCTCGCTTCGGGGTGAAATGTCACAGCAAAGTGCGAGAAAGGCCTTGATGTAATCCCCCAGAGATACATGCTGTCTGCTCTGAACTTCCAAATGAGGACTTTCATCGTCTCCTCAAGTAGCACCTTAACGTCCCAGTCGCCTCCAGAACCTGGGGTGCCGTAGTCACCCATCCAGCGCCCTCCTCTGACCCCAGGGCCAGCTCCCGCCACACCTGGACCCTTTCCACCACAGGCAAATGAACTTCCTCGCATCCAGAGAACATTACCGCCCTCTCCAGTTTGGCTCAGTGGATAGAGTGTCGGCCTGCAAACCAGAGTGTCCTGGGTTCGAGTCTGATCAAGGGCACGGACCTTGGTTGCAGGCTCCTCCCCAGCCCGGGCCCTGGTCAGGGTGTGTGCAGGAGGCAACCAATCGATGTGTTTCTCTCACATCAATATTTCTGTCTTTTCTCTTCCACTTTCTCTACAATCCATGGAAAAATATCCTCAGGTGAGGATTAGAAAAATAATAATAATAATTTTTTAAAAGACTACCTTACCTGCCGTGACCATTCAGATCATGTCACAAAGCGCACATCTTGATGCGACACACCTGGGCCATGCGTCCACCTCAGTCCCGGGCACTGACGGGGACGGCGGTGGCTGTCACTGGCTTTGCCGCCGAGCTGGCTGCGCATTTGGAGCACGAAACGCAGCCAGCAGAGGAGGAGCAAGGTGGGAATGGTGTCTGTACCTCGTTTCTCCACCGAGCACTCTCGAAGAAAGCATTGGACCTGTATAAGTATGTGCGTGCGTCCACAGATAGACGGAGGTATGTACTCATTTCATGGCAGACATGCAAGCCTTGTTCCCCTCCCTTTCTCAGAGAAATAATCAGATTTGTGTCAATGACTCTACTGATCTCTCTTGAGCGCAGTGTCCCCCATGGTCTCCTGGCCGATGGCTCGGGGTTACCTGCTCTTCTGCACGGCCTCCCCATGAGCAGCTGTGCGTTTCATTAGCCACACTCCATGCCTGAGGCCTGGGGGCGCATGAGCACGGGTGGCGTTTACTCCTTAGGAAAACCGGCTCCCCACATGGGAGCTGCCCTGTGCCTATACCAGGGCCAAGCTGTGAGAGAAAACTGCCCGGGGGAGTCCTGAGCAAGCCGGTGGCCTGACCTGCAAGTGACTTGAGTGCTCTTCTCTGTGAGACACCAGGGCCACCAGTCCCAGCTCCTTGGCGAGGAAGACACGGCCAGCATTTGTTGGACTTAGTGATGGACAGAGAGATGGCCTCCGTTCTGTGATACCCCCCTGGGATGATCCAGCTGATATTTTCTTTCTTTTCCCTCAAGGTCTTTACAATGTCTAGAAATATCTAACCACCCACTTGCATGGATTCTGGAGCACACAGAAAGTCTCTGGCCTTACAGAGATTTAATCAGCAACGCCCAACATGGGAGAGCCTCTGTACAGGACAACTGACGTGGTTTCTTCAACAAAGAAACCACAACGAATAAGAGAAGAAAAGGGGAGAGAGGAACGTTGATCTGCTGCTTCCCACACAGGCTGACCGGGAATTGAACCAGCAACCTTTCGGTGCATGGGACGATGCTGCAATGAACTGGGCCACCAGGCCAGGAGCCACTGTAACTTCTCAAGCTGCTAAAAGATGTCTTAATTTGCAATGTATGCCTGGCCTCTCTTGCTGAGGACAGAAATTAGCCAGTCTGTGTATAGACTCAGCTTTGCCAAGAGATACTGTAGACTCGGAGCCATTTCTCTCCACTACACTCTTCTCAGAAACATGGAAGAGAATATGCAAATGCAAATAAAAATGCTTAAAGTTTTGCCCTGGCTGGGGTGGCTCAGTCGGTAGGGTGTTGTCCCATGTGATCTGATTCCCAGGTTGTGGGCTCAATCCCCAGGAGGGGACGTGCAGGAGGCAGCTGATTGGTGCAGTGCTCTCCATCAGTATTTATCTTTTTCTCTCCCTCTCCCTCTCCCTCCAAACACCAATGAAAATATTTTTTAAATGCTTGAACTTTTAACAAACATATATCCAGTACTTTTAAGGAGAACTATATATTTTTCTTTCTGATACTTGCACAGTAAGCATCCCAATTTCCAAGTTGGGGACACTACAGAAATCCATTTTCTACCCTGGCCGGTTTGTCTCTGTGGATTAAGCGTCGGCCTGCGGACCTAAGGGTCCCAAGTTCGATTCCGGTCAAGGGAACATGCCCAGTTTGGGAGCTTGATCCCGAGCGGGGGGCGTGAGTGAGGCAGCCAGCTGATGATTCTCTCTCATTAATGTTTCTCTTTCCCTCTCCCTCTCCCTTCCCCTCTGAAATCAATAAAAAGGTTTTTTTAAAAAAAAATCAATTTTTCATTGAATGACTGCTTCTATCCATTCAGCATGAATTACTGCCTTTTGAGTACCTTTCCTCCCAACTGCACACCCCGCTGTATCGAATCTAGTTAGACGGAGCAGAAACAAAGGCACATGTCCCAACACTCATTCACGTGCTTTGAACTGGAAACTGCATTGCAGACAGTCTTCGTGTTCCATCAGCTTACTCTCCCGGTCGGACTCATGCTAACGGGGCCGCGGGTATCCCCGCTCTTGCTTTTTGTGGGAAAGGAAAGGCTCCCCGCTTATTTCTCAGGACAATGACGCATTCGTTACCTAATCTTGTTTCTCCGTCTTTTAAAAATGAAATCCATTTGCCCTGTTGTGCCACGCTATTATATTCAATAGTCGGCTTGAAAAGTATTAAAAATGAAATGAACGCTTCTCTGAGATACCTTTAATGGAACTTTCTAAGACCCGACTGCCTCATCCTTTCTGACTTGTCCTGTACTGACTGAGCCAGCTACTTATTTCTCACTTAGACTTTTAAAGTCCCATGAGAAACATAAGTCATGGGAGGTGGCTAGTAAATGCATGGTGATCCACCATGTACATATTGTTTAGGAAAAATTATAAGCATCACACCAGCCAAGAGAATTTTATTTTTAAAACACGATAAAAAAAAACGAAAATCAAGAAAGCCCACACTTCGACATGGGAAAACAACACGGTTTTTGTCACTGACGTCGGTAGACCTGACTTTTGGACGAATTTCAGAGAGGAGAGAAATGGTGCAGGTGGGCCATTACAGGCTACAGTATCTACACTGAGTGGCCAGATTATTATGATCTCTGAACGCATAATAATCTGGCCACTCAGTGTGTGTATAATCTGGCCACTCAGTATATATATTAGAGGACTGGTGCATGAATTCGTTCATGGGTGGGGTCCGGCCAGCCTGGCCAGGGGGAGGGGCCATGGGCAGTTGGCTGGCCTGCCTGCTGGTCAAACTCCTGGTTGAGGGGACAGTTTGCATATTGGCCTTTTATCATATAGGACATACACTGAGTGGCCAGATTATTATGCGTTCAGAGATCATCATAATCTGGCCACTCAGTGTACATACAGGGATTTTATTTGGAATGCGGAGCCTCAGTGCTCTGAGCCTTAATTGCTGTGAACTAGGGATTATCGGTAAACTCCTTAGTAGCAGCAATTCCAGCTCACATTTCACACGGGAGGCTGCTGGGATAGAAAACCACTAAGTTAGTCATTATGAAAAGTCTGCCAGGGGAGAGGCACATTCAGAGCTGTGTGGGCAAGAACTCGGCCCCTCCGCCCGCCAGGACAGCGTGGCCCTTCTGCTTCTGGTTGGTTTTGAGAGTGTGTCTGCGTAACACTTCCTCACGCGCCAGCGCAGCCTCAGCCTGTGTCCTTCCTGTGGGGATGGCGACAAGGGCCCTGGGGGACCAGGGAGGCTGAGATGCTGGGTCTTACGCTGGGCTCTGGCTGGCTCTCCAGGTATTGGGGATAAGAGCCCCGGACCTGCTGGCCCGCTGGGAACCCCAGCGGCTGAGGACTAGCCTCCCTCACAGGCATGGCATTCAGACCTGCTCCTCGTAGGTTTTGTCCTTCTGGGAAGTCCTGTGACTTGGCTAAGTAAATGGACATTTGTAAGGAGCCGCCTGCGCTCTCTTCCCACCACCCCTGGTCCAAGTGAAAAGCTTTGCGCGCGGATCCTGTCTCTGTCTGCCTCCAGGTACATAACTGTGCACAAGTTCATGCCGAGGATTATCCGTGGGCACTATTCTCTTGTGTATCGCCTACAAAGGGAACCACAAAACACGGTGACCATTTCCTGGGGTGTAGCCATCATAAATTAACCTGGAAGACAGACACATAGAGACTGGGTGTTCGCTATTCATCTTTTTGTTTGTTTTTATGTAAATAAGATGCTGATCTTTGTCCCCTCTGAGGACCTGGCAGGCAGTGGGGAGAGACTAACTCCTAGAGGGCAGGGCAGGGATGTGCCTTCTGAACAAGGAGGAGGGAGCTTTAAGACACTCCCAGAAACTGGATTGGAATCTTGCTCTCACCGCCAAGGGCTGAGGCCCCCTAGCTGCCAGGGACAGGAATGGAAGGCACACCAGACTGTGGCCTCTGGCCTCTGAAATCACACTGACTGTGATTTACCCTGACTATAGAAGTAGCTCAGATCCCTTCTCAACAGCATTTGAAAAGCATTTATAATAATTCCAAACAAGAAAAAGATTAAGCACACTCCTGTGGCCTGGAGAGAACATAGCCAATATTAAGACTAAATAATTAAGATGTATTTGGGGCAGTTTTTTCTCACATAAAACCGACATCATGCAGGATATGTTTAAGGTTAACTTTTCATTTCACTTAGCGTTACACTGTACCTATACCTTTTTAAAGTGGATGTTGTTTCCAACTTCTTGCCATTTAGAAATAAATGCAATATAAACATCATTTACAGAAACCTTTGTCTACAACCTTGATTATTTCTATAAAATGAATGTCTAGGTGTCAATGTTAGCACTGATGATAGCCCTAAACGCCTGTCTAGAAAAACTGCAACCATTAGACTCCCCGATGGGAGAGCACTTCACCTTAGAAAGAGAAGCCCATTTGCAATAAGGTTTAGAAGACAAAATCGTCATATCAAATTGTTCACATATAGGGCATTCTAATTTTTTTAAAAAAACATTTTCACCCAGCCAGTGTGGCTCAGTCACTCCATGAACCAGGAGGTCACGGTTCAGTTCCCAGTCAGGGCACATGACTGGGTTGCAGGCTCGATCCTCAGTGTGGGGTATGCAGGAGGCAGCCCATCAATGATTCTCTCTCATCACTGACATTTCTCTCTCCCTCCCCCTCTCCCTTCCTCTCTGAAATCAATACACACACACACACACACGCACACACACACACACGCACACACGCACACACTGAGTGGCCAGATTATGATCTCTGAATGCATAATAATCTGGACACTCAGTATGTGTGTGTGTGTGTGTGCGCGTGCATGTATGTATGTATTAGAGGCCCAGTGCATGAATTCATGCATGGGTGGGGCCCGGCCAGCCTGGCCATGGGGAGGGGACGTGGGTGGTTGGCTGGCCTGCCTGCTGGCCGAACTCCTGGTCGAGGGGACAGTTTGCATATTAGCCTTTTATTATACAGGCTATACACTGAGTGTCCAGATTATTATGCATTCAGAGATCATAATCTGGCCACTCAGTGTGTGTGTGTGTGTGTGTGTGTGTGTGTATAAAAATAATATTACTGTATTTTTTCACATCAAAGAAAACGTATTCCATTATTTTCAACTCTTTAAAGTAGTCTAATGATGGATCTATAGATAGATACACACACTCTCTCTCTCCACACAACGTTGCATACAAAATAACCCAACACCAATGACAGACAGCCCACACACAATGCATGAGGGATTTTTAATTGTGCAACATAATCCATTTAGTCCATTAAGACTAAACACTATTCGCCTCACACAGGGAGTAGGGGCGATTAAGCTTGGAGGTAGTTATGTGCTGTTACAATTGCTGAGTATAATTTTAGAATGAAACACTGTTATAAAATGCAAATTTAACTCCCATCCAAAATGCTAATTCTTCACATGGCACTTCCTGCAGTTATTTAGGGCCCTGCCATATTCACGGGTGCTGTCCAACATGCTACAATACTGTGTCCAAACAGGTAAGAAGCCATACTGTACACATCTTCCCAATATCCACTCACACATATGCCGTCGGGTAATGGATAACAGACAGAATTGTTTATTCCAGTTTCCTAGAATTTTCAAACTAGAGAACAAAGACGTCTCTTTAGAGGAGAATGTAAGCTTCCACTTCACACTTGTCAGCCCAGGGACAAGATACAACCTCAGCTGAAATCAGAGATGGTCTAACCTTTCTCCACCAGATGTTTTATAGATCCACCTAAGTGCATTTCTATCAATAAAATGAGCATGACCGAGATTAAACGGAGACTCTCATCTTCTTTAATAAGCGTATGCTAAACATTAGATACTCACTCCTCTGAGTCTCATAAATGCACTTTTAGAAATTCTAAATGTGGTCACATATTAAGCATTAGCAGTTGAAAGTAAAAACAAAACATAACTCATTTCACAAATCATTTCCTAAAGCAGGAAATAAGGCCTCTTTCTTTGTTAACCTGGGTTAGTTTTGACCCCCAGGAGACTCAGCTACTCAGCTGAGAAATCAAGGCAACTTCCAGAGCCGGAACTTGGATGGGACGCTGACGGGTGGACTGGCCAGGAGGAAAAGGCCACCGAGAACAGAGCCGTTTGCTCTGCAGCATCCCAGGCGGCCACGGCGGGGGCCACGGCCCAGGAGCTGCAGGCGCATCAAGGCGGGGCCCTGGGGCTGGAAGGAAGGCTGAGGCCAGAAGGGGAGCCGTGAGACGCGAGTTTCCCGGACACAGGTAAGAGCTGAGGCCTGTGGGTCACTTTCAGAGACACCGACAGCTCGGGGAGTGACAGGTAAGTTATAATTATCCGCAGGCAGAGAGGCAGAGAATGCAGACAGCCCCAGCGATGACACCGCTCCGAACCCGCCCTGCTGCTGGCATGGAGACCCACCAAGGTCTGAGGCCCTGCTGCGCCCAGGTATCATTTGCCCGCGGCGGTTTCCTGGTACTTGGAAAGACCCTTAAACCCGGAATGTGATACACCATCCCTGGTTACGAAAGGACAGGGATTTTGTCCTATAATTAGGCTGTTCTGCATAGCTTCGGTTGCCAAGAAAGCAAGAGAAGTTTCCAGTATGTGTTTGACTATATTTCATGGGCCCATGTTTGCCTCTGGAATTGGTATAAAAATGCAAAAGGTATCTAAGTGTAAAGAAATGAATGCAATCAACCTTTTACATGAACACTTCGACAACCCTTTTCTGAAAAGAAAGGTATGCCTTTAACACACACACACACACACACACACACACACACACACAAGGACATATGGCTCGGTTGATTTTAAGTTACCGTATGTTACATTTTCCTGGGAGGCATGTTCAATATTGCCCCTCCCAGAAATGACCGGGAATGCACGAGGCCACGGTGTCTGCGGGCTGCTTCCCCCAGCGGGCTGTGCAGACAGAGGCTTTCTTCCTGCTTTAGGAAGTGACTTGGGAATCCCCCATCTCCGGGGAAGTGATATTTGAGTCTCCTCGTGTTATAAATAGCACAGCAAGTATTTCAATATTTGTCTTTAAAACCTGGAGAGGCAGCGAGAACCGTGAAGGCACAACCTGGGAGCGCAAGTCACTGCAGGCTCTCTCGCCTCCACGTCCACGGCTCCTGGATGCACTGCCTCAGAAGGGACCGCGGCCAGGCTGACCTTTACGGAGAGCACACGGCGCTGGCTTCCGATGTTTAAAGGCTACATGTTTACCATCATAAAAAAACCTGTCTTCAAACCCTGAAGGCGGCGTCCCAGCGTCCCGAGCAGGCCCCAGTTTGCTGAGGACCTGTCTTCAGATGCGCCTTAGACAGGGAGAAACACGGACAAGGTTTCTACTCAATCACAGTCCCGCTGCTTCAGAAAAACATCAGGCAGCGCTCACTAAAGGCAGGTAGAAAGATCACCTAGGAAATAGGAACGCAAGAATTGAAAAGGTTAAGGGCCAAGTAACAAAGGAAGGGGAGGGGTGGGACATGGGACAAAACATCAGTGATTCGAAGGAAAGAAGGAGTGGAATACTGTGGGCTTAGTGAAACCAGGGCCCAGGCATTGGGTCATTTCTCTGCCTTAACAGACCCCAGGGCTCATGTCAATCAAAAGTAACGCACGCCCACCATCCACGCCCAGGAGAATTTCTCCGGCGGGGTGAACACAACGGTTGTTGAGACCACATTTTGAGGACAAAAGAAATCATACACATCACGTGCCCAGGGGTATAAAATGTAAGGAGATTTTATAAGCTGAGGTATCCCCCAGCGGAGTTCCCTCTACTCCCAAGTTCTTTGCAGAAAGGGGAAAGGAATCTTAGCAGCTCTGGTTATTACTGACTAGTAGCCCTGCGCACGAATCCGTGCACCCGTGGCTCTCTGTGGGGCCTGGCTGCTCCAGGCCCCCTGTCCAGAGGCTCTCTGTGGCCCAGAGGCCCATCCGTGCCCTGGCCTGGCCAGAGGCCCGTCCGCAGACAGACATGAAATGCTTGCCTTGTCACCGCAGCGATGAAGCAAGCATTCCACCAGGCCGCTCACACTGCCCACTTTCAGCAGCTGCGCCCCCCTGCCCCACCCCGCCCACCCGGGCCTGGGGGACTCTGGCAGGGCTGAGAGGACTGGGCGCCACCATCTTGTGGCTATGGGTGCCACCATCTCTGTGACGGAGTGATGGTTAATTTGCATATCACCCTTTTATTAGATAGGATACCGGATTCCATGTCGAACTTAAATCTACAAGGATGCCATCTCTCCTCTCTGTCCACATTGCATCCACGTGGAGTCGTACATGTTATCGTGGGAGAGTATTTTTCAAAGGCAACATGCCGTCATATGCATTAGCACCAGCCTGAAAACAAACGACCAAACGGCAGGGCACGCGGGTGGAATGTGGGAAGAACCCCCTTCGTGATCGTCCACGTGCACAAAGGAACTCCTGCTATCTGCACGGCGAGGAGGGAAGGTGCCTGCTGGGGCCTGTTACGCACCAGATGCTACACACCGAGGAACAGCACACGCAGCCGGCAGGAATTCCAGCAAAGCACCCCGGGGAGCTCAGGTCATAAACGCCGCGGGAGACGGGGGGCACCCACGGGAGCGCGTTCTCTGCGAGATTCCCCGGGAAGCCGGAGCAGCGAGACGTTCAATAACCTCGGTCTTCTTCCGATGGAACTCGCGCGGTGATGGGGTCTCAGAGTGCCGCATCTCTTTAGGCAACACACGTGCTTATTTGTCAAATACTGCATTTTCCTGATTAGTTTTTTGCAAAACGATTTTGGAAAACGTTTCCAAATCAACTTCCCACACGAATGACATTTTAAGAATCAACAACATATAAAAATTAATATTGGATGCAAAGAGGAAAATCAAGAATAAAAAGATTCTATAACTAACTGAGAAGCATAAGGATTACATCAGGTAATTTTTATATTCTACTTTTTTAGTTTATACTGACTTAATTTTTATATGCTATTCAATCATGCTATAGTTAACTCATAGTCAATAAGTATAGTATGTTATCCTATATAATAAAACCCTAATATGCAAATTGACTGAACGGTGGAACAACGGGTTGCTATGATGGGCACTGACCACCAGGGGGCAGACGCTTGATGCGGGAGCTGCCCCTGGGTGGTCAGTGCACTCCCAAAGGGGGAGCACCGCTCAGCCAGAAGCCAGGCTCATGGCTGGTGAGCTCAGTGGTGGTGGCGGGAGCCTCTCCTGCCTCCACTGCAGGTGGGTGGTAAGGAGTGAGAGGTCCCGGACTACGAGAGCCATGGACTGCAAGAGGGATGATTGACGGACATCTCCCAAGGGGCCCCAGACTGTGAGAGGGCACAGCCCAGGCTGAAGGACTCCCCCCGCCCTCCGCCCTCCGACCCCCGCCCCGAGTGCATGAATTTCATGCACCGGGCCTCTAGTAAAATATGAGTAAAATAATCCCCCCTCATTTAACAGGCCAACAGTCTTATACCCACATAAATTAACTTGCCAAAGGCCATACTGCTCACCCCCAGGCCCTAAGCTGCTTGGTGACACTGACATTGTATTAATTTCCATCTGGGTCCTATATTGAGATAGTGTCCGCCCGGCATCTAGTAGGATCAACACGCAATCCGCCCTCACTGCCTTACTCTTCAGCTGTTTGATCAAAGAACAGTAGGATCACCATTGCCCCCCCACCCACAGGCAATACCCCAAACAAAATTTCAGCTGGAAAACGGCAGAGGTGCAACGGTTTCGCTCGTCCACACGATCCCTCCGCTGCGACACCCCCGCGCCCTGGCTGGCACACGCATGTTCCCCCCTGGTGATGCGGGAGACAGCTCATCAATTTCCCAAGAGAAGTGGCACTTCACTCACTCAGCAGCTGGATGAAATGACAAAAGAGCAGCATCGCATAGGCACGAAGAGCTTGGACTCTGGCGAGTTTAGCGTGTGGCTCTGGGCCTTCCTCCCGAGGTGACCAGGTATAGAGCTTCTCTTTGCCCCAGATGCCTCACCTGCGGAAGGACAGCACACACATCTCGTGGCTGTCCCGGGAGCATCTGAGCTACCACCTGCACAGTCCGGGGGACACACCTACCAGGTAACTCTACAGAAGCTCGGGGAAAGCAAGGTCTGCAACACACATGCTCTTGGGGCACAGGGCTCGGAAGATGAATGCTCTCCCACAGCAGTTAAAGGAGGACCGAGGGCAAGTGCTCAATGGGAGCAAACGCTGCTGTGGCAAGGAGGACGCTGAGGCAGCCCAGCCACTGATCACTGGCCCCCTTCGGGCCTCTCCCCCACCCAGTTACACTCGGCTGCTGCGCCACCCAGCCGACTCCCTGGGGATGCCGAGAATGCTGGGTCTGTGTCTGCATAAGGGACCGAAATCACGACAGAGGGAGCGCGCGATCTGCTCAGAGCTATCATGGTGCTTTTGGGGAGCTGTGCGCCCCTCCTTTCCTCACGGTGGGGAAGTAGTGAGCTGGGATCTCTCTGTCCCCTGGCAGAGAGCAGGGACCAAAGCGTGTCTGTCAGGCCCCAGCGGAATCGCAGGTACAAGGCACCTCTTGTCCTGGTTCTCATATCACCCGGAGAACCAGCCAGGAGCGCAGTGTAACCACAGAGTAAAGGGGAGTAAGGAGAGTCAAAGGTTGAGCAATCACGGAGCATCGCTATCGTGAAATCGCAGATCAAACGCGGAGCAAGGAGCTTAGAAGGTTGTTATAACATCTAAGAGAACCACAAGGAATAATCAGCCTTTCTCCATTATGACCTTCTCATCGCCAGAGCTTCAAACGATTCTAAAAATATCTACCTGGTGGTGATGCTAAATAGACGAAGGTAACAATCGTAACCATGTCTTAAAGTGAATCCTAAGAGCAACACTTCGCATCAATAGGAGCCTTCCCTGGGCATCCAGGTGTGTGGACCTCCACCCTTCGTTTCTCCCTACCTGCCTCATAGAAAGGAACCCACACACGTGTGCGCGCACACACACACACACACGCGCACGCACACACGCACACACACACACACACACGCGCGCGCGCGCACGCACATACTCATGTGAGAAGATTGTTTTAAAATCTCGGGATCCCGGCCTCAGTCTCATTTCAGCGACCTGGCTGTGAGCACATACACTTCTAAGAATCCCGTCTCACTACTTACCAACCTGCCAACTCAGTCCTTGCCCATAACCGCACTGATCCTTACCAATGGGGCAGGCGGGTGGCTAGCACAGACCGGGAAAAGTGAGGCAGACCGGGGTTTAATGACTTCCACTCCCGATCCAATGCATGTCCCCATGGGGTACACACAGCTGTAATTAGAGCCATAACCTATATGTTTATCTTATGTTTTATTTTTAAAGCTCCTACCTCACCCGTTGCAGAAACACAGAGCTGGTTTCCAAGTTCACGGAACTTGTAAGAAATAGCCTAAATCCGTGGGCTATCATTTGCTTATTTTTTAATTTCACTATTACATTCTCCCTGCCTCAGAAAATTCTATTACCGTATGGAAATCTATTAACCAGCCTGCTATTGACTCTAGGAAAACAATTATTGGGGGGGGGAGACAACATAGCCCCATAAAGGGTGCGACTGTCAACAAATGCAATTCATTCTTGGCACAGATGCACACATGCAAATTGCTGAGCTGAAAGATATTTCGAAATCAATGCATGTGCAGTAAATGGCTGCTGAGAAATACAAAGGCAGGGAAGGTATGCTATTGAAAGCTTAGTATTGAAATAATTCCTCTAAGTGGGCTAGACTTTCCAATAAAAAATAAAAAGCCTACAAATCACGGCTAGATAACACCCCTGGTGAAAAGCGAAGCATGCAGTAGCCACGTAATGGTTTCTCATTGCCATAAAGAGCCTTTGCATTTTATGAAAGCAAAGACTCAGCCCTGTTAGACTGAAAAAGGGTATTTTTAAAAATGTGTCTGAAATAAGTAAAACTCAAAACAAACTACTGCCTTCATGTCTCACAGCTCCCTAGAAATCGCTTGCCTCCATGTCTGGCTCACTCAGTATGAGAACCAGCAGAAGGTCAAGGGCAATTGGTACTGAAGCAGCCAACGCCTTCCCCATCCTGACTTAGCCCGTCCCAACCACGACCTTTCCTCACCACCCGGAGGAGCCAGCAGAGCCAGGAGATCCCCATATGGTGGCTCAGGGGGAGCTGAGGTAACACTGGTATGCCTGGCTTCTGACACAAAAATAAAATAAAATAAAATAATAAAATAAAGTAAAATAAATAAATAAAATAAAGCCTGCATTTGAAGCCACCACTCATCAGTAAGAGATTAAAAATGTTACCTTAACAAGCAATAGGATCGGAAACATTCCTACTTTGGAATTTTAAAACTTAAACTTAAAAATCCAGTGTTCATTCAGAAGAGATCATGCGTGCACACCCCATGCCCCCACGTGCATTTGCCTGGGTCTTTCACTTCCTTTTCCTGTGAAAATGGGGTCACCCTGGCAATCAGATGGGATAAGGAATCACCTAATACCATGATCAGCATGAGTATGCTGATTCCTTTCGACTTACCATTTCCAATGAGCAAGGGATATCTACACTCTCGCGAGAAACTCTTTCCTGTGAATCACAGAACCACATTATGAAATTGTGCTGAAATGAAATGTACTAATTATTTTCAATCCAATTATGCACACCTATTGATAATGCCTCTAATTTTCTTTCTTCATTTTGGCTGCTTTATGCAGAATATGTGCCTCACTTATAAATGAAAGAAAAATGTTTAACACATTGTATATTGGCTTCCTCCATTTCCAGTATAGAAAAATGCTATGTTGTAAAGTTAAATCCAGCACATTAAAATAACGTATATTATGGTGCTTGGCGGACGCTATTTGAAAAGAGAAAAGCATATTTAGCTTTTACCACCACCACATAGGATCCCATTAGCTCCACACTATCTATTATGCCATTGTGACTGTATTATCTTAGCATTATTATCACTATATGTAGGCCTATTTAAATATAATTAGGAGTATACATTACCCAATGTCCTTATTACCATATCCCTTTTATTGTTAGTAGACAATTTGCACGTATGTTTAAGACCCACATAATAAGACTGGCTTAGGGTCGTGGAGCCCAGTTTCCCCAGCTGAGGTCGGCTGGAGAATAATAAATAAAGTAGTATCTTCCTGGGTTTTCCAAAGTAAGGATGGATAATATTATTTCCCCTGCACACGTTCTATGAAACATGCTTCTAATGACTGTTTCTCTACCAGCGACCCCCTTTTCACTATTCTGATGTTTTCTTATTTATTTATTTACTAGAGGCCCATTGCACGAAGATTCCTGCAAGAATAGGTCTTCCTTCCCCTGGCTTCGCTCCCTGCCACCGGGGAGCCTGCAAGTCCTCACTCCTGGCAGCTCAGGAGCCTGCAAGTCTTCGCTCCCTGCCGGAGCACCATTCCTGTAGCTCTCTTCGCCCCCCACCCTCCCTCTCATAGCAGGCATCCGCCCGGCTGCTCTGCACCTGTGTATGCAAATTAACCCGCCATCTTTGTCAGGTTAATTTGCATATTTGCTCCTGATTGGCTTTGGGCGTAGCGGAGGTACGGTCAATTTACGTGTTTGTCTATTAGTAGGTAAGATGCTACAGGAATGTAAGCTCCGTGGGGATCTTGCCTGTCTGTTCATCATTACCTAAATACTGCCTGAGACATCATAAGTGTCAATGACTACATGTGATCAATGCATGGATCCTGTATGTAAACACCCCGAAAGGCTGGCATGGTGATGGTTTGAAAAGGAGATAGGGAGGAGCTAACACACACATCTGTGGGGGCCCCCCAGCTTCACCCCCAGGCTAAGGCCCCACATCCACAGCTTCTACTGAACAGCACAGCAGTGAGTCCAAACCCAAAGGAAGGCTCTGTTGCCCTAAAACTCGCTGTTGAACTTGACAGTTTTGAATGTGGCTCCTGGGAGGAACGAAAAGGTTTTCTAAAACTCTAAACAGATGGCCGGCTTGACCCAATCTAGCTTGTATGCCACAAACAATAACAAAACATGGCTCAGGTCTTCCAATGGCATGCCGAAAGCAAACCTGAGAGGCAAGAACGCCGAGGATTCCTTATTGTGCCTTACACATTTCCGATCACTTCTTATAGCTAAAACCAATAGCTATCAATGTTGTAGCTAGCTCATCTGTCGCTTTAGATATGCTCAAACATTGCTTACATATAGAACAGGTCATGAATAAAATTATTTGGATTCAAAAGCTTTAAGAATGGCCCGACCAGCATGGATCAGTGGTTGAGTGTCAAGCTAGGAACCAGGAGGTCAGGGTTCGATTCCTGGTCAGGGCACATGCCTGGGTTGTGGGCTTGATCCCCAATGTGGGGCGTGCAGGAGGCAGCAGGTCAATGTTTCTCTCATCATGGATGTTTCTGTCTCCCTCTCTGTCTTACTTCCTCTCTGAAATCGATAAAAATGTATTTTTAAAGAAGCTTTAAGAATACACATTTCAATAGGCCCAGCCATTCCATATTTAATAAAAGAAATAAGCAGAAAAACAAACCAGAAGATATTTTTAAGCTTCCCTCCTGTAAGTGGCAGAAAAGGAAATGAGTGTGGAATTGCTATGTTAAATGCAGACTCTTACTCTTTCCCTTCAAGTCCCATCCTCAATACAGCCAACCCTGTTTTACTACCCATCACTTTTAACTCAACTGCTCAGCGTGCCCAACAGAACTCTGGGATGGGAGAATCCCCTCTGCCGGGCAATAATGGCACTAATGACAATGAACCCTCTGTTTGTTCCCAGTTCCACCAGCCCCAGGTAGTAGCACTCTGGGGTCCTGTGGGATCTGAGGAAGGAGCGGCTGCTCCAAAGTTTTGGCAGGAATCAGGGGCAGAGGAGCCCGGCTCCTGCCCCGCCCAGCCCCCCAACCTTGAGGAGTCCAGCCCCCTAACCTCGGGGACGCATTCCAGTCAAAGGAGTCTTGGCTTCATAACAGAGTGGATCAGTTTATTTATCAAGTGAACAAGAAAAAAGGAAGCTAATATGTGTGAAAAATGAGAACTAGAAAAGAAAGCATAAAGCATCCCCAGGGATGAAAAATGGGGCGAAGGAAATAAAAAGCAAATCATGTTCCTGGGAGAGAAGCGGGCGGAGGCGGAGGGTGGAGGTGAGTGGTGTGAATCAGGGCAGCCATGATTTTAAGATCTAATCCCTTGCAAATAAGAAAGATAAAGGCTGACCCTACAGATAGGCCCAATGGTCGTACAAGCAGGCACATGAGGAGGAAAATAAGAGAGCTCAGGCTTATTCTCAAGGGTTTAGATTCTCCCAGGGATTATCCTATATAATAAAAGCCTAATATGCTAAGTGTCTGGTTGTCAAGTCGTCTGTTCAACCAATCAAAGCCTAATATGCTAATGATATGCTAAGGCTGCTCAACGGCTCACTATGACATGCACTGACCACCAGAGGGCAGACAGTCAACCAGTCACTCTGACCTGCACTGACCACCAGGGGCAGATGCTCTGACTGGTAGGTGAGCTTGCTGCTGGAGTCCAGCTGATAGGGACTGGGTGAGATGGGCCGGACATGCCCTGGAGCCCTCCCGCGGTCCCTCCCCAGCTGGCCAACCTCCCGCACCCCTTCCTGGCCCCTATCATGCACCAAATGGGGTTCCCTCAGCCTGGCCTGTACCCTCTCACAATCTGGGACCCCTTGGGGGATGTCAGAGAGCTGGTTTCGGCCTGATCCCACAGGCCAAGCTGAGAGACCCCACTGGTGCATGAATTCGTGCACGGGGCCTCTAGTAGAAACTGAAAGGTGGACATTGGTGATTCCCTAAGCACATCAGCCCTCCACTGCACTGTGACATGAATGCCAAACCTTTCAGACACCGACTGGCAGTTTTTTTCCTAGATTGGTGCCTTGTTAGGGCACATAAACTTCTATATTAACAATTATTTACACATAAATGTACAGTACCATTTCTGTTAAATGCTACGACCTATTAAGTTTTTAAAAGTTCATCTTAAATGTTTATTTCGTGGCTGCATCTAAACCACAAAAATGAAGAAAGCCATTCTGTTCTACTTAACCCCATGCTGCCTGCAGACCGACGACGTGATATTTCGAATAAGTGATAATGTATAAACACGGAGTTTCCACAAAATGTTTGTTAAAATCACGCCAAGAGAACAGCTCCATGCTGGAAGGGAGGCAAGCCATTCCAACGGGGGCTAATGTGAGGGATGTGAGTCAGAGACTCAAATTTAGCTCCGACTACAAAACAAAAACACGCTGGAAATTCCATAAAGATCAAACTCATTAAAGTACTTAATTGCCTCTGAGTAATTATGGAAATTGGCAAGCTCAGTAAGGAAACAAGCCTTTTCGAAAAGCGTTTATATTTGAGGCTATAGCTTCCTCCGCTGCATTTTATTGGGAGCCGCTCTTATCATTTCGGGTCTGATACTGTTGAGTGTCCAGGGACTTACGAAGGTCAAAGACCACATGGCCCGGCTGGTGTGGCTCAGCGGTTGAGCGTCGACCCATGAACCGGGAGGTCACAGTTCCATTCCCCGTCGGGGCACACGCCCGGGTTGTGGGCTCCATCCCTAGTGGGGGGCAGGGGGTGGGGGCATGCAGGAGGCAGCTGATGAATGTTTCTTTCTCACGGGTGTTTCTGTCCTTCACTCCCTCCCCCCTTTCTCTCTCTGAAATCATTTGTTTAAAAATATATATATATATATATATTTTTTTTTTTTAAAGAAATGTGAAATCCATGGTTAAAAAAAAAAGCTCACATAGGCATCCGAGGCTGGACTGGGACAAGGCAGCACTGCACCCTCGGGCTCACAGCCGGCCGCTGGGTGCGTGAGCCTGGACAGCGAGGCTGCACCTCCCTCCTCATTAGCGTGGCCTCTCATTCGCAAGGATTTGGTTGTTGCTGCTAAAAGGGACCTTCCTTCCTTCTGGCATCTCTGTCCATCGCGTTGGCCCTGTGACCTCGAAAGGGCAGAAGGCCTGAACCCAGAAACAACAGATGCCTGGGAAGTACTGACCTTGAAACAAGACGGCGCTTCAGAAGCGAAGGGGAGAACGTGGACCCTGGAGGTGGGTGGGGAAGGGCTTTCCAAAGACCAGGTCTGCCACGGGGGAGGCAGGCGTGGCCGGGAGAGCTGAGGGAGTGCTTGCCTCCGCTCGGTCGTGGCCTCTGAATTTATGAAACGGAAGCAAGAGTGCCTCCTCTGCATGGGTGTCACCACAACAGGGAAGATACAAGGTGTGTGGCTCATTTATGAAAATAGAAAGTGCCCGTCAACGGTAGTTCCTATGTTTTATATCCGATGAATTAATTGCGTTTGTCCCACGCTATGGTTCACTATGTGTTCTGGGCGTGTGAGGGGGCCACGAGGAAGCCAAGTGCACTCCAGGGTCCTCTTGAGGGAAATTAGGGTTCTGCCTTAGGAATCAAAAAGTGATCGAGGGGAAAGAGCAAATCGAGTTCATAAGAAAGGCTCTTCCGTGTTCTCTAATCCTCCCTTAAAGTCATTGGCACTGCCAATTTCCTTATAACAGTCTCAGAGGTACTGCTATTTATACAAATTACATTGTGTAGAATAAACTACACTTCGTGGTACATAATACATAGGTATTGACAATGGGAAGTCAGTGAGATAATGAAAGATATTCGATGTCCCCACGTTCTGTGAAACAAGGACATACTCCATTCTGTGAGCAGTGAAAACACTCCCCTCGAGCCCTAGCTGGTTTGGCTCAGTGGGTAGAGCACCGGCCTGCGGTCTGTAGGGTCCCGGGTTCGATTTTGGTCAAGTGTACCATGCCCGGGTTGTGGGCTCCATCCCCAGTTGTGGGCGTGCAGGAGGCGGCCGACCAATGATTCTCTCATCATGGATGTTTCTATCTCTCTCTCCCTCTCCCTTCCTCTCTGAAATCAATAAAAATATATTATAAATAAACAAACAAATAAAATTCCTTTAAAAAAGAATAAGAAAACACTCCCCTTGAGAGAGTGTTTGGGGGTTCTAGCAGGGGAGCTCAGCGACTCCTACATGTAACCTTGACCCGAGAAGGCCCTCTCCTCTTCCACACGGCACACGGCTTCGGGAGGGACGCAGGTGGGGGGGTGAGGGAGGCAGGGGACACCCGCTCGCCAGTCAGACCAGCCGCGTCAACCCTGATGATCACTGGGGTGACAGGTGTCACAGCCCTTGGCTTCTCTTGCTGGAGAGCTGCTGGCCTCGCTGCTGCTACAGAGACCACTGGAGCACCCACACACACACACACACACACACACACACACCCTCCCCGGCTGCAGGGCTGGCAAAAGAACCCCCACAGAAAGGTTGCCGAGAGAATGGAACCCCCAACAGCGGTGTCACTTCCGCGGTTCCCTCCAGCAACCCCCCCCCCCCGCCAACACTGCTACCCACTGGCTACACCAACATTCAAAACTATCCAGAGATGCGAAAATGCCTGTGTGTGTGTGTGTGTGTGTGTGTGTGTGTGTGTGTGTGTGTGTGACATAAACCCTGAACTAGGGGTATTCAGTGAGTGCGTAGAAAAACACTGTGCCTATACTCCCACCCAAAGCTACGCGTGGTGCTCTCTGCACAAAATCTGCATCGTGAGTCAATTCCTGGAGGGAAGTTCCGACTCCACCATGGACACTGTGCATACAGACGTTCTCTCGCTGGCCTATCAACAAGAATGTACTAGAACGAGAAGCCTCTTTCTAAGCCGGCTGCTTCGTTCCGAGGTCGTTTTGCCGCCCAGCTACACGCGAACGTCATCCCTGAAGGGAAACCGCCCCTGGGCTCTCGTCACTCCCCGCGAAGGGAAACTTCGCAAAATCTCTGAAGCTACGGCGGGCCCAGCCGGTGACACGGGGCACCCACCTGCCGCAGGAAGTCGCATCCCCGTCCTTCCGATCCCCAAAGTGAGACGCTCGGAGACGCGCACAACCCGCCGGCTTTGCGGTGGTTAGGAGCTGAGCGGTGCCGCCAATGTCCCCATGCGGTGCGTGCTGATGAGCCCGTCCACGGGCACGGCTGATGCGGGACAGGCCTGGCCCTTCCGGCAACTCCCGATGGTGCGCTGCCTTTAGCAACTGGAAACAGAGGACGCCCAGAGAGACAAGTCCACCGCCAGGAGGCCTGAGGACTGAGGCCTAAGGGTGCCAGCCGCCAGCAAAGCAAATCTACAGGTCCCAGGCGTTCCACCCCCAAGGACGGTTTCTAAAAGAACTAAGCAGTTACACACAGTGTGTGTGTGTGTGTGTGTGTGTGTGTGTGTGCAGGTGTGTGTAAGCCAGAGGATCTGAACTCAGGAGTATCCAGCGAGCTCACGGAAAACCACAGTAACTGTACCCCACCCCAGAGTTACCCCAAGACAACTGGTGTGAGATATGGGGAGAAACTGTGATCGGGAGCACACAGGAGCGTGCTGGCCGTGGTCTCCCGGGACCCAGAGCTGAGGGGGCCACTCGGGAAACAAGAGGAACCTCCCGCTGGCCCCTGGCATCCTCCAAGCCAGGCCCTGGAGTCCAGTCCTTGGAATCAGAGGCCTCACTCAAACACACAAGCAACGGGGGGCAAAGGAGCCCCGGAATCCGTCTCGAAAGCAGAAACTTGGCCTCCTAACTACTGGGTACTCTCCCTGCTTCCACGGACCCCCTTTCTTCACCAACAGCGTGCCGGCGGCAGGTGCTGCCAGGGCGGGGTCAGCTCCCCGTGATGATGGGCCACCGCACCGCACAGAGCCCCGCAGCGGCCCCCGCTCCTTCCCGGCCTCGGAACTGTCCTCGGGTCCTGCTGGGACACCCGCCTCCCTGAGGACCCAGATGCGGAAAGTAATCCAAACCCAAGATGCACCCGCCCCGCTCGCCCGACCTCGAGCCCAGGGCACGGGGCGCCAAGCGCCAGAGCCTCCCGCGGCACGTTTCCCGCAGGCACGGCTCAGAGCGGCCGTTCCTCACGGCTCCTCCGGTCTCCAGCCGGCTCAGCTAACGGTGATTTGTGTTAAATCCTCAGCCAAGAGGAGGGTGTGTGTTTTAACTTGATTTTTAGAGAGAGGAGAAGGGAGAGGGAGGAGGAGAGACATGGACAGGCCGCCTCCTGCATACACCCTGGCTGGCACTGAACCAGCGACCTCTGGGTGCGCGGGGCGGTGCTCAACCACCTGAGCCGCCCGGCCAGGCCTGAAGGTGCTTTCTTTACCTCCAAGCCACCCCCAGGATGGGGCAGGGAGCGGGGGCTGGGGTTAGACGAGAAGGCACACTCTACCTCTTAAGAGAACAGGGTGCCCTTCCTCCTGTGATTTTGCTCTCCTGGCTCAGTTTTGACCTATCGGTGCGAGTATGAACGGTTTTGTTCACAAGACAAACCTCGGCGCGCCACTGATGTATGCGTTCATAAGGTCATTGTAGCTGGATTCCCAGTGCAAAGGGAAGCGGCCGGTTGTCCCTGTATCAAATCAGAACCATGCACCAACTGTGGCTGTACGTTGCAGAGCCTCATCTTACCCCATTTTTCCACTAAATTAAATGTCTGGCCGACGCTGGGAGCTCTGGATGCGGGCCTGGCAGGGGCTCACTTTATCATTTCCTTTATGTCCAGGGTAGCGTGATGGTTATTATTTTTATTCCTCTAAGCTTTCTAACCACTTGCTCTATTTTTCATGTTCAAGGTAAACAATGACATCGAAGGGAGAAAAAAACAAGGTTTTCTCTGATTGTACTAGTCCTTCAGGCCTCGGTTTAAAATTAAACCCAGCCTCACGATTTTGCCAAACTTGGGCTAGAGGGCGCCTTCATTCATCATCAGACGTGCGGCTAGTCTCGCCAAAAGTGACAATTGTTTTTGTTTTCCACGAAGCATGTGAAATACATAACAAACACACGGGCCCGGGGGAATAGTTCTCTCTGAGGCACCCACAGAGCAAAGAGAAAGGCAGGCTAGGGTCGCGGCCGAGAGACTGGGCGCTGGAGTCACACTCCACTCGGTGTGACTGAGAGGCCCGGTCTGTACAGCACCTCTGTCCCTAACGATGCGGGGCCTTGGGCAGGGGACACGCTCTGTGGCCTTGGTTCCCCCTCACGGTCTGGCTCCAGAAGCCGCGCTCTCCACGCCGACGGCAGCGCTTTCCACCAGGGGGCCGCGAGAAGTCTTAAACGGCATCTGCCTATTCAGTCGGGGCACTGACCTCTTTTCCTTCGGTTGTCAAATGGAAACATGACCGCAGCCAACACAACGATGGCGGCCCCGTGTGATTGCCCCGGCCTGAACCATGCACATACAGGTCACGATAGACTTGCATCTTACTGGTGACATCACATAACAAGGTTGAGTCTGCCTGCTTAAGTCCTGGTACCGGTGGTCTGACTTAGCCAAGCCGGGATGCCCGTGAGCATCTAACAGAGCCCGACACCCCCCGTCAGGCCACTCCTGCTCAGAGCTGGCTTTGAAGAACACAGGCGACGGACAGACGTGACGGAGGTGGTGAGAAGGAGAAGTCCCCAGGGCACGAGGCTGGCCTGGCCCCCAGTTTTCAGCTTCACGCACTTAAATGACTTCAGACAACCTGCAGCGCGCTATTTTTCATTCCGAATTTTTAACTGTTCTTGGCAATGTCCTTGCCCCGAACTTCAGGTAAGAAGACCAAGACGAAAGAGGTGAGCTGCTCTTCTCGGCCCCAGGAGCCTGGGCCGCTCCATCGCCGCGGACAGAATGCACGTCTGCCAGCAGAGCTCTTCCAGAAAGACAGCTGAGACCTGCAACCAGGTGAAATGCGGCTGCTTACACACACACACACACACACTCACACTCACACACTCACACACACATGCACACACACACACTCACAGACACACACACACACATGCACACACTCACACACAAACACATACACATACCACACTCACACACTCACACACACACTCACACTCACACTCACACACTCACACATGCACACACACACTCACACACACACACACTCACACACACTCACACTCACACACATGCACACACACACACACTCACACTCACTCACACACACACACACTCACACACACACACACTCACACACACTCACACTCACACACATGCACACACACACACTCACACACACACACACTCACACACACACTCACACTCACAAACACACACACACACACACACTCACACACACACACAAACTCACACACACACACTCACATACACACACGTGCACACACACACACTCACACACACACACACTCACACACACTCACACACACACACACACTCACACACGCAGACTCACACACACACTCACACTCACACACACTCACACACACACACTCACACTCACACACACACACTCACACACACACTCACACACACGTGCACACACACATACACATTCACACACACACTCACACTCACACACACTCACACACACATACACACACCACACATACACACACACACACACTCACACTCACACACACATATACACCCACCACACATACACACACACACTCTCACACTCACACACACACACACATATACACACACCACACACACACACTCACTCACACACTCACACATGCACACACTCACGTGCACACACACACTCACACACACACACTCACACATACACTCACACGTGCACGCACACACACGTGCACACACACACACTCACACACACACATACACATTCACACACACACAAACACATACACATACCACACACACACATATTCACACATGCACACACGTGCACACACACATACACATTCACACACACTCACACACATACACACATTCACACACTCACACATGCACACACACGTGCACACACACATACACATTCACACACATTCACACACATGCTCACACATGCACACACATACACATTCACACATACACACACAAACACACTCTCACACTTGCATAAAAACACACACACACATATACACACACCACACATACACTATACACACACACACACACGCCACCGCATGCCTATCCTTGGAGATCAATGGCCTTGACAGGGACTGGCTTTGGTGCACCCTTAAGATGGAGTGCCCTGAAGGCCAATCACTGTGTAGCCCTCCCTCCTGCCATGCCCGCAGCCCAGCCCGGCGGCCCTTGCTGGAGCCCGGCTCAGGATGGGAGCGGCGCAGTCGGCCACACGGGGCCTGTCCCGCCAGGCGGGGCACTGGACCTGGAGCGCAGGGCCCGGGCCGGCAGCTCTGGATGCGGGCGCCCTCGGGGCGGTTTCACCAGGCAGGTGCATGACGGATGGACGGCCCGAGAGTGCGAAGCGTAAAAAGAAGGGCTCACACACAGAACGCAGGTGAGCAGCCACCTGAGAGCAGCGAGGAGGCAGAGGAAACAGCTGAAAACTAGGCGCAGAGGCTAGGAGTGGGCGAGGCAGCCGATGGGCCAGGGAGCCACTCGCAGGGGACGATGACCCCATCTTCCGGGCAGCGACCCGGCCGCAGGGCTGAGCTCGGCAAGCCGAGGCCCAGGCAACCCCGGAGCTTCACGTCAGGAGGACGGGAGGTGTGGCAGAAAGCAGACCTCAGTGGGTGGCGTATTAACAGAAAATGCTCTATAAATGGAGATACAGAGTCAAAAGATGGGAGAGGAAAGCTTTAGGGAAAATTGGGGAAAGGAAATTCCTCGTTTTTATCCTTTTTTTTTAGGAAGAAGAATTTAGCCTGTTTCTGCGCGGAGGGGAAGAAATGAAAATGGGGAAGAGAGTTGGGAGTCGGACGGTAGCGGAGAGAGCACCATGAACGTTTGCTCCTCGCGGGAGTCCGAACGCCTTTCTCCCGCTCCGGGTGGGGGGAGTGAGGGAAGACTGGACGGGTGAACGCAGGTAAAGACGGAGGAAAACTACAAGGGAGGGGAGTGGTGTCCAGTGGTGGGAAACTGTGCTAAAGGATTGCAATGGGAAACCTAGAACTGCTCTTAAAAAAAAGGAATAGAACAGCCGTTCCCAAGCTCATTAGGAGGAAAGAGTCCTTACTTCACCCCGGGTCTGTCGGTCTCGAGAGTAATCCTGGGAGATGAAGGAGAAGAGGCGTGTCACGCGCGGTCCTGTGCACAGCAAGTCCTCAACGCCGAGCTCCTGAGAGAGGGCGCTGGGACAGAGGGGAGCAGGCCTCCTCCTCCAAGTGGGCAATGACTCGAGAGTGACAGGAAACCTCCTGGTCCATTGTGATCGATCGAACTAGATAAGAGACTCTAGGCGGGTTAGCCAATAGGATTGTAGACGGCATAATTTCAACCCCTCTTAATATCATTTAATTGTACCTACTACGTCCCAACACTCACTTTGGACATACAGTGTCCTACCCATTAGTTCAAGACTATGTCACATATCTGTTTCCAAAAATTATTGGTTTCTTGCCCGGCGACTTGGCTCAGTAGTTGAGTGTCAACCTATGGACCAGGAGGTCACAGTTCGATTCCCAGTCAGGGCACATGCCCGGGTTTCGGGCTTGATCCCCAGTTTGGGACGTGCAGGAGGCAGCCGATCAATGATTCTCTTCCATCATTGATGTTTCTATCTCTCTCTCCCTCTCCCTTCCTCTCTGAAATCAGTAAAGATATATTAATTTTAATAAGTAAATAAATAAAATAATGATTTCTTAAAGTTTCGCTCTTTCATGTCAGTCCATTTTTAACTCGATACTCGAGAGGCCCAACGACTTATGAAGTCATGGCCATCTTTCTTTCTCTCTGGCACTGAGCAGTTCTACCTGGCCTGCTCGGCTGGCACAAGAGCCCACAGCATCCTCTGGACCTCCAACCTGGGGCCGGCTCCAGCAGTCCCTGCGCCACCGGGAGCCCCTTTAGGGTGGGCACCAGACTTTGGCAGCTCTCTAGGGCCTCATGGCTAGACCCTGACCTTGTGGCTGTGCACTCAACACGTAATGAACTGAGCACTGTCCGTCTCCGTGCAATGTGCTTTCCTAATTTCCATCTACCTCTGACAACCATCACCCCATTTGCTCACTCGTACGTCTCCTGTTTTGAGCACAGCCTCGGGGGAGGGCTCCAGAGATGCCAGCAGCAACAATCCCTCCTCTGGACCACCGCCTTCCTTTACAACATTAGCTACTTCCCATCGTAAGTGTTTGCTTTTAGCACTCCCTCCCTCTCCATAGGTATGAGCGCCATCAACGCAAGAATCTTCCCTCATTTATCACTATCCTCGTGCCCAGCACAAGGCCTGGTACACCGCAAAAACTCAATAAATGTTTGCACATGACGGTGCTTATCTCTTCACACCCCAAAACACATATGTAGCCAAAAAATGTTAATCAGCGTTTGTTTCTAAATACAAAATAACACCTGAAACACAAACATTGCCTTTGTGAGTGTCTCTTATGAATTATTCGCACCTTATGTTACAAATCACAAAATCCCTTACTCAGACTGTACCTGCCTAGCTCCAGGCAGGATCAACTTCTGTGACTGTATTTCATGTGTAGGCGCCGAATGTCCAAGTTGTTTTGCTGATAATTACACTTAAATGATCAAAAACTTGCAGTAAAACGAATTTTAAATTATTTTCAGAGGTGGCATTCCATACACAGAAATGTATTATTTATATTTTTGTAGATATTACAAGCTTTGAATGATGCATTTTAGTGAAGTGTTGAAAAAGAACACACTATTTTATAATCACACGGAACCACCAGTGCTTGGTGTGGCATTTAATATGTTAGTTGTTAAGGATGTAATCAGCACCACATAAAACTGCCATGGTCAAGTGTATGAAAGGGGCATCCAATAATAGACAGTTGGCTTCCATTTATACGTACACAGAATTACAAAGATCTTACAACATCTGTTGGATTAACACCATTTAGTTTAATTTAAAGTAATAAAACCAGTAATAACCTAAAACCGCCCAACACCTATGGCAGGTGGCACAAGACGCTAGAAACACTGTTTTCATCGCTCATTTCTGTTTTGAGTGAGGCCAGTTTCCATGATCTCAGGACACACCTTACCAGCCGCTCTGAAGACAAACTCATACAGGCCTCCGGTTGCGAGCGTGAGGGTGACCCACTGGAGGAAGGCGAGAGCCGCCTGTGGCAGAAGCCAGTGCGCCCTGAAGCAAGAGGCAGATCCAGTGTGGAATTTCCATGCATCACTCACTCTACCAACAGCCACCCGACTTTCAGGCCGTTTAAGATTGTTATTCTAAGGTTGGGGGGGGGGGGGCGGGTGGTCCTAAGAGGAGGTGACAGGAGAAGATCTGACTTTGGGTGGTGGGCACCTGGTCCTATGTAAAATTTTGTAAATTAGTAATCCACACATGTAACCTATATGTTCATGCAGACTAATGTCACCCCAATAGAATTTAAAATAATGGGTGGAAAAAGAAGAAAACATTGTTATTCTGAATGGATTTGTGTATTTAAAAATAAACACATACAGAGTCTAATAGGGGGCCAAGCCCTTCTTCGGGGTGCTTTACACATCTCGTCGCCTTCGTTTTCGTGTCAGCCACCTAGAAGAAGGTTTCCACAAGCGTGTGAGATCTCAGAACCGCTGTACCTCCCGGAACATTACGGATTCCACGCTTAGCGGCGATCAGAAAAGTGTGAAATAAAATGAAACCAACACACTCCAAAGAAGGCTTACCCGAGGTCTCTCCAAACCCATCAATCCCTTTGGCAATATGAAGAGAAAGCCGCAAGGTGCCATCCCATGTCATTTTCTAAGTCAAGGTTCACTCTGGCAGGAACTAAATAATCAAGGTAAGTATTCTTTTAGGATGACCCACAAGGTGACCTTGTTCACCTAGAGAGCAGGATGCTCTCGGGCAGTAACTCTCCCACAGCGCCAGGCAGACAGCATGCTCCGCTCTTCCCTCCAGGATCAAACCACGAGACCAAGCTCGAGGCTTTAGACAGAAGCCTGGGGCGTCTTCCCTCACGCTTTCCTGCAATTACTGTAACTCAGGAGATCACGCGTGTCCGTTCAGAAGAGGTTACGGAGGACGCCAAGGGAACAGTCTACGCTTCTTTGTTTTCTAAGTGAATGGGTACTTCCCTAAAAAGCTCTCCCATTTTCGAAGTAACTCATGTTTATAGGGGGTGGGGGGAGGCAGAGAAAGCGGCAAGGAGGAAAATCACAGTACTGCGGAGACACAGAAAATGAACACGAAAGTGCAAGTCCTTCTCCTTTCTCCTAGTTTCTTCCCCCAAAAGCACCCATTGCTAACGGCTGCTTGGACGTCTTTGCACATCTCTCTGTGTACTTAAGCTTGCTATTTAGGCGGCCATAAAGTTGTCTCTTTACATAAATGCACCCACACTATTTGTGTTCTGCACTGGGCTTTTTCGGACGTGAAAACACACGTTAGGCATCTCTCTTGCACAGCGCAGATAAAACCCGCTCCCTGGCTCTCAGGCCTGTGCGCGCTCCGGCGGACGGGGAGGCCACGCTGACCTGGCTGGTGAGGCCACGCGGGCCTGCTCCCGGTCCCACTGCTACACGCGAGCTGCGCTGCCTCCCACGGGTTCTCTGGCCCTCACGCACATTCCCTGCCATGCGGAGACGCCCTTACACGGCCGGCGGAATCCGTGTAAGACCTTAGTGGGCGTGCTGGATATAATAAAGAGACTGATTAAACACAGGGAGCACGGCAGCCGCATGGACCCCGTGAGCAATCCGTTGCGCATGCACCTGGCCCTTGCAGGAAGGCCGCGCTCCCAGCAGCACGAACACTCGGCTGATGGGGAGATCTCCGCACATCTTTAAAAGGTCAACAGAGATAAAAAACATGAAGTTGGGCTTCAACGCACCCAAGTGGACCGTGCGGTCAGTTGAAAATGAAGACAGAACACTTTGTCATACGTGAACACCAATTCCAGGAAACCTCCGGGCGGCGTCGGCTGGGAGAACGGGCACTGGGCCGTGGCGCTTTCTGACATGTGGGGTGGGTTTCAGGAAAGGGACAGGAACAAGCCCGCTTTCTCTCGGGCTCCGTGCACCCAAAGCCCGCCTTGTTTTCGGAAGCAATCAACAGGACAGTGTACATGGACCCAGACGCTTCCCTGTTCTCGTTTAGACACACAGGGCCTCAGGGGCAGTGGTCGGCAAACTCATTAGCCAACAGAGCCAAATATCAACAGTGCAACGATTGAAATTTCTTTTGAGAGCCACATTTTTTAAACTTAAACTATATAGGGTAGGTACATTGTTATTACCTTAATTAGGCTACTCCTCAGCTGGTCTTTGCTAAAAACGTGGTATTTTGTAGAAGAGCCACACTCAAGGGGCCAAAGAGCCGCATGTGGCTCGCGAGCCGCGGTTTGCCGACCACTGCTCTGGGGGAAGCGCTCTGGTTCTAAAGCTAAGAGGAGCTGGGCAGCCCGGCCGACTCTTCACCATCTTTCCTTTTGCACTTTAAAAACACGCTTGCAAATGTAACCGATGACAGTCACATGGGAAAATGTGCACGGGGTATGTAAGACAGAATCGGACATGGAATACATGAAAGTTAACATCACTAAGAGCCGCAGAGCCTCCAAGAGAGTAATTTTCAGGCGTTAAGCATGTTACCGCCCCTGAAAGAGAGAAAGGCTGAAGGCGACCTCGGGAAGTCACCGTCCTGTGGCGACGTTACTCTGCAGCTGGACCTGAGTGACTGGACCTGAGTGACTCTGTACAGCTGGACCTGAGTGAGAATTTCGCAGGACGGCAAGGATGATGTCACACACCGATTAGTAGAAGCGTACGCTGTGCCTTCCGCTATTGTTCTGTTTCTTGAAGGAACTTAGAGGAGTAATTTACTATTGCCATTAACCTGACCTGGCTGCTTTATTATCAGAAGATGCAAACTCGGCTGAAATAAAAACTCTAATCTTCAATCATGAACGGTTGTCCAATGGGGACCCTGTAAAACCACCAACCCCATTTCGGTAGGTATCTTATCTCCCATAAAATGTGTTGCGAGACATAAAGTGTCACTGGTTTACCTCTCAATGATCCGGCCCCTTCAGGAAACGGGGTGTAGTTTTAATAAAACGGGACTCATAAGTTTTTATTACACTTATAATGAATGCTTTCCGGTTTTATAGGCTCTCTGAAGGAGCAATTTAGTTTCTCTATTAAAACATGGCTTTACGTCCTTCACAACTCTCAGGTTTCAATTTTATGTCATCGCCACCATCCTAAATATAAATGAAGATACTGAAGTTTTAATAAAGGGATAGAGTTATTTTTTACCGACATGTATGGGATGTGACTCTAGAAAGTTACACAGAGAAGTACAGACGATTAAAATCCCTTTCTAGTCTCATTCCTTCTACAGCCTTCCCATCATACAAACCTCTGAAAACCAATTAATGGTTATATCAGGGTCTATAACCTATTTAGGTGCTAATAAAGAAGGATTCTCGATATTGCCTTTTCAGAGTAAAGTATAATAAAAACCCTTTTGAACTGACTTACTGGTGCAGTGGAGAGGATAACCCTCTCACTTATCTGGTGGATATTTAATCAGTCTCTTTATTATATCCAGCACACCCACTAAGGTCTTCAGACATGCTGGCTTCCTTTTCACCATTACGGTCCAGTCCAAGCCCAGCGGCGGGTGGACCACTGCAGGTGAACTAAAGGTAGACAGAGGAATTGTGTTTATGTTCCCAGCTGACGAGCCTCCTAGATACCACGTCCTAACTGATAGCCTCCTAGATACTGCGTCCTAACTGATCCTGCAGTAGTGACGGAGGTGCTCCCTCTGCCCATGGAAAGCTCACTATCCACGGGAGAAAGGAGACAGACATATAAACAGCTGTACGCTTTGTGGATGGGTAAAGTAGATATCTGTGGTTTGATTGGTTTTAGAGAGAGGAGGGGTAGGGGGAGGGGGAGAGGGACGGAAGGAGGGAGGGGAAGGAAGGAAGGGAGGGGAGGAAAGAGAGAGAGATCAATTTGTGGCTTCAGTTATTTATGCCTTCATTGGTTGCTTCTTACATGTACTTGATTGGAGACTGAACTCGCAACCTTGGTGTATTGGGATGACACTCTAACAACTGAGCAACTGGCTAGGGCCAAGGTCTGCACTCACAACAGCTAACTCCGAGCAGCGGAGCCCACACACGTGACTGCTAAGCAAGCTGAGCACCTCGCACCGATCCACATTGCAGTTCTTGTTCACTGCGCTCAGCAGCGACCTCAAGGGGGATGCAGCACTAGGCAGACAACAAAAGAACGCTTCCCTGTGTCTTTCCAGACTAGGTCTTCCATGAGGCAAATTCAGGTCCCAGCGTGGGGTCCTGATGCTCAACCTAGCTTGTAGAGATATTTGGGAACTATTCTCATCGGTTCTTCTAAGAAACTCATATGAAATTCTAGCATCACACACCTATGCTTGGAGGGTCCAAAGACATCTTTTAAATGCAAACAATTCATTAAAGGGATATGCAGAGCAGGCCTCCTGCATCCTACAACCACATAATGAAAATCAATGTGTGGTCCCCAACCGGCATTTATCATGTCAAAGCCACAGGCAATTGCCTCAATGGCAGGAATTCAATCTTCATGCAATTTTTTTTAGAATTACACTCTTCCAGTCCATGAGAAAACTAGATCCTAATCTCAAAGCACATCTTTCAAGCGAGAGCTTCTTTACTAAAATGTCTCCTATGCTGTGCTAAGCTCATCACTCCCAGGATAAAGCAGAATTGTCACCGAGAAACAACCAGAAGCCAAATGAAGGTTTTCCACTTCCTTTGATATCAAGTGATTAACTTCCATGATCCCCAGCATTGGCTGAAAAAGCCAATGCAATTTAAATCCATTAATGGAACTTAAATTTTTCTCTTTATTTAAAAATATGTTTTTATTCCTTTCAGAGAGGCAGGGAGAGGGGGAGAGAGAGCAAAACATCAATGATGAGAGAGAATCATCGATGGGCTGCCTCCTGCATGCCCCACACTGGGGATGGAGCCAGCAGCCTGGGCATGTGCTGGGAATGGGACTGTATGGGGCAACGCTCAACCACTGAGCCACACTGCCCAGGCGTAACTTAAATTTTTCTAGGAAAGGGAACTATTCAATGGCATGCTGGCCCCTACATTCACCTGGTTAACAATTCTCTGATGACCAGTTTCAAGAATCATAACTGCGCTTGTCATGCACTCGGAGCTGCCTGTCACGAAGGCGCTTCACTGTGAGAGAAGCGCCTTCCTTTCTCCCTCTCAGTCTTATCACTTAAATTCATCTACTCCAAATACACCCAACGGGGCAAAGATAAGCGTCGCACAGTTAGCTTCCCTCGCCAGCCCGGCCAGCAACTCAATTGCCTCCACTTTGTTCGGTGTGGCTGCGCTCTGATGATTGACAGTTGAGAGGATACGTAGAATTGACTCCTCGCAGAGACAGGCTGAACGCTGCCAAAAAAACAGTATCAAAGGAAAACATTATCTGAGCAAGGAGGGAGTTTGGGGAAATGGAGTACTTCTCTTTAGGAATGGGATCAAGGGACAGTAAGCGATTTCACTCTATGAGCTAGTTGACCCAATACCGATGGATTAGTAGAGCAGAAACGGAGATGAAAGTGTGTGGGGGGCTGCGGATTCATACACAGGTGGCGTCCTAAAGTCCATTTTGGAAAATAGGTGATAGAAGCAAGCAAGCTGACAAATGAAGAATCCACCGGTGCCCCCCATATGGAGGGAGCAAGCATAGCATAGACCTGAGAGGTGCCTCCTGTCCAGCCCGCAAACACTGACGGTCATGGGGGAGTAACCTGTGGCTTTGCAAAAAATGCCATCTGTTCTCTAGAAAACCAGAAGTAAACGTTAAAACCTCCAAAACTAGGACTATTCAGAGAGACGCCAGGAAAAGGAATCGGTTCATGGTGAAAGGGCCATTTTATTGAGATGAACTAATTCTTGAAACAAATGTTCCCATGAAAAGAAGGACTCATCATCTCAATAAGCAAGGCACAGGCTTGGTTTGGGTTGGGCTGGCTGGTTGGATGCCATTTTTTAAGGGCATTTCCAGTCGTTGCCTCTCCATCCATCAGTATCCTGACCTGTACACTTGCTCGTGGGTTTTTCTCTAGCTCTGCCCCTTCTATCCCATCACAGTACTGCAATATTATTTTCGTTTTCTTAAGCCAGCTTTCTAGAAGAAAGCGGTGAACTCAAAAATATGACACCTGCTAATACCCTTTCTAAAAACCAAACCAAAGATCATAACCAAAATGTCTTTCTTTGGTGGCAGAGTCAACATTGCTTTGTTGTTTCACTTCCCATGTAGCTATACTGATGTTGATATAAAATGAAATTGCACCTTAACCTTCTCGTTACTGTGATGGTCAAATTGATCACCGTTCACTGGAATCTCAAAGAGCAGCATTGAACAAACAATTGATGGACTCTTTCCTCACAGTCTCATGTCAGGGTTTCCAGAGGCAAATGCTAAAATGAGGACTCATGTGCAAATATTTAAAAAGTAAGATGCCCAGTCGGTGTGACTCAGTGGTTGAGCGCCAACCTATGACCCTGGAGGTCACGGTTCAATTCTCTGTCAGGGCACATGCCCGGGTTGCAGGTTCAGTCCCCAGGAGGGGGTGTGCAGGAGGCAGCTGATCGATGATTTTCTCTTATCATTGATATTTCTCTCTGTCTCTCTCCCTGCCCCTTCCTCTCTGGAATCAATAAAAATAAATATTTTTTAAAAGTGATTTTTACTATTTTCCACTCCCTTGCATATTTAGATGCAAGTTTCCCTTTCAACTCATCTCACAAACACTTGGTATTGTTGGATGGTCCATTTGAATCCGTCCAAATACGGTATTCCCCGAGGGTGACTGCACAGCCCTGGGGTTACTGCTGAGTGAGCATCTGTGGGCCCGCCGCCTGGGGGCCCTCTGGGAAATATTTGTCTGTGTCCTTCTGTTTTTCTGCCTGTTTTTGCAGCTTTTTATAGTTGCTGTGGATGCAGAGAACCAGCGCTGGGCAGTGAGGAAGTGGGGGAGACCCCGTCTCTGCCTTCTCGTCCTGTTGCCGATGTGTTTTCTTGCACACACATTTTCGTTTTCAGGCGGCAGTGCTGTTTTGGGGGTGTCTGTGTTTTGTCAGACAGGCAATATTTTTCTTGCTTAAAGTGAGATCCTTCTTGCCCTCCGTTTTCAAGGTACGTTCTTCTCTGTGTTGCTTTTCACGTTGAGGGCTGGTCAGTGAGCAGCTGCGTTTTTTGACTGGGGTCAGCCAGGAACTGACGTCTCCCCGTCCTCCTGCCGCAAGGGAAACGCCGCCTCCACGTGGGCCAGTGTCAGTGTCCCTGCGGGCAGGTGTCCCTGTCCCGCTCTCTGTCCTGGGTATCTACTGGCCAGTCTGCCCCAACGCCATGCTGTTTCCATAGGGATTGTCTCCGGGTTGTGCAGGAGAAATCTTCCTACATCGCATTATTTTTTCCAAAAGTATCCTTGTCGGCAAGGCAAAAAGGCAGCCACATTAAATGAGATGATTTTGCTGTTTCATAAGAGAAAGCATCCTCTGAGGGCTTCGTAAAAATATCTAAGCAGGAATAGACACTTCATTTGAATAACTTCATACCATCACTAGGGCTAATTTTTGCGTTGAGCTAGCTCTATTTTTTCCTTCTTTTAATTATGCAGTGGGAAAAACCACAGCTCCAATGAGTGGAAAATGGCTTAGAACTTTCCGTGACAGTGTAGGGCACCGGCCTCACTCCCCGGAGTTCTGGCCCGTGAGGTCCTGGAACGGCCTGGGACCCACGCATCGGACACGGTGAGGGGTCCTCGGATCCCACCTTCAGAAACTGCCTGAAACCAAGAGCAGCCATGACCTTGTTGAGATGGGGTCCATGTCCCAGGCTTTCCAGAGAGGCTTTTACCATTCTCTCCGGAGCCTGGCATCAACATACAGTAACAGACATGTCTGTGGAAACACCACTAGGGAGAGTAAACAGCTACATATCTACACAGAATCATTAAAACACACCAGTGGTTCATGTAGTGGCTCCCCACTCCAGCCTAAGACCTGTGTTTCCTTAAGGATTTGCATTGCTTCCTTGACCCCTTCATGCACTCCAGTGGCTTGGCACGGGTGGCCCTTTAACCGTGTAGATGTCCTAGGTTGGGGGCATAATTGAAATTTCAATTTGGAAGGCCCACCCTGGGCTGGCTGGCTGGTTTAATACGCATTATCTTGCCTGAGGGGAGCCAGGCCACTGATTTCCAGGACTCATTGCTCTTCTGCAATAACTGGCTTTAGCCGGGGGCCCAGATTTCAGAACCGCTCGTGGGAAGGTCATTTCTGCCACCGGGGACATTGCTGAGTGCCTCTGACACACATCACTCTGCCCTGCGACTGGCCAGCCTGACATAATGAATCAGAAACAACCATCAATAGCTGATTGAATGCAAACCTTGCAGCTTTGAAACGAGGTCAGTTGGTGCTGTTCCAACGGTAGACACTTTCTCAACTCCTGCTGGGCTCCTGGACACTTTTTAGGTCTCACTGAATGTCTGAGCCCTGGACATGTCTGCAGTTTCTTTCAAGACTGTGCGGGGGAACGGTGTCTGCGTGCTGCCTGGCATTTATGGGTGCAGTTCTCTTTAACTTTGTCATGGAGGCAACTGATACCACTTCTGAAAATAGGCTGAAAGTTGACCCCTTTGTTTTATTCAGTGCATCAAACAGAACCCATAAAGCACGGGTATGCGCATCCTTGATTTACAGATCTTTCGGGAGGAGGACATTCCTTGCAAGAAATGTGACATCTACGAGGACTGAAGAGCTTAAGAGGGTGTGCACAGGAATCGGTGGACCGTAGGCACTGGGGTGCCAGCCGTGGTCCTCGCCCGTGCCAGGTCACTTCAGAGCAGGAGAGAGACTTGGGCCCCAGTTTGGGAGCTTTGCTCCTATTTTAGGATTCCGTTAGCAGCCCATACATGCTAGGCTAAGTTTCCCGTCGCCAAAGCATGAAGAGGTGAATGCTTGTTATTGTGTCTATGATTCACGTTGTCTGCTTACCATAGAGCCTTTTGAATTGTATTGCTTATCTATATATATAAAAGGCTAATATGCTAAGTGTCTGACCGTACCACAAGTTGCTATGACATGCACTGACCACCAGGGGGCAGACGCTCAATGCAGGAGCTGCCGAGCTGCAGTGACTTGGCAGTGGCGGTTCTCAGATGACGCATCCCAAAACCAGAGAGGAGGGAGCCCGATTCTACCTTCAGCCGTGGGTAATGTTGTGGCTGGGGCACTGTCAGCCCCGAATCTGGTTTACTGCACACTTGCGTTTGCGTTCTACACTCTGTCTGACCAGGAGGAGGAATTTCAAGAAGACAATTAAAAAAAGACATTGCAGTCATCAAGTTGGGAAATGATTATGGGATGGGAGAAAATTTCAGCTGAGAGGGAAGACTCAGAAGAAAGCCTGGTTGACAAGCTGTTGAGCACATTCACAGATGAAAAATGTAGACGCAATAAAGGGTGACGCCAACACGTGTGTGAGAGTGCCAAGGTCAGGTGTGTAGTAGGAAGAACAGAAGTAGAGTTTGAACAGAGAAGTTTCTGAAAGAAGGAGAAAAGTAATGTTTTGTTGAAGTTTCCTTCTAAGGATTCCCTGAGATTGACATATTTTGTTTTTAAATATGTTTGTATTGATTTTTAGAGAGAGAGGAAGGGAGAGAAGAGATAGAAACACTGATGAGAGAAATATCTGTGGGAATACCACCAATTGGCTGCCTCCCGCACGCGCGCGCGCACACACACACACACACACACACACACACACACACACTGGGGACTGAGCCTACAACCCAGGCATGTGTCTCCTGGTTCATGGATGGATGCTCACACAGTGGCCAGGTGACGACATTTTTTTTTTATAGGGTGATCTCGTGCTTTCTGTACCTAACTTTCTTCTACTGTGGAGGCCTTGAACTTGGACCTCTTTTTCTTAGATGTCAACATGGTACTAGACTCTCTTTAAATGCTGAATGACACGCAGTGTGGAACAGGGCTCTTCAGCAGGCAGCGGGGGGGCCTCCGGGCCGGTGTGAGGGGCCTAGAGACAAAGCTCACCTGGCTTGTTTTTCTCCACCTGACCTAACCTCTTGGGTCCACCTGCCAGTCCTAGCACCTCTTTCTCGGTGGGCTCTTGATGTTACACCTGTGCATACTATATAGCTAAGTAAAGAATGGCCATTTTGCAGTTCACATGCTGGTCCATGTTGTTGCTAGAATAATCGGGTAGATATGCTCGTTAGAGGCTCATTTAATACAACCATGTCCTCTAAAAACTGATGTGTTCTTCCAGGACGATGAGATAGGCCTCATGTTCTTAGAGGAGGGCACCACATCCTGATAAAGGTGGTAACTGCTTATCTAGCTAAGCAATCTTTCTAATTGAAGATAGCTGAATGTTTGGCACTGATGCTGAGAAATACCTCTAGGCTCTATTGGTATATGAATAAATTGGAAATGAATATTATTTGTACCACTTTTATTAACTGAAACTACATATTAATTTTGAATTTAAATGTAATTAGTGATTGCTTACCCTCTGAAAATAACTCTAGAATTTCTGAAGAAATAAATAAATTGTGCCTTTTAAGGTTCTCCTCACTCTATTGCCATAAGCGCTATTAGTTCTAAACTACAAATGGGGAGCCACCCCCTATGGCAGTGAAGCAGTGAATGTTTAAAGCATTTCTGTGTAAATGGCTTCAAAGGATAATTGGATGATTATACTGGTACTTGGTTTGAGATAGCTAATTTTTAAAAATCTACTGTTCCCATGTCTAATGATTACATACTCGAGGCCAGGTGCACGGGAGAAGGAGGGCCTGCGCTCTCTCGCTATCCAGGACCCCTCGGGTAGGGTCCCTAGGCCTGGCCAGCGATCAGGGCCTATCAGGGCTTTCCTTCCCCTGGCTGCCCGCAGCTGGCCTCCCCAACTCTGCTGCCACTGCTTGCCATCTGTGTGGCACTGCCCCTCCCTCCCCCGCCACTAGTCGCCTCCCTCTGCAGGCGACAGGCATGGGGTACAATTGCTTGGCTGGCTTGGGCCTCCCTCTGCAGGGCGATCGATCGTGGAGTCCCCCCATCGATAGCCCCACAGAGGGTGGCTTGGGTTTCCCTCTGCAGGACGATCATGGGGCCACGGCAGGGCCCCACGACTAATCTCATCGCACCGCCTTGGCTGGCCTGGCGCCAGTGCATGTCATAGCGTGGTCATCCAGAAGGTCATCCAGACAGTTGTTCTGCTGTTCGGTCATTCGCTCAATTTGCATATTACGCTTTTATTATTATAGATTAATGCTAACTTATTAGCAACATATTAGCAACCATGAAACTTCAGTTGCCAACCCCATTGGGGAAAAAAAGGTAACTATATTAATATTTCATATCAAGGCCCCGACTGTGGCACCAGACCAACCTTCCCATTGCCTCCTCTGTGTTCCTGGCCCCGCCTCCCACACCTGCTTACCCCAAACCACCTACACTATTCCATCCACCTGATCCGCCTACACTGTGCTCATGCACCTGATCCACCTACACTGTGCTCATTCACCTGATCCACCTACACTGCGCTTCCATGCACCTGATCTGCCTACACTGTGTTCATCCACCTGATCCGCCTACACTGTGCTCATGCACCTGATCCGCCTACACTGCGCTTCCATCCACCTGATCTGCCTACACTGCGCTTCCATGCACCTGATCTGCCTACACTGTGTTCATCCACCTGATCCGCCTACACTGTGCTCATCCACCTGATCCGCCTACACTGCGCTCATCCACCTGATCCGCCTACACTGCGCTTCCATCCACCTGATCCGCCTACACTGCGCTTCCATCCACCTGATCTGCCTACACTGCGCTTCCATGCACCTGATCTGCCTACACTGTGTTCATCCACCTGATCCGCCTACACTGTGCTCATGCACCTGATCCGCCTACACTGTGCTCATCCACCTGATCCGCCTACACTGCGCTCATCCACCTGATCCGCCTACACTGCGCTTCCATCCACCTGATCCACCTACACTGTGCTCATCCACCTGATCCATCTACACTGTGTACCTTGCACCTGATCCGCCTACACTGTGCTCATGCACCTGATCCACCTACACTGTGTACCATGCACCTGATCCGCCTACACTGTGCTCATTCACCTGATCCACCTACACTGTGCTCATCCACCTGATCCGCCTACACTGCGCTTCCATGCACCTGATCTGCCTACACTGTGTTCATCCACCTGATCCGCCTACACTGTGCTCATCCACCTGATCTGCTTACACTGTGTTCATCCACCTGATCCGCCTACACTGTGCTCATCCACCTGATCCGCCTACACTGCGCTTCCATGCACCTGATCTGCCTACACTGTGTTCATCCACCTGATCCGCCTACACTGTGCTCATCCACCTGATCCGCCTACACTGTGCTCATCCACCTGATCCGCCTACAGTGTTCATCCACCTGATCAGCCTACACTGTGTTCCATCCACCTGATCCGCCTACACTGTGCTCATTCACCTGATCCACCTACACTGTGCTCATTCACCTGATCCATCTACACTGTGTTCCATGCACCTGATCTGCCTACACTGTGTTCATCCACCTGATCCGCCTACACTGTGCTCATCCACCTGATCCGCCTACACTGTGCTTCATGCACCTGATCCGCCTACACTGTGTTCATCCACCTGATCCGCCTACACTGTGTTCATCCACCTGATCCGCCTACACTGTGTTCCATCCACCTGATCTGCCTACACTGTGCTCATCCACCTGATCCATCTACACTGTGTTCATCCACCTGATCCGCCTACAGTGTGCTTCATGCACCTGATCCGCCTACACTGTGTTCCATGCACCTGATCCGCCTACACTGTGCCACCCATCTGACTTTGTGCGATGTGCTTTCTTTGTTTTAAAGCCCCTCTTCTGATACCAGGGAGATTGTTTTCTCCCTCCTCTCTGCCCTCTGTGAGCCCCTGGGAGAAGGCCTTTGTAATTAGACTTCTTAGCTCTAACGAACATCTCATAACCTGCCAGTAGCAATGTCGTGCTCTGAGTCGGAGCATAATTAAATATCATTGTGGTCATTCAGTCACAAAATAAAATAATGTAAAGGGGTTATTAATTACACACTTAGTGTGGTTTTGGAATTCCGGTCAATAATGAGCCGTTATAGGGAGAAATCTTTCTTGCCTTCACCATTCTCATTTCTTGGACTATTTAAAAAATATCAAATAAATCACATCGATGAAAATTGTACTTTTCGTGAGTGATTAATCACCTGAAGGAATCCTGAAGACATACTGACACGTTGGAGATGGTCTAAATGAGTGTCCTGCTGTGAAACTTTAAAACTAAAGCGGAATGGTACACGCAATATACGAAAACGTTGCCTGGACTCCATGTGAGACCACTGTTCCTGACTGAAGAAGATGAAAGTGCAAATGCTGAGTTTTGGGGAAATGCCAGTCATAGTGTGTGTGGCGGGGTCCCTGGGCTGCAGCAGGAGGAGGAAGGCAGCGTGGTGGGTGATGGGTGCCGTACCCATGAGCTACGATAAGGCTGGATTAACCGGCGGTCCCTCTTGGAATACCAGAGAATAAAAAACTAGTTTTGAGGACAAACCGAAAGGCTGATGGAATAAAAGTCATCTTTATGGACTCAAAGCAAAGAGGCAGAGGTGGCAGGAGGGAGGGTTCTGGGTCTGGCTGGCAGAAGTGACCCCTTTGACCTTTCGTGTCCGGTGACATCCAGCGGGACTGTTTCCCCGAGGAGATGGGGGGCTAGTGGGGCAACAGCCCCCCCAGAGGAATCTAAGAGTGGCAGAGACCGTGCCCTTGAAACACAGAGGCAGCCTGTTCAGCACACATACTATGAAGGGCGGCTCTCACATGCTGGGCGAGGCCTTGATGTCTGATATGTATGTACCGTATGTGATGTGTTTGTGGGCGGGGATTCAGTCTCCGCTGTATGCAGTCACGTCTCACATCCCAGCCCACTCCCCAGATAAAGATGCAAGCAGCCCCTCCGCAATCATGGCTGCAGCCCTTGTTGCGTTTTTGTAGCTGGGACAGAAGCCTTGCCTGTGTCCATTTGGACCTTTGATATTTGCTGTTTTTTTGAGTCAAAGCTTTAAAGTTGTTTGCTTTTGTTGGACATTGTGCAGAAACCCTAACACGGGAGCGATCAAAGCAAGGAGCATTGGGTGCCGTTCAGGGTGGGTTCCTCGGTGAAGCTCTGGCGTGTCCGCGAGGGCGAGCTGCACGTGCCACGCGCTGCCGGTGTGGCCGCCGAGACCTGGGGCGGGCGCTGTCCCTCCGGGGAAATCCAGGCTGTTGTCTATGTCCCCCAGCATCGCCTCTAAAGCCTTCTGCCCTTCAGACTCACAGAGAGCACTTCACACGTGACCTGGTGATGATTGCTTGTTTCTATTGCCTCGTCCTGCCAGATAGGACCTCTTCACGGGGGAGGACCTGGCCCCATCCTTCGGCTTTGCCTGCCTTGCGCTGTGCCAGTACAGCGCTGCTCAGAAGACTGCCTGGGTAGTGAACCTGGCCCCCGTCTCCCTGCCAATACCTGCTGAACTCGGTGTCCTCGCGTTCAGCTTCCCTCTGTCTGTTTACCCTGCCCCTTTGTGTTCCCATGGAGAGAAGTCAGGGGCCCTGTTAGAAGGCAGGGGTAGCTGGGGAGGGCCTCGGAATGGGAACCTACAGAAAACTGAATCTAGATGGCTGTTTTCTGTCCTTTTTTTTCGTATTTTTAAATTAAAAATTTTATTGTGGTAAAATGTGTAACGTGGAGATGATTATGTTAGGTCCGTTTTTTAGATGTCCCAGGACTATGTGAGTTCTAGTTTATAAAACAGTTAATTAAGCGAGCGACTACTTTTCTAGATTCATTTAGTTTCGGACCTGTGATAAGGATTATCATCTCATATTGTAATTTTATTTCTATGAGAAAACAGCACCAGTTTATATCAGTTCTGATCTAATGCTTCTTTGTCTTTCTCTTTTCTTAGAGGGCGTCTAGCCATTGGCTCCGAAAGGCTGGGGTCAGAGCCCTGGGCTCTTGCTCTGCGACCTTGGGTAGGTCGGTCACCTTCTCTGAGCCCATTTCTGTACCTTTCCAATGGGGATCGGAAACCAGGCCCCACAGCTGTCATGAAGACTGAATGGGTTATTCTGCGAAAGTATTCTACATGACACCTGGTGGAGGTGGTGGTAAACAAGGGGTGTGTGTGTGTGTGTGTGTGTGTGTGTGTGTGTGATTTGTTATTTGTGAAATGAATAGAAAAATACAGGATTATAATTTTTATGGGAGGAAAGAGCTGCTAGATCCTGTAATATAAGATACAGCTGCTTTATGTTTATGTGCTAATATACACAATATACATCAGCAGCATTATTGAATACGTAGTACGCATGGAAAATTGCACAGAACATTATAGTTTAGTCAGAGGTTTTTATTTTACTTGTGCTGTAATGCAAAGGGGACTGCATGCTCTGGGGGTTATTAGGGACTAAACTCGGATTTCTGCGGCGTGCCGAGCGGGGTGTTGGAACGTACTGGAACAGAAGGGGGTTGTGAACTGCATGGGGAAGGCAGGCACCACTCCTGGACGGGACACAGTAATTCCTCACCCACTAGAGAAATGATATTATTTCAGCGTGATATTTTAACTTGCAGATCCTGTGAGAGGTGAGAGACGACACTGTAGAGCAAGATGGACCTCCTCTGAGGGTGGACGGGGATGGCTAGGCTTTCCGGGCCTGAGGGATCAGCGCCCTGCTCCACTCTGCGGCTCCATGGCGCGTAGGTCGCTTGCATTATTATTATTTTTTTAATATTTTATTGATTTCAGAGCGGAAGGGAGAGGGAGAGAGAGAAACATCTATGATGAGACACAATCACTGGTCGGCTGCCTCCTGCACGCCGCACACTGGGGATCAAGCCCACAACCGGGCATGTGTCCTGACAGGGAATCGAACCCTGACCTCCTGGTTCATAGGTCGACGCTCAACCACTGAGCCACGCCAGCTGGGCAATCGCTGGTATTATTAAAGCAACCACTGTGAACGTCTTGCTTCCAAAGTTAGGAAGATCAACAAGATGACAAACTAATTTTATTCTTCCTTTTATGATAGTTCTGATGACAGAGTGAATATATTCATAAAAGTGTTTATAATTTCAAAGACCCTTCTGATAATTACACTTCGTATTTCAACTTCAAAGAAAACCAACGTGGAATTCAAATGAGAAGTCTGGCATACCAATCAGACCGCACGGCACGACACAACGGTCACACTGCCACTCTCTAAAGATAAATATCTAGCCTAACACAGTCCTTAAGAAAGGCAAATTACGAAAGAGCTAGGAGATACTTATATAGTTTGATCCAACTCACAATAACATTCTATTGGGTTCTCCGTTCCTTGGGTTTAGAACGATGAAACAGTTAATTAAGGTGCACGTTGTTACCTTTAATCAGTACACACAGCCTCTTGAGCCAGTTCAGCGGATTAGTCAGCCTGTCAGATGCTGAAATTGTGGGAGTGATAGGCAAGAGGATGTTTAAACTCTGTGTCCGGAAGGGAATAAAGCGGATCTTAACTCCAGGCACCGAGGGCCCGAGTGTGTAAGATGGTGAAGAACCCCAGCTGGCTGGGGACCAGCGTGAAGCCACCCTCAGGCCCCTGCGGCCGGCGAGGTAAGAAGACGGGGGACCGCACGGTGGGGGACAGGAGGGTCTGCCTGACCCCAATTTCCCAGGCAGGGCTGCTCTGTGGCCGGAGCTAGCTGAGGCCAGCGGGTCGGACAACTGATCATGTACGCTGTCCATCAGATTTGGCTTTTTGCATTACAGTCAGCCCTGCTCCTGCAGCGAGTGGAAACAGGTGAAAAGAATAAAGTAACCAAGCAATGAGGTCTTTCCAGTCGCCTTGAGGGACAGAGCCCTGTCACGACCACACCTGGGATCCCCAGGCGGCGCCAAGGAGGAGTGAGTGTGACAGCGAGTGCACCGGGGTCTGCTGTAATCGTGATGACTGTGACGGCGAAGTGGGATATGGTTTTAGACAAGGAAATGCCCAGGGAATTACACGAGTCACGCGTGAAAAATCTGCTGCGTCCAGCAGCTCGCTGAGGGCTCCACCGTCCCCCGAAAGCGCCCGCGTGCGCGCACAGCCAGGCCCACCGGTGAGCGCGTCTCGCTCCCGTCAGCAGTTTGCAGCGGTGATGCCGGGAAGCCCAGAAAACTTCATCTCCCGCATTTTCAACTGCTTATTTTTCTCCTGCCAAGTCCCATCAACGTGGCAAGTCGCTGAGAGCTGTAATCACTGGAGAAAATGTAGGACAAAGAGAGAGAGAGAGAGAGAGAGAGAGAGAGAGAGAGAGAGAGAGAGAGAGCGCCAAATCAACTGATTTTGTTTCAATGGTCCATTTAACCCGCACAATGAGGAAGCTTGAGTGCTCCCACTAAATGTAATTAAGTGGCATTTTGTAATTTTTGCTTAAAAGAAAAAGAGGTCTCATCTAGAATGAAAAACAACTCGTGTCCTTAAGAACGAGCAGCAAAAATAGTTGCTCAAGTAATTCGTAATAATGAATGTTTTGACTCTGACCGTGAATAGATTTCCTCATTAGCACCATCAAAATTCAATCCGAACAGAGCTTTGGCGGCGGCTCTTTAAAACACAGAGGACGCCGGTACCATGGAATGTTTCCGTAAGGACCCCAGGCCCCGCGCCGTTCCATGTCTCTGCGTCAGAAATCAATGTCGCACCGGCCGTGATGAATGGCTGCCTGCCAGCCACACTTAAGCCGCCTGAAACTCATCATGGCTTTAAAATCTATTCTTCTAGCGGGAGTAATTCAATAACCTGACTTCTTTAAGCTGGCGATTTCATTCAGACCTAGGGCCTAACCGCGGCTCGGAAGGCCTTCGGCTCACGAGGGGAGCGGCGTCCCTGTTGGTGTGACACATGCTCGCGGCACAGCGACTGTTAAAGGGGAACCACCGTCGCGATGAGGGACAGACCACACCTGTTGTCTGCACACCTCCAACCCCCGGGCGCGAGGTTTCGTCCAGGCCAATGGGCGAGGAGGAGGACCAGCTGTGAGAAATGACTTTCTCTCCGACGGTGATGGAAAGGGGAAAGATGCACCGTGTGTTGTGTCTGTGACAGCCCCACGTGTCATGTCGGGGACAGCCCGTATTCTGGGAACAGATGGGTATCGCTGTCCAGCCGGTGAGAAACGCTAGGGCTCGTGGGTCCGGGCTACAGCCCTCATTTCTGTGGGTAGTCAGTCCAATTACCCTTGCTAATTTCTCTCTGAAGCGTGATTGTGCGACGTCGAAAAAATGAATCGCTGCCACCCTCGATGCCACTCAGTCTCTGCCACCAGGAACTGCTTATCAGCAGTCGGGTCAGAGGTCAGACCTACTCAGACCACACGTCTCAGGCTGTGTGGGTGCTACAAACACTATAATGCTATGAGCGTCTTCCTCAAAACACCTCAAGGCAACAGTATCTTAGGTTTTTATGCCTGAATTAGGCCAATATTTACGTTTGCATCCTACTTCCTAAAAACTTTGAATACTAAATACTACCACCAAGAGCATATTTAACCAGCCCTGACCAACGTGGCTCAGTCGGTTGGGCATCATCCCGGGTACCGAAAGGTTGCCAGTTCGATTCCCAGTCAGGGCATCTACCCAGGTTGTGGGCTCCAGCCTCAATAAGGGGTGGGAGTGTGCAGGAGACAGCCAATAGATGTTTCTCTCTCTCCCCGTCTCCCTCTCAAAAAAAAAAAAATATATATATATATATATATATATATATATATACACACACACATATATATATATTAGATATATATATCCCAGATATATATATCTAATATATATATCTGGGACATCCCTCTCATAATCCAGGACTGCTGGCTCCCAACTGCTCGCCTACCTGCCTTCCTGATTGCCCCTAACTGCTTCTGCCTGCCAGCCTGATCACCCCCTAACCACTCCCCTGCCAGCCTGATTGATGTCTAACTGCTCCCCTGCCAGCCTGTTTGCCCCTAACTGCTCTCCCCTGCTGGCCATCTTGTGGTGGCCATCTTATGTCCACATGGGGGCAGCCATCTTTGACCACATGGGGGCAGCCATCTTGTGTCTTGGAGTGATGGTCAATTTGCATATAATTCTTTTATTAGATAGGATACACACACGAGAAGCCCAGTGCATGAATTTGTGCACTGGTTGGGTCCGGGCTGGGCTGGCAGGGGGGAAGAGACACAGGCGGTGGCCAGTTGGCCCTGCCCCTGGTCAAACTGTCAAACTTCTGGTCGAACTCCTGCTCCAGGAGACAATTTGCATATTAGCCTTTTATTATATAGGATATTTTTAAAGGAGTGTATCTATATCAGACATCTGTTAATACACGCCAAGTCACTATGGGTGTGCCTCATTGGAAGACAATAAACAGGAAATCTAAGTTACAAGCAGATCTTTACAAAGAAGAGTCATCGCTTTAAAAACATACTCACTGCTGTTTTCTATCGCATATCAAATTGAAAACCCGATTTGCTCTGTATCAACGTTACTTCTCCACGAGACAGTGAGGAGCCGGCAGGATGAAACACCAGAGAGACCCATGCAAATTCTGGCTCTACGACCCACCAGCTGTGTGACTTGAGGTAAGTCATTTACAGTTCCAAGTATTAGATGTCTAATGTGGGAAAATGGACATCATATTTACCTCCAGTGAAATACCATGGCCTAGCAAAATATATATATACACACACACTGAATGGCCAGATTATGATGATCTCTGAACGCATAATAATCTGGCCATTCAGTATATATCCCATATAATAAAAGGCTAATATGCAAATTGTGCCCTCGAGCAGGCAGGCCGGTTAACCGCCCATGTCCCCTCCTCCTGGCCAGGCTGGCCAGACCCCACCCATGCACAATTCATGCACCGGGCTTCTAATACACACACACACACACACACACACACATTCACACACACACACACACACACACACACACACACACGCACAATGAGTGGCCAGATTATTATGTGTTCAGAGATCACAATAATCTGGCCACTCAGTGTGTGTATGTGTGTGTGTGTGTGTGTGTGTGTGTATAAAATTCACACCAGCCTAGCCTATGTGTGTGAAGTGACTTGCTGATACAGTGCACTCATGAATCAAAGAGGCGAAGAGCTACTTGTGATGGCGTTCACCGTTAAGTGCTCAGGGTCCAGCCAGGCGTGTGCCATGCCTGAACTTCTATCTTTAAATGTAAGGATACAGTAACACTTCACATGTGTATTTTCCACCAGGGAGGAAAACGCCGGACTTTCTGCCTCCAGGTGATTTATGCGACCAAATAACTTGAAACAAAATAAACATGTTGTAATGGGGGCAAACAACATTGTAAAAGCGATGGCAGGGGGCGCCTGCCGGTTTTGCTGAGGGACTCGAAGCCTCCGGCACAAACACGTTAAATTTTAACGCATCCTAACATTATACGCGAAAAAGAGGAGTTAGCTGGCCCTACCATGCACAATGCCCTGAACCGAACCACGAAATGGGTTTCTTTGCAGATCCTGAGGAGTTACTCACTGAGCGCTGGGCCTCACAGAGCCCCTCCTTCCCCGGGGCCAACACGAACAGGAGAACTGGGTGATAGCATCTGGGTGTCCTTTACCTGGAACCTTGCTGCGTGCGCTTCAGAGAGACCGGCAGCAGGAGAGCGGGCGGGGCCAGGCGACCCCGCAGGTGTGCAGTGAATCGTGCTCTTGGGGATGCTGCCCGGCTCACAGTGGAGGGTGCCTGCCAGGGGAGAGCCCAGCGCCTCCAGGGTGCTTTATGCCAGCGCTCCCAACCTGAACCGTTTGTCTGGGGAACCGCAGTCATTCTGGTTCAGCTGCACCAGGAAGGAGTGTGGGGCAGAGAGCCAAGGGCCAGCCCTGGCTGCCCTCCATCCTTCACCACCAGTGGGCCAGGGACAAGGAGAGCCGGCAGGGTGCTGGGACATGCCCAGGTACAGAGTGGCCTCCTGAACGGGAGCCCCACTGCACTGCACCTGTGCGCCCCACTGCACTGCACCTGTGCGCCCCACTGCACTGCACCTGTGCGCCCCACTGCACTGCACCTGTGCGCCGTTCCTCTCTCCCAAATGAGCCGGCAGGGGCTCCCTGCGCCTTACCCTGCAGGCAATGTGTGCATCGCCCAGCCTGGGCTCGCTGGGGACCACTCACTGCCCTCCTACCTCAACCCAAGGAGGCCTGGGCACTCCATCACCTCTGCTGACTCCAGAGGGCGGACTGAGAGGCTGCGGGGCAGGGACGAGTGAAAATGAGCCCCAAAAGAGAGAGAGACCGATTTGTCAACCTCCCTCCACGAGTGAAGTTTGGACTCTTCTAAGGACTCGGTTATTTCGCAGCTACTCTCTGGCTTCTTATAGCAATGTCTGTTTTATTCACTAAGCTGTATTTCACTGGGAGAGAAAAAGGAGGCCTTTTCCTATCACTTAACAAGTTTCTCCTCGTGCACTTTTCTTGGGACTTGTGTGTCCAAAGGTGAAACAGACTGCTCCCAAAAGAACTGCCCCATTCTTCTTTACCCCAAGAAACGCGAGGCTGCCTTCTGAAGAAACGGCTGGTCTTCAAAGCGTGGCGTGATGTGGCCTTGCTCACCGGTCATTCAGCTGTTCCTGGAATCCCTGTTATTCCGAATGCGGGATAGTTAGTAACGTGTTGAACTGTGAACTATGTGTGCGGCTTACAGCGTTCGCTGCCACTGGTCACCCTGCCCCTAAACCTCCAGTAGAATTACGCGCGGAGAGGGCACGGGAGCGCGCGGACAGGAGCGCACAGCGCACTGCTGCGCCCACTGGTCCCGGTGGCTGTTCCTTCAGGAATTCGCGGTTTCCACGGCGACGGAGCGGACAGCCCTCCAGGCAGCGGCGTCCTGTGTGACAGGGGGGCTCTCTGCTCCAGTCGAGGCCCATTTCCACGTGGAGAGACGAAGAAGCCTCTGTCCAGGCAGCCCGCTTCCTGATGCTAAATCTTTACCATCTGCCTCCGGGAACACGAAGCTAGCCATCTGGGGGACGCTCCCTCCGCACAGAACATTCTCGCATCCGTGAAAACTGGGACGTGAACAGGAAGGACAAAACAGAATCTGCTCTGACAGTAGACATGGCGCATTTCTCAGACTCTAACCAACCATCGCTTTTTTAGAATTTTACCTTTATTGCTGAAAGTACACTGGGTTTAATAAATGCATTCGGCCAAGTAGCAGGCTACAAATTTAACAGCCAGGAATTGAGGGCATGTGTGTACACCAATAATGAACTCTCAGAAAGAGAATCTAAAAACACAATCCCATTTGCCATTGCAACCACCACCACCAAAAAGGGTCTGCTGTAATAAACGTAGCCAAGGAGGTAACAGGCCGCCCAGGAAACTACAGGGCGCTGACGAAAGGGATTGAGGGAGGAGCAAAGAGGAGGAAGAACACACCGGGTTCATGGACGGGAAGGATTAGCAATGGAAATTCCATAGCACCCAAAGCAGTCTATAGATTCAATGCAATCCCCATTAGATACCAACAGCGTACGTCACGCTCCACAAACGCACACAGAACCAACCATCATCTAAAAGTCAGTCATGCAAGAGCACAGACAGGCACATTCCTCTGTCCTAAGCCACATGCGCACGCCTTCCACTGGGAGGGAATTCTAAGGAAGCAAAGGTTTAGTCCCCTGGTGGTGCATGTTAGAACGGTAGGCAGGTCAAGCAACAAAAGAAGTCACATCAAAATGTGTGTGCGCGCATATGTGTGTATGTGGTGTGTGTGTGTGTGTGGTGTGTGTGCATGTGTGTGATGTGTGTGTGCGTGCATGTGTATGTGTGTGTGCATATATGTGTATGTGTGGTGTGTGTGTGTGGTGTATGCACGTGTGTGCATGTGTATGTGTGTGCATGGTGTGTGTGTATGTGCGTGTGTGTACAAGTGCGCACACACCAATGCTCATCAATGCTTGTGTGCGGGGCTACTTGTGAGCCATGTGCCAATGGAACGCAGTTCTCGATTGGGCAGCATAATCTCAGCCCTGCACACAGATTCCCGACACACAGGTAGTATGACAGGTGGACAAGAACCCTAACTATTGCCGGCAGCACGGTTGAAATACGTAGTTGTCACGTGATGGGAGAAGATAAGGGTGAGTGGGCATTGCCCCTGGGAAAGGGGAGCGCGCTGGGATGATCTGGGGCGGAAGGCAGTAGAGGAAGGAGAGCCCAGCCCTTGGCGAATGATAAACATGTGGTTCGAATGTTGCATCACGCTGGAAGCCAGCACTCAACGGGCTTTCTGAGCGTTTGGATTAAAATTCTATTTTTGAGAGCCCACGCAGAGTCTGTGTGAGATTAGTGACTGGCATAACAGGCAGAGAAGGATTCGTAGACGTCGTCTGATACGGTTTCAGATGCATGGACTCTTTGCTTCAAGTCTTGAACCTCAGAAAATGGAGCTCCCTATTGAGTGTTATTCTAAAACCTTAAAGTCTTGCCGGAAGCTACATTTAAAAAGTTGCTCCTTTCCCAGATCGACAATGACATTACTTAAAAGAACAAAGACCTAGCTTGTGTCTATATAAAATGCTTTCTTTAAAAGGCAAAACGATAGGATGAAAGCTGCAAAACGTTCACAGAGTTTCCTAATAGTGCCCAGGCTGCTTCTAATTCCTACAAATGCTTCCAACTTCATCGTAAGGAGAAAAATACGGTAAGAAAGAGGCTATGGAAGACAAAGGACTCATGGTAATCCAATCAAATTTCAGGTGATAAAGACCTCACCTGGAGTCTTTATGAGTGTGACGAGGGGAGAAGCCTGCTACCCCTCAGCTAAATCCAAACATTTCCCCAAATGTAGGCGATCCAAAGTTCAATGCTATGAGAGGATTACGACCACAAGAAAACCCAGCAATTGTTCACTGGATACTCCCAGGTGGAGAGAGCGGGTGCAGGGCTCAGGGAAGGATGGCACCTGCCAGTCTCAGGGAGCCACAGCCAGGTGGGTGGGCAGGTCCCAGGAGAGTGGGTGTGAGGGAGGGAGGGCTGTGGGGAGGAGGGGACCGCGTGGGGGCCAGATGCACAAGGGCGAGAGCACTCCAGGCACAGAAAGTGCAGGCTCAGAGGCGAGGAAGCCAGCTGGGATGTCATTGGCCGTGGGAGAAAGGCAAGGCCAAGGACATGAAGGCAGCACCAGAGGTCTGAGGGGAATCCCGGCAGAGCTTTCATCAGCCGTGTCCAAAGTCCGTGTTTCAGAGAAATCCTAAAACTAGCTGGGGTCCACGTTTGTCACCAAAGAATCACAAAATACGCCTTGATGTGCGTGAGGGCTCCCCACGCCCGCTGCACAGCTTTAGCTGAAGTCAGAGAACACTCCGTGCGCAGGCACTGTCCTCCAGTCATTATTCCCCACGCTTTGACAAAACACTAACATTTTGGGGAGAAAATATTACCTATTGACTAGAGGCCCGGTGCATGAAATTCATGCACAGGTAGCATCCTTGGCCTGGCTGGCGATCAGGGCCGATCCGGGCCTTCCCGCTGCCAGCCAGGGCCTTCCTTCATTCCGTGCCGCCCCCTGGTGGTCAGTGCACGTCATAGCGAGTGATCAAACGCCCGGTCTCCTGGTTAAATTCCTGAGGGGACACTATGCATATTAGCCTTTTATATACGTAGATATGCTACTTCTGACCAGAAAAATCACTCCCACACGCTACCTGTAACTGTATTGGATCATTCAAAGCCTCGGTTACCAAGGCCTGTTTCTAGAAACAAATGCTTTTGATTTTCTTCTGTTTTTCAGACATTCAATAGCTGCAACGTTCTTGTCATTTAAAACAATAAACCATGCAAAATGAAACGAACGCAATGAAATCTACACAGCACATAGCATGTTCTTTCTTTGGAAAAGAAGAATTGTTTTCATTTGAAACAAAAGATTTAGTCGCTTGATTTAGAAAATATCCTAGGAAGCTCATAGAGCTTCCTTACTCTGCTCTTCTTCCTTCTATTAAAGTACCAGGCGACGTTTCCTGAATCTGGAAATGTGCATTTACCAAAGTTACAGTCGCAGAGGTAAGTATCAGACTTGTTTTCCCTTCAAACCAAACAGATTGAAGATGCCACACCTGAAACTGAGGCACGTGCGCACTGCAATCCACTTTATAAACTGGAAAGAGACGGTTTGAATCTACCCCTCAGTACTACCTGAACATGCCACTTGCATGACTGCAGCATGCAGACAGAGAAAGGAACGCGGAGACACTCCCAACCCTGCAGGCTGCGAGGGCAGCCCTCGGGACGCACCGGGGTGCACTGCACGGGATGGGGAACAATCTCTTCTCCTAACTCCGTTTGGAGACCAACTCCGAATGGATCCGACCCGTCGAGGACACGCCCTGGGAAGGCGGGGAAGGTGGTAACTGTGCTCCCTCCACGCCGGCAAAGAGGCGGCCTCGCTCCAGAAGACACTGGGGCCTGGTTCCCACCACAGACGCTCTCTGCGTGTCCAGGGCTCACAGGGACCCCGCGGCCGAGAGCGAGCGCATTCCTTAAATTGAGTGAAAGCGTGTGTCTCCACATCACAGGAGAAGCGTGCGCTCCAGGCCCCGTCACGGGATGCGTGTGGGCTCCCGCATAGCTCACCGCTCCGCCCTGAATCACCACGATGCGTGATCATCCCCGTGAATCCACGCCTCCCGGGAAAGAAGTGTCTCAAAGACAGGAAACAAGGCGGGCAGCGGTTTCGGGTACTTGACTAAGAACCTGGGGAAACCACCAACACCCGAGATCTTTCTAAATAGGAGGGGAGCCCCTCATTTTTATGTCATCCTCTTCCATGGCCCATCGCTGACAAAGTAGGCGAGACTCACAGCCCTATGCTCCAGACAAATACCAAGACACGCGTTCCCTTTGAGGTGACGGCCTTCGTCCAACCCACCCAGAAAGCAACCCGACGCGTGCTCTGGAGGGAAAGGGGCGCTGCAGAGCTCCTTCGGTTGCCAGTGTTTGGGGGAGCACCCAGACCCCCTGGGAGCGGTCTCTCCCGCCGCAGAAGAGTGACATGACACTGTCCGGCTTCTGCATTCACAGGGTAGTTCTGCAGCCACTTGGTGTCAGCTGGAAATTAATCCGAAGCCTGTCGTGTCGCTTTGTAGGACAGACTGATCCAGGTCACCCGTTTCTAAATTGAACGTTGTTCTGCCTCCACTGCATCTCATTAACGGGCGCCACGAGTTCCAAGGAGCCAGCGCCTCCCTTCGCAGCCACCCGGTTTGCGAGTGTTTACAGCAACCTAATTTGGCCCACAAGGATGCGGGCGGCGTTGGTTTTGATACTGCACTGAAGCATTAATTTTTCATATAATTGCATTCTTTCGCCCAACAAAGGCTAGTTCAGTGGGGATTTTACTCGAGTGATTCTTCCATTAGCGCAGGAGGCGAATGCTTCTCAGACTTTGCACCTTCTCCCTGCCCTGCTGACTCATTTCTCTATAAATTAAAAACTCATTACGGGCTTATTTAAACCAGCTTATTTGCTTAAAACAACACAGTGAATGATCACGCTGGAACAAAATATACGGCCTCTGCATCTTTCAAACGCCGCTTTTCCCAAGAACATTCGATTCCGTAATTAAACGAGCCACGTTTGCCTAGCTAGCACAGTGATGTGTGATTGCTAAACCCCACAAGCTTGCATGAAGGCCAATGAAGAAATCCCTGGACCATCGATAAAAGAATGATGACTAAGACCTGTTCCTCTCTGCTTCCTTCTACCCCGAGTTTGCCTGAAGCAGATATTTGGAGGAATAAATTCAAAAGCAACGAACATCATCCCTCGAATGTGGGCTGATCCCAGAGAAGCAGACACGCTTGGGAAGGGAAAAGTGAACGGGCTGAAAACAGAAAGGTCAGAGGTAAGACGGAACCCTGGTCCACGAAACAGCAGGAGGCACCTCGGTGAGTCTCAGCACCCTCCGCGTCGCTCACACGCGTTCGTGCACTTCCCCAGGATGAACCGGTGACAGGAGTCTCCTTCGAGTTCTGCCTTTAGGGAGGAGAGTGGAGGTCAAAAGTCCGCTTCCCAATGCTTGCCTTTAGGGTCACGATCAGATGAGGAAACAACGTCCTTCGTTACCTAAACTGTAATCTGAACTTGACAATATTGACACTGACCTCCGCTGGCCCCTGGCCAGCTCGCTGCAGAACAGAGGATGCTTTGGGATGGGGCGTTTCTGGACGCGACCTAAACAGAGTGTGTTAACTGAGGAAGCAAAGACGGTCCGATGTGTGGCGGTAGCACCGCGAAGGTCCTGTGATGGTCTCTGTGTGTAAGGGCCTTTGCATAGCAATATGCCTCCGTACCTGTACGTGTATTTCCGAAGACGTTTTAATCATAATAGACTGCATTACTTCTAAAAATGTGTAAGAATCCTATGTGGAATATAAGATGGGGGCCCTGCTTTCCTAAAGGACTATGCAACTGAAACAGGTATTACAAATTACAGGAATGTAAATTATATGTAAAAAAAAAGCACACACACAACAACATGGCAATATAGAAACCTACCTGGTTTCCCCTGGGTATCAGTTTAATAAAAACAAGCCAGGCTAAATTAATAAATCAGTAGATAAACCAGAATCTCAAAAGCATTATTCTTATTCTTCTTGATTTCAGCATAAACACACATGGGAATTAAAGAACAGTGGTGTCAGAAATGATCAATTTAGAAATTTAGAATCAAGAGGAAAATTCTAGAAGCCTAGAGCTGTGAATCTCAGTGGAAAACATGTCCTTCTCTAGTTAGCACTTGAGTCACAGTATAATGTAACAAGATCATGGGTCAAAAAATTCCCATTAACTTCTTAAAGTTGGCCTATTTAATAACATGACAAGGATTTAATTATGATGAATTTCTCCAGAGCCTCTGAGTCTGGGATAAGGATGAGTGAGTCTCCTCCTCAAAGTTCCCTTCTTGGAGCTCAGCACTTTGGAGGAAATACACTGGATACTATTCCCCGGGCACTCTCAGCCCCGGCACCCACACCGCTTCCCCTCACCCCGCACTTGACCCCAGGAGGGACCTCCCCCCCGCACCTGACCCCAGCAGGGACCTCCTCCCTGGACCTGGCCCCAGCAGGGACCTCCCCCCCCCCCAGACCTGACCCCATCAGGGACCTCCCCTCCCCGGGACCTGACCCAGCAGGGACGCCAGTGCGCGGACTGCTGTGCGAGCCCTCTAAGGAGAGATTCCTCTGGGTCTTGGGCGACCCATCCAGACTATTTTTTCAAAGCTAGTGCCTATCGAAATAACCTTTATCTTTTGGCTAGGGCTTCCATCATGCAACAAGGAAGGTTTTAAGGGCCTGCTAGGAACCAAATTGTCAGATGTCTTGGCGATACCAAATGAAGAGAGGTCAGGAAGTTTGCTGTCTCCTGAACTGACATCCACTGAGCACGAGGCTGAGTGGTACATGAAGCTCGGGCACAGGCGGGCACAGGCAGGCACTGGTTGCTACGGGAGAAGAACCCTCCATTCAGACCAAAGCGAACAAGGCGAAGCATCGCGCAAGGAGCTACCGATTCAGATGGCTCAGGTGGGCGTTTTCAGCAGAAAAACCCCGGAACCAGATGAGGGGAAAAGGCACATAAATGTATGCAGCCAACGGGGAGGCTGTCCTGCACCCCAATGCCGAGGACACGGGGCGTGGAAGCGCCTCTTCCTCCCCAGACTCTTCCCTAAGGAGCAGCAGCCCCAGGTCCCGGCACCTGTGGGTTAGGGCGCGTCTCTGCGCCCATGGCTGTGCATGGTGGTTCTTAGAAGAACGTCCAGTCCTTGGTCACCTTTCAGACAATAAGTGCAAGAGTGAGCTGTTTCAGGCAAGTTTATTTCCCGATCTCTGGAAACAGTGATTAACGTGATGAGCTCTGGGAGCTGTGGGATAATTTAGCGCTAACCCAGGGAGACGGACAACATTTCTAAAAGGTTGCTCATTTGCACAGAACACAGTTTAAGGCAGATTCATTTCCACATGGCCCAGCCGCCAGCCAGCGGCCCACATAAATCCACGCGAGTACATTCTCTCCCCAACTGCCCCTGGATGGAGACTGGCCTGCGTTACCGAAAGCTTCTCCCATTGGAAATGGATTTTATTAAATGCTTTTCTCCCACGCCTGGCTGCACCTTCGTGAGCAGTATATTGAACCCAGATGGAAATCTTGATTCCCAGTGAAAGCCGTAAGTGCCATTCCTTTTGATTCGAGGAGCCCCGCAGAGCAGCTACACTGTGCCGAGAGCGGTGCTGATGCAGACAGAGGAAATAAGAGCACGTCCTACCTTCCAGGAGAGAACTGGGGAGGAGGGGGGAGGGGACAGGAAACATGGAGAGGGACATCCCTGCAGACGACTGTGAAAGGGAGCCAGGGTTCTAACTGGCAGGAGATCCTTCTGAAAAGAAGAGAGGAGGAGCCGAGATGGAGAAGGGGACACCAGCCGGTGGCCTGCCCAGCCAGGAGGGAGGCTGGGGGTAGAAGGGGTGTGGTTACATCATCACAAAGGACATGTCCTGGGGGGCGGCTGTGGTCAGGGAGGAGTCCCCGAAGATTTCTTGAAAATTAGGCTGGAGGCAGAATAATGGAGAGGAAGGGGGAAGAGAGAGAGAGAGAAAGAAGGTAGATGAGAGAGAGAGAGAATCTGTGGTTAAGAAGAGGCTCAGCTTTCTGTTCCTATTCAGAGAAACAGAGAGGGAAGTACAGACTTTGTAGACGTGACTGGGATAAATGCTACCTGCCCAGGAAAAAGATCCGCCCTCTGTACAATCCAGCAGCCACTCCCACACACCCGGCCCCATCAACATGCTTCCAACTGAAACACACTTTGCCCTGACTTTACTGGTTTAGTGTACTGTCTGTCCTCCTCGACGTGAAGGCTCAGGAGGGAGGGACTCGGGGCTGTTTTGTTCCCACTGTATCTCTAGGCAGGTTCCTACTAAATACAAGCTGAATGAACGAAGACATGGATGCAGGCAAAAATGACTGAAATCCAGGGGTGTCATTAACAAAAGCCTTGGGGAACCACGGGGTCAGGGGTCTCCTTTCTGAGTCACGAGGCTGCGGAGGGTCAGAAGGAGCAGCAGGGCGGGGTCAGGGGACCTGGTTCCCCCGGGGCTCTGGCACCAGTGAGGTCTGCCAGGGCACAAGTCATTTCTGTCCCATCAGCTGCATTTCCCTCCTCTGGAACACCGGGGTTTACCTGACTTCAGTAGGCCTGCGGTAGGATGAGGCTAAGTCTCAACAGGCCGAGGGCTGGGTCTCCCTGCCAGATGTGGTGTGCGGCCAGGGTCTTGGCGTACCACTGACCTTGCGCACAGGTGGCCAAGACCACTTACCCAGAAGCATCCCTCACTGCTACAGACAGCATTCCTTTTCCAGGGGTGCCTACAGACAGCCGCGTCCCGGTTCTTGAATCAAAGTCAGCGTGAGCGAGGTCACAGCCTCGCCCAGAGGAGAAAGCAGAGTCCCCGCCCGGGTCCTTGGTCCCTCGCTCTGCCCTGCTTTCCAACGTTCCAGAGAGCTCGCTTCCCCGAAGGCCCCCCTCGCCTGATGCAGTGCCCTGCCCGGCAGTTTTCATGATGAGTGTGGTCTGAGGACCCCAATGACAAATGAATTTCCTCCCAACCCCCAGAACTTCCCTAGTGATAACACGCCATGTCTCTATAAGCTTGGCTAAGGCCTCGCCCGCTGTGGGGCTGGTAACTCTTCCTCTTTCTACAAACTCGCCATCACCATAGGTAGGGCCCTACCACGGCTATTTTCTTAGGCCCCGAAAAGAAGCCTCGTGGTTTTGAATGAGAGGGACTTGAAGCCGTTTGTACGGTTATAAAAATAACTGTGCAGTCCTTTGGAAACGGGATGTTATTGAGATACGTTCAAGACCATGATTTCAACATGGTCTAGCTTGTTGTTATCTGACATTCACATCCCATTGGCCAGCACAGAGCTCCTGCGGGTGGGCGGGGGGGGGGGAGGAGGGGGGCGGGAACCACGCCAGCTGCTCATGGCTGGTCTCCGAGGTCACGGCCTGTGATGATAACGCAGCCTCCGCGCGAATGAACAGCCCCTCGGAGCCCTACGAGCCCAGAAGCTCAGATGTCCTTCTTGCAATTCTCACTGACTTACGGGGCAACTTCTTTAGCAAGAGCCTCTTGACCTTGGACTATCTCGTCGACCCAGTCTTTAACAGACGTAATAAGGGAAATGTATTTTTTTTCCCTTCTCAAGCTTTCCGATTAGATTACGTGTGGGTTTCCTTCTATATACTATTTTCCCGAGATGATATTACCTGGCACCGAGGTGTTGGCTGGGTTAATTAAAATATGATTCCAAGGTAGGCCACAAATTGAAATGCTAAACAATGATCATTCCCTCATGACTACGAGTTCATGAGCCACTGTGTCAAGACAAGTCTCGGCTCATGCTTCATATCACTCAGGAGCATCTCCAAAGATACGCGGGGTTCTATCATACTTAAGCACAACAACCCAAGGGATTTTAATGGGCACTAATGGTTAGTAATAACCCAGCTTTACAAAATCAGAGAGGAAGCAGTCACTTACACTTTCACTTTAGCATTAGACGGTCTCGGCCCCCAATTTTCTCACTCATCAATGATGTTCTTCCTGTGTGTAACATGTTCTCTCCCTACCCCAGCTGATCTCTTAAAACGCGGAGGTCCCTGGAAGATACAGGCGATTCGGATGCAATCCGTCACACACCGCGCAGCCCCCGGCAGGTGCTGGGGAGCAGGCAGAGCTGGAAAGGGAGGCGGCGGACGCCTAAGCCTCTCCGACAAATTCCCCTATTTCACGGTCTTGCCCAGAGCAGGCTTCCAGTAATAGGTTAGCTATGCGGAGGGAGCCATGGAGAAACACACAGGCAAGAAAGTAAACTTGCTGGTTTCAAAAATGCAGCCTGGACAACAAAATGCAGAGAATGGACACCACCCCGAGGGTAGAGACCTGAACAAAACCTCACATTTCTGTCCGGACACGGTCACGGGCCCCGGTTCCTGGGAGGCATCTGCAAATCTTGCCGGTTCTTTGTTGTTTTTGGAGCAGGTGGGACAAGGACCAGTTCCGGGGAGACAGCAACACTGGGATCCCGGGGGAGAGGGGGCCCCGGGCTCCGAGCCCCAGCATCGGGACAGGGCCGGTCTGTCTGCAACCCGACTGGTGTCTGTCTGAGTTCACAGACCCAGCCACCATCTGGTTACAGAACAGCAGCGTGTGGGGGACGAGGGAGGCTCCCTGCAAATTTCATATCGAAAGCAGCACCTGCCTTTGTCTGATTCAATTCCTTATCGCAATAAATATCAATCTTTCTCAAGTTTCTGTGTTATTGCGTGGTCTCCTCCTGCTCAGAGAGCACATAAATAAGCATTAAGCAATGCAATGTGTGCAGGAAAAGCATTCCTAGGGGACCACTAAACAAATGGCAAGGTTTTGAAGCTAAATCCCGTACGTATCACCTGGAAACCCATGCAGGTGTGCAGAATCCAGGTGCCAAATGCAAGAGCAAGTGCGGTCTGAGATATGGGGTGACCTCCCTCTGCAGAGGCAGTGTCACCTGCTTCGCCTTATGGCTTAAGAATAGAAAGACATTTACTGAACGTGACTGCTGCGGCTCAGTGTAAGTGCTACTCAGCGGATACAGCATCTCCTTTCTGTGCGTGGGATGGTAAGTGCAAATACGTTATTACAGTTTAATAAACAATAACCTATGTTCACATCAGGAAGGACGGGGTACCGATTTATGGAATCATCTGATCAAAATGGAACTGTGAGTCTCCATCCAGCTAAGCCCCGCCCCCTCGTCTGGAACAAGACGTGTAGCATCCAGGCCCACGGCACAGACACGCCTCCCCGAAGCATGTAATCGCCGGGCGCCGTCACTTAGAAACCTTTCTGCAGCTCCCGCGCCGGCGCGCCCCGCACCGTCTCTCGGGGCGCGTCCACCCTTCCCTGCTGCTCACCCACCCGCCAGCGTGGCGCTGGGTCCATCCATTCTCCTTCCCCCAGCGAATCCTAGTCTGTCTTCCGTGCCCGCCCCCTGTCTCTCACTCCCTCTTCTTTCCCTCTGTCTGTATCTCCCCCTGAAAGCCACCAATTATTTTTCTAGTGCCTGCCATGTAGCTCCCCATTAAATGGGACAAGAGGAAGCCAGCTTACCTTTTCTCAAAAACAAACAAACAAACAAAAAACTACTTCACCCAAAGAAATCGTGTGGAGCGAATGTACGAAGCACAGACCCCATCCCTTGACGGTATCGGTGCCAGCTGTCATTGTGATCCACACACACCCGGGCTGCCCGGGAGAGACCTCGCCCACGGACCCGCTTCTCGTCCTTCAGGCGCAGGACCACTCTCGAGCCGAGTGACAGGCCCGAAGAGGCCAAATGCATCCGCTTGCATTGCATTTAACAAGGCGAATCTTTTCAGGCAGAGGTAGGCCACCAATGATCTCCTATACTCATCAGAGTTCACGATAAAGGGGAACATTCTCCTTTAAAAAATATGAATCACCAGAGAAGAAACCGTATGCTATTATGGGAGCAAATTCGCTGTCAAAAGCCCCCGGAGGAGGCTCGCCAAATTGCACCCGCCCTTCGGAAAGCAGCTTCCGAAGGGAACCGTTTAACGGAAGTAACGTCTCCGGGGTGCCTGTACCATTTCCATAGCTTACAGACTGCACCTGTGACCTACAAGGAACACCATCTAATGAAAACGCGAGTATTTCTTTCCTCATCATCTCACTCATGGCGTTTCCCGTCCACCCTCTGAAAGGACATGACAATTGGATTTCACTTATGCTATGCATTAAAGAAAAAAAAAAAAAAGGCATCTCCTTACCCCTTACCTGACAGGAACAATTTTAACATTCTTAATGCACAGTTTCAGGACCTCAACCTCCTGTTACGACTGTCACATTCTCCATGGGCACGCCTGGCTGGTGGACTAGCTCACCACGATAACCACGCTCAAGGTCAGACCGCTTGTGAAGTAAAAGAAGACCAATAGACGTACGCTGAGGCCTTCTTGTTCGCCTCCATCCACCTCCCACTGCCGCACCCAGTGGCCCTCAGCTTCCCCCCGCACCAGAACCACATGGAGGGCCATCCCTGCGGGCTGCTGGGCCCGCGCTCAGAGTGTGTGACGCGGTGCGCCTGGGTGGGGGCCGAGAATCTGCGTGTCCAAGGCCCCAGGCGTTACTGACGCTGCTGGTCTGGGGACCACACTTTGGAAACCGTCCCTAGTACTAGCACCACACAGATGCCTTCCACCACCCCGAACCTCCGTCTCCACATCAGACGCAGGCCCCCACTGTCCATTTGGGTGTCCCGGGGGTCCTGAGTGCAAGCACCCTACACTGCACCTGCACCCAAGGCCTCTCCCAGGAGAAAACGGCACCGCCAGCCAGCAAGTGGCTCCAGCACCAAGCTCAGTCACTGTCACTCGCCCTCTCTCTCTGGCCAAAACCGTCTGTCCTGTTCCTACACACCTTCCCGATGTACGCACGTCTCCACCGCCGTCCTCACCTACACCCGCGGCATCTCGCGCGTGGACCACGGCGGCAGCCTCCCACCCAGACACCCCGTTTCTCCCGGAGCCCCTGTCAGCCTGTTCTCCCCAGCGCAGGCGGAGCAATCATCTGCAAACACAAGCATGGCGCGGTTAAAGCTCTCCGAAAATCCTAAACGCCCTTCCCCGTGGAGTCGCAAAGCACGCACGGACCGGCCGGTGCGCACGCCACTGCTTCTGTCGCCTTCCTGCTGCGGTTTCCCCGTTGCGATCCTGAGAACAAGCAGCCACGCGTGTGACCACTTTCCCTTGGGGATCTAAGACCCGTTTTTTAAGTCGCGTGACGTGCCCTGGGCTCCTCGCTCTCCGCCACAGTCGCTGGCTTTGGCGAGGGGCGAGGCCGGGGTCTCCTGAAGCAGTTACCCTTTTACTGCGCAAACCCGCAGCATTCCTAGGGCCACATTGCCCTTAAGCGGCAGAGCGCTTCTCTGATTTTGTTAACTCAGCTCGCTTTGCCGCTCCAGTCTAATTGGGCGAATGATAACCGAACTGTGTTTCCTTGCCCTTTCACCGACTAGGAGAGGGGTCCCCACGTCCTCTTCTCCTCCTCGTAGGAGGGATGCTCAAAGCAGCAACGCTTCTCAAGGGACGGGGCCAATTAAGACGCTAGGTCCGAGCTGCTGCGTTTACGCCACCAGGAGGCAAGAGACGTCTGTGTCTCGAGAACGCGAGAAACTAAGCTTATCGTAACCATTCCAGAAAAGGCATTGTAATGGAATGCAAGTACACGGACTGGGCAGCCCAGCCGCCGATGTATCCGGAACGCATAGAGCCTTAGCACAGCTCACGACCCCGACGCCGGAACGATGCACGTGGGATCGGGCACCCCAGGAGGGGCAGCAGCGAAGGACAGGGAAGCGGCGGAGGTGATGAAGCCCCAAAGTGCCCTGGCCTCGATCATCTTGGTTTCCTCATCTTCTCAGGCCGCGCTGGAGAGCCCGAGGACAGACGCAGATAAAGCCAGGGGCAGGGGGAGTCCGGAGTGGAAGCCGGGGCCCGGGAGAAGTGGAAAAGGACGCGTTTGCTGCGATCGCGAGGCAACGGCTACTGTGGGGGCCAAACACAGTCAGGACCCGGACGGGGAGGGTCGGGGGGGCTGGCAAGGAAGGCTGAGGTCACGGGAAGCTTGAAAGACAAGTCAAGGTTCCTGGAGGATGCCGGGCCGGCGTGGCTCAGGTTCGGGACGCGTGGATTTACGGCGAGGCAAGGCGGTGGCGGGGCAGAGGCGTGCACACGGGAGAAACCACGCACCCCTCCGGGCCCGGAGAAGGTCGGACGCGAGGCAGCCGGAGGGACGTCCTTTCCCGGCCCACCTCGTCATCCTCCGGGGACAAGTGCGTTTCCTGGGGAGATCCTGGCGATCCGAGTGTCCTGTTCCATCCGGCATGTCGGACCGGCAGTTGTCTTATTAAATATCATGGACACTTTTTAAAAAGATCATACAGGAGCTATCTCCCTGTGCTCCATGCCTGTCACTTTACTTAAAACCACCTCGCCCTCCCTACACCCTGCATGAGGAAAGGTTTGGGGTTTTCTAGATAAAAAGAAGCCATGGAGAGGCACAAAAGAGCGAATCAATCAGCAGACAGCTTCGGGGGAGGGTGGGGGGGGGCGGGAGGAAGACAGAGGGAGAAAAACAGGGAGTCCTTCCCAGGTGACCCGTGGCCAGAGCCGCCCACTGCACCTCACCTCCCTCTCCCATCCCCCAGAGCGCGGGGCCTGCCTGGCCTGGACTCTGAGCCCCTCAGGCAGCACCTACGTGGCTCTACCGAACGGAACGCGCTTAAACCTACAACAGGAGCGTGTCCGCCATGCAGCCTTGCAGCTGAGAAAGGAGGGGCCTTACAAGGGCCTGTTTATTTAAGCCAAGAACAAAGGGCACAGCGGCTGGTCCCTTCCTTCTGGCCTCAAACCCATCCCCAGAATCCCTGGCAGCCCACACCCCGAGGGAAACTTATTTTATAAAAGAGGAAGCGTCTTGGCTGGAGGGACCTCCACCAGCCTCCAGGGAGAGCTGCCCAGCCCCCCGCACCGCTGCACTGCGGGGTGCCGTGAGCGCCTGCTTGCCCGTCCCCCTCGCAGGAAAGCGAGAACAGCCGCGGGCGGGCCCTCACTCCCGAAACACCCTTTCATGGTGAGAACCAGCAAAACAGCCGTGGTGGAGAGCACCCGTCGGAAGTCAGTTCTCCCGGGCATCCTCTGGGCCTCCGTGCTGCGAGCTCGCCGAGGTCCAAGGCGGTAATTAAGCCCCGGTTCCGCCTGCCCTGCTCCAGGCCAATTCTTTAGATGTTCGCTCACACCTGTAATGTACTCTGTTAGGGTCCCCCGGACTCTCCCCAAAGTCCACGTAAGGAAGTCACGACCAGGCTGCGGGCGAAGCAGAGACCTAACTGCGGGGCAGCCTGTTCCCTCGGGCTCCTGCACGCGCTCTCCCGCTGGGCGTCTCCCGCACGCACCCCACCGAGCTGCGCGCTGTTCAGTCCCCAGTTCCCCCCCGACGGGGCTGCCGAAGCTGAAAGGAAATCCTGGGTCCCAGCGTGGTTGGGGGATACTGACACAGAGATAGTCCAAAAAAGATGGATACCCACGTTAGCAGCTGATGGCTCAATTTTGAAAACGAAATGCATTTTTAATAAACACTGCCTTTATAATTACTCCGAGTGTGGGTATACATCTGGGGGGCTTATATCCATGCCATTCACCTTTTCCCTTTTTTGTTGATATTGGCATAAGGGAGGCACCGAGCTACGAGAGAAACAGAAGGAAAAGGCACACACCTTGCGCAAACACAGGGAGGAGACCCTCGGGACCGTGTCGCAGGCTCACACAGATGCCTCAGCACTTCCCAGTGTCGACACTAAAACTGGCAGGGACGGAGCCAGGCGAAACTGCCGACACGTGGAATAACGCACACAGATGCAAGCGGCGCCCGTGCAAGCGGCCGTTTCCATAAATACACTTCCCAGCCGGCATTGCTGTTCAAAGAACTTCGCCAAGCACACGTTACAGAAGGGACGTTTCCCTTTCACAGGTCACTTTTCGCAGCCGCTGTTTCAGAGGGAAGGTCAGCCTGGGTCTCTTCCCCCGGTAAACGCCATTCAGCAACCAATGGGCTTTTCCACCAGCGAAAGACACCGGACGCTGTAGCCCTGTGGTCGGCAAACTGCGGCTCGCGAGCCACATGCGGCTCTCTGGCCCCTTGAGTGTGGCTCTTCCACAGAATACCACGGCCTGGGAGAGTCTATTTTGAAGAAGTGGCGTTAGAAGAAGTGTAAGTTTAAAAAATGTGGCTCTCCAAAGAAATTTCCATCGTTGTCCTGTTTGGTATTTGGCTCTGGTGACGAATGAGTTTGCCAACCACTGCCTTAGCCCATGAAATCGTTATGGAAATGTAACTGGTTCACACGGCAGCCCTTACGGCCTGGGACATCTGTTCAATACACGCTTTTCTCCCAACACAGAAGCTCCAGGCCGCATCGGGCGGTGTCGGCAGCATACTGATAACGTGCGGTGCTGTGAAGTTGTTGCTCATATCACCACCTGCTCCTACAGATTTTCCCCTACAATGATAGAGCGTCCGTAACTCTACCAGGGAGTTATCTCCACCCCACGTGGCACTTACCTGTATGTATTAATAGCTCCCTTACCGGAGGCCACCGATTCAACATCGTGAAAAATAAAGAACAGATAGGAGAACCAAAAAGGGAGATGAAAGAGAGGCCGAGCGGCAAGGTACATGCCATCACGCCTGGTGACCACGTCGATGCTGCGGTCCTCGGCCTGCCCCTCGGCCCCTGGACGCAGAGGTGACGCACACGGAACCAGGTAAGGGTACTGGTGGCCCCTCCACAGAGTTAGGATGAGTGAGCTGGAGAGGGGTCCCAGGACTCCCGGAGACTATTCTGAAAATGATATCACATAAAATAGGAGCTTAGAAGCGAGGGAAAAGGGAAAAAAAATCCTATTATGTCATTATTCATGAGAAGTCAAAATGAAGAAACAGGAGCTCTTCCACCACGCCAGTAAAAACAGAAAGGCATGCTACCTTCCTGCAGCGGGCATACACTCAGGGAAATACACGGACGTGCACCTGAACACCCACAGGGGCTTCTCCACACGGCCCCCTGGAGTCGCGTATGACAGACAACGTGGCATCCGCGCTATTCCTGCCATTAACCCTACGTAGCAATCACTAGGGTTGGACAATGCAATGTGGCACATGAACAAAAATGAACTCCAAGTGGGTCTCAGACCAAAGTACATAGCTGTAAAACCCACAGCTATGAAATTCCTGGGAGACCATGTTCATGACCTCTAAGTAGGCAAGGGTTTGTTAGAAAGGATGGAATAAAGCACTAGCGACAAAAGAAAGATATGGACACATTGAAATTCACCGAAATGAAAACATCTGCTCCTCGAAAGAAATCACATAAAAAAAAAAAGATGGAAAAGGCCAGTCACACGACGGAAGGGACGACTGACAACACAGAGACCTGACAAAGGATCGGGACCCAAAAATGAGTAACTCATCGCTCTGCAATGACAAATCAACCTCGTGCAAGTGGGCAAAAAAGGTAATCTGAGCAGACAGCTCACAAAGAAGATGTGAGAGTGACCCACATGTCCTTGAAAAGAAGCTCAGCACCCTAACTTATCAGGAACGTAAGAGTGAAAACCACAGTGGGTGACCAGCGCACGCCACGGGAGTGGCTCGGATCAGCGCGGACAATGCCACACGTGCCCAGACCTTCCTGGGTCCCATCCGCGCCCCTCAGCGGACGGCAAGTGCGTGCAGAGACGCTGAGCGCCGCCAGCCAGGAAGGAAACACACTAAAACCACAACGAGATGTTATGCCACAGCTAGCGGAGTGGCGACCACCGAAAACCGTGGCCACGCCGCAGGCCGACAAGGACGTGGGGAAACGGATGAATCATGCGTTGCTGCGGGGGAGGAGGGGGCAGGAGTAAATGGTACAAGCACTCTGAAGGTAAAAACAAACAACTTCACATGCATTACCGGGCGGTGAGCCGAGGGAAGGAAACTTGTGTCTGCACAAAGGCGTGCGCCCAGCAGTTCACGGTCATCTCTGCAGAGGCAAAAATGGAAACGCTCAGAACGCCTCTCCATGGGCAAATGGCTACCCTGACTGGGCCACATCCACTTCACTCAGCAGAGAAAGGGGACGATCTCCTGAGACAGGCAACCAACACACCCAACACACCGACGCACGCACAGGGCATTCGGCTGCCTTTTCAAAAAGAGCCCATTTCAAGCGCTTATAGACGCCACGGGCCTGTTTCTATAGTATTCTTGAAGAGACGGAGTTGGAGGACAGATTCGCTGTTCCCAGGGTTTCCCAGGGGCCGCAGACAAGGTCGGGGGAGAAGAGGTCTGCCTGTGACAGTCAAGAGCGTCAAGGACGACGTGAAGACTCCGTGGCGACGGGCAGCTCCGCATCCCGACGGCAGCGCTGGGCCCACGACTCCCCACCCGGGACCCACCCCCCAGCACCCTGAGCATGGAAGTCAGCGTGTGTGGAGCTGGCGGCATCCCAGAAAGGCTGTGGACTGCACCTGGCTTTGACTTTGCACTCAAGTCATCGACACGTTGCCACCGGGGGAGAACTGGGTGGAGAGAACAAAGGAACTCCCTGTGATTATTTCGCAACGGAAGGCTCTATAATTACGTCAAAGTACAAATCGAAAAAGAAAATATTGGCAATACCAAGGGTCACCAAGAATGTGGAGGGACTCGGATTCCTACTCACTACTGGCGCAAGTGTGAAAGGACAATCATAAATAAAGTAACGTGGCCCGTTTTTCACAATAATAAATATGTAGTTATCATAAATCCCAGGAAGTCCATTCCTAGGTGTTTACCCAAGAGAAATAGAAACGTGTCAATACCAAGACTTGTGCATGAATATTCATACCAGCTCTAGCCATCCTGGCGAAAACTGGAAGCAACCCAACGTCCACCCGCAGAGGGACGGATGGACAGATTATGGTAGCCGCGGCCAATGAGCAGCTGCCTCGTCATAAAAAGCCGCGACCTAATGATTCAAGCAACAGTATGAATGAATCGCACAAACGCGCTGATCAAAAGAAGCCAGGATGGAAGAGTACATATGCATGACTCCATTTATGAAAAGCCTCGTGCTGGAAAAACTAACTCACTGTGACAGGGAGATCCATGGTCCTGCAGTGTGTGCATGGGGGGTGGGGGGTGGGGAGGCCGCCAGGGGGGAACAGGGTGGGAAGGGAGACAGGGCACATCTTGGACTGACCGAACTGTTCCATATGTTGAGTGTGATGCTGGTTACAGGAATGTGTACATTTGTCTAACCTCAGTAAACTACCCACGTAAAGTTACTTATTTATTGTATGCATGCTAGAGCTGATAAAGTGGATGTCTGTGAAATGTGGTATGTGCTCAGGACAGAAGGCCAACTAGCGAATGGAGGTGATGAATTTGACAGGCACATGGCAACGTGGAAGGAAGGTGAAGGACCCATGAGATTGACAGCGCGACCTCTGGGTGTTCCCAGAGAGGTGGCTTCGTGGAGGGTGCAGGGTGCGGCCACAGAAGCCCACTGCCCAGTTCAGGTCCCGGCTCCACGTCTGTGTCATGTGTCCTCAGGCATGTTACTCCATCTCTGCGTGACAGCAGGCAGCAGAGCGCCCGCCTCACAGGGCTGTAGTGAGGGGTGAATAAATTAATGTTGGAAAAAGCTTAAAACAGTATCTGGGAAGTGGCAAAGGCTACGCAAGTGTTTATAAAACAATAAATAAAATGAAACAAAGCAAACAGTATAATGCTTTTTCAAGAACACACGTAATTCCGACTCAGCTGATGGAGAGCCAATTGCAGGGCTATCTATTAAATGATCGAGGGAGAGCAAGGCAGACAGGAGACAAACTCCAATAAGAGAGGGGCTCACACTGACCAAGACGGGGAGTCTCCCCTGAGCCAACAGGGTCTGTGCCCTGGACATCGTAAAGGAAGAAAGGTACAGTCAAGAGGCAAAACGGTCTAGACCACGCTCGATTCAAGAAACAACCCAGACACTTGACTATTTTTCCTAAATTACCAGAATCACAAATGACAGGTGTGAAGTGATGGCAGTGAGACATAAGGAAGAGCAAGAGAACCCAAGGCCAAGACAGGGCAACAGGCTAGCGTATTGTTAAAAGCGCGCGCGCGCGCGCGCGCGCGCACACACACACACACACCAGCTCTCAACTGAAATGGCACCTCCCTGAAAAACCCAACCTACCCCATCACCCCCGCTACTGAGCAGGTAGCCCTCCCCAGTATCTCCATCCCTCACTCACTATTGAGTTTTGTCCTCTGACTTCCCAAACCCAGGCCCAAGTTACAGAAGAACAGGGTCCTTATCCGCCTTGTTCATTATTGTAAGCCCAGCACCTAGAATGGTGCTTGGCACTATTAATTAGCAGAGCCTTAATTAGTGTTTGCTAATAAATAAATGCAGGAAGTCTAGCAGGAATAACCACAACTGCAGTAATACCACACACAATTAATACCTAGACAGAGCACTCTCTTAAGAAATCTCTACACACACACACACACACACACACACACACACACTCATGCAGTCCTGACAGTAACCGGAGAGGGTGTCCTCACTTCCTCCCTTTGTCAATGAGGAAACAGAGGCACAGACTGGTTACATCCCCAGCCGAGGTTAGGCATCTTACTAAATGGCAGAGCAGGAAATCGGGCCCAGGCTGTCGCCATGCTGAGTCATCACGCTGAGAAAGGAGTGAAATAAAGAACTTGCTCTCCTTTCCTGTCCGGCCTCTCCGATGGGGAACGTGATGGGTGCCAAGGTCTTGAGTACTCAGCACCTGTATTGGATTACTTCCGGCTTCAGTCCCAGTGAAAACTATTGTCCTATCAGAAGGAGGTATGACATAGGACAGATTTTAAGGAGAATTTTCTCAATATGACTCATGTGCAGGGTGATGACTGGGGCTACACCATTCCTAACTTTACACTCGACTCCAGTGACCTAAACCCCAACACAGCACTCAACATTTGCTTCTCAAACTCAACTGTATTCCACCAGCCTTGAGGCAGCTCATCATCCTGCCTTCTTTGTCTCCTCCACTGAAATTTTAGAAAGCAAAAAATGGCCTTTATAAATATCATTTGGGAATTTGGAACTGCATAGGTATCTAAGACAGCTTGTCAAAACCCACTGCATTTTTAAGTGTAGCGTTTCCACTTGCGATTGCCTTGTCCTGCCACACTACGAGTGTCCCTTTTTTGCCTGCTCTAAGGAGATTGGACAAATTAAAACATTTACTGTTTACAAATAATTTCATCAATATGTCAACTAGCGAGTTTTAGCAACTCTTGAAGTATGAATATGTTCTCAGCCCTTCCTTCAAGAGAAAATCACTTAAAAATCAAAGCAATGAAGCTTTGGCTGAATAAATTAGAGAGCTCAGCCTTATGAAGCAAAATTTCTGTGTACTGACATACACTCACTGTCTAGAAGCAGCCGATCTCCATTATGGATGTCTCAATACTTCTCCTAACCCCAGGAAAGGGCTTGGGATTCCAAGTCTATGACCACAACGAAGCAAGGTTAGGGGATCTTGCATTGTATTCTGTGAATCTACCCCAATTCGGGGAAGAAATCATTTATGGGTGATTCTCTTGTTTTGTTTTGTTTGTTTTGTTTTGGGAACTACCCCTGATCCACGTGTCAGAAATAATAATGGCAAACCAGACAATGTTTCAGAACTGAGTAGATAGTCTTGAATATTAAGCTTCCCGAAGACATGGAATTCTCCAACTCTATGGACATCTTTTCAAAGGGAAACACAAAACTCAATCTCAGCCCCTTTACTGGGGTGCTTCTGGGATTTCATAAATGCTTTTTGGAGACACCTCATCATTTCCTGGGCAATGAAGGAAAAAGGGTGTGATGGCAGGAAAGGAGCTGAGGGAACAGCTAGTAAAACCACCCTCCAACCCCAAAAAAAGACCTTTAGTCTGAAAAGAGCAAAATCCTCTCTTGGACACTAACACTCAGCTGTACAGGCAAAGAGCGCACACACAAGTTGATCTCCTACATTAATGGAAAGTTTATTGCATCAGAGAGAAAATGGACTCCCACGTCTTACCAACGGCATACACTGGAAGGAAGGGAAGAGACTGATCAGTCACAAACGAAGGAGGGCCTTTGGGCAACCCGCTGCCTGAAAGGACTTAGGGGTCGGAGCTGGTCTGGATTACGATCGTGAGCTAAGCCAGAGAGACGCTCCCTGAAACGCTGGCATTGCCGCTGCGGCCGTGTGATGAGAAGTCCGTGTCCACGGGAGACGCGCCCTTGGCGTTCTTGCAGGAGGGGATCCCACATAGCCACGGAGCAGCCGCCTCCAAAGCGCAAAGTCCCCGGCAGCGGCCCAGAGGAGAGCCGCCATCAGCAGCACGCCCCGCGTGCAAGTGAGGTGAATACCCAGAGAACAAACATTTTTCGTTTTTTGGTTTTTGTTTTTTTTTAACATTTGCTTATTTTGCTGAGAGCCTATCATAAAGGTTCCTGGTTTTTAAAATTCTTATTTTAATAGACTTACCACTACTCTCAAGTCAGTGAGTCCTGTGTTTTAGTTCCGTTTTTTCTCACTTAGTCCTGAAGTTCATGCAAAACGTGTTCATGTATGCGACAGTCCAGTTCTGTCTCACAGCAGGTCAAATATAGGCGCTCCCAGAGTAATAGCCCTGTGCCGAAATTGCACCTGCTGTATGTAACATACAGACCTTACTTTCACAGGAAAGTGTAATATATTATAACCTAACTATATATACACAACATTTGCTAGTGAATTCAGAAAACGATTGCAAGTCTCTAATTTTCCCATGTGTTTAATCACACCCCTGATTTACACAGCTCATCTTTAGTCTTGGACGGGATTCTCGTCCTCACTTCTAACCGCTTCCTGCATGTTCTCACCACATTTCTAACTTCCTTGGAAAACCCGGAGCAGGGCACCTCATACTGGTATCACAGTTCCTGGCAGCGCTTCTGGCTGTTGGAGCTAAGTCTAGGAGTAAGACAAAAATGGGACCATCCTGCCAAATAAAAAGCAGCCCCGTCAACCGAAATCAGGCCTCCTGCACAGAGAATCCAGAATAAAGATACAGACTGCAACTGAGCGTTTGGGGAACCCTGCATTGTAGGACATGGAGATGCAGGTTCCGTGGCTTATCAAGCTGCATCGATGAGCTTCAGTCGGGCTTTTAAGTTCTATCTCTGCGCCTGCATCTCCATTCCTTCTCTTCCCAACGTCGAGCAGGCTCACTGTCTACACTTCACACGCTCACATCGGCGACTGCAGAGGAAGGAACTCCACACCAAGACGCAGACGCACAACCTAGGCACAGCCCAGGGTCCCGTCCACAGAGGTGCTGGGGCAAAAGGATGCCATCTGAAGACATGACAGTGTTATTTCATGAAAATCTGCATGAGGAAGTCTCATTTCATACAGGGGCAAACGCAAATGGCAGTGAATCTTATTGGTGGTGTCAGAGTGGAGGGGGGAGAGGAGGAGGCAGGCCGTTATGGAAAATTACTGAAACTTTCCATCACAATGTTATGCTTTGAGTCAGCATTTCCATATATAAAGAGCCACGATCTTTCCCAGGCAGAAAAAGTGTATAAAATTGATAACACAAGTGAACTCCTGCCATCTTAAAACAGCTGACTTTTTTTTTTGTTTTTGGATAATCTTACTTTAAATGGTATCATCATATAAAAGAATGGCATTTATATGGAATGAATGAAGAAAGGTACCTCTGTGACACATGTTGAAATATAATATTTTATGAAAAAAGTCTCAGGAGAAATTTTGGGGAGAAAAAGAGAGTCTTCAATAACAATTTACTGTGGCCTCAATTCGTAAGAATGTCCTTTAGTTTTGCAAATTGCCTCCAATTTGCTGAGAACCACTGGTGTTTGCCAGCTTAAAATAAGCAAAGATTACACTTGTACCATGTGCCATCTTAAATAAGGACCAAGGGGGAAAAAAAAGTACCATATGGTATTTAAACAGCTGTGTGAAGACACTGGTTGAAACAAAATTCATTTTTCAGCTGCGCTTGCTATGTTTCATTTTGCTAAATATAAACTAATGCGTAAATTAACCACTGATTTGTAGATGAAAGCAGAGACACCCCCCCACCTGCAAATAATCCAATAAACACAATCATTTTTCAAACGCCAGTGAAATCGTCATAATTTGGGGCTGACATTGTGGACAAGAAAGAAAAACTGCAGAAATGATTTCGTTGCTAGTGGGTGGGCACCATGCAACTGCGTTTATTGCTTGCTGTTTTATTGGAGCGAGCTGACAGGTGAACGGCAAGTAATACATTTGTGAAGACTCCAGTAAGAATTCTACAGCGGCCATTAGTGAAGGTTATTGCAGAGACTCAACCTGCTAGAAATAAACAAAAATGTGAAATGCTATGCAGTAAATGAGCTTGAACCAGTTAACAAAATCAAAGAAAGCAGAGTGGGTGTGCAAAATAATTTTACACCCACAGGTCCACGAGGCGCTATGTAGTCTATTAGAAAAGGTCGTTTGCTATGCAGTATCTCACTGACCAAGAATTGCTACTTATTCACAAAGTCTTCCTCAGTGTCCTCTTCCCATTTTGTTAGAAGATTTTCTATCCCCATAAATTAAATAAAACACTGTAGTAACAGGGGTACCAGTTAATAATGCGGATTCTTTTCAATAGATGGAGTTACACATATGTTGCTATATATGCGATTTGATATGTATGCTATTTTGTTGTATTTACAACAAGCTTCAAAACTTCATGTGTCAAATTTGCTAAAGATGTTGACATCATAGATATTTTTACACTTAAAAATGTCGAATTTCATGCCCAAAAAAAGATCATTTGTGGGAAGTTTTAATTCATTACTTTATTTGAAGAAAAAGTTATCATATACTTCGGGAAGCTTATGATGAACATGCTCCATCTCAAGATACTTGTGAATGCTGGTTTAAACACTTTAAAAATGATGATTTCAATGTGAAAGACAAAGAACATCCAGGTCAACCGAAAAAGTTTGAAGACCAACAATTACAAGCATTATTGGACGAAGATGCTTGCCAAACTCAAAAACAACTTGCAGAAAGATGAAACATTGCTCAGCAAAAAATTTCTGATTGTTTACAAGCAATGGGAAAGATTTTAAAGGGAGGAAAATGAGTGCCACGTCAACTGAACGAAAGACAAATGAAAAACCAAAAAGTCACCAGTGAAATGTTGCTTCAATGGCACAAAAAAAAGGTCTTTTTTGCATCGAATTGTGACTGGTGATAAAAAGTGGATTTGCTGGAGAAACCGAGATGGCGGCATAGGTAAACACCTAAACTGCTGCCTCGCACAACAATTTCAAAACTACAACTAAGACAAAATGGACATCATCCAGAACCACAGGAAGGCTGGCTGAGTGGAAATTCTACAACTAGAAGGAAAGGGAAAAGCACACTGAGACTCAGAGGAGCTGCAGAAGGCAGAGGTACAGAGGCGCGTGTGTGGAGAGGGCAGGCAACTGAGTACGCGGCTGGCTTTCTCAAGCGGGAGGGAGACAAAAGCTCCCAACTGCACTGAACTCGGTTCCGGGCGAGACTCTGGGGACCCAGACCCATTCGGGGAGAAACTGGACTGTCTGGCAGCGGGCAAAACTCAAGGGCGGCTTTCTCTCAAAGGTGCTTGCAGCAATTACCACAGGACACTGAGACACAGGTGCCTATTAGGGCAGGGCTGTTGAGAAACCAATGCTGTCTGCTCCGCCCTGAAACTCTGCCCCATCCAAGCTGAGCACAGAGGCTTTTGCAAGTCTTGTTTCATAAGGGTGCCTCCAGCACAGAAGTTTTCCCAGCATAGACACAGCTGATCCTCACAGCCAATTGGCCTGGAGGTCAATTCCTCCCCATGATACCAACAACAATCAAGGCTTTACTACAACAAGACTGTGCACACAGCCCACAAAGGGTGCACCAAGAGTGTCCACCTCAGGTAACTGGGGAGGCTGAGCCACTAGGCCCTATAAGACACCTAACACAAAAAGCCACTCTATCAACTCAAGGAAGTAGCAAAAATGCAGAGACAAAGCAACAGATCACAAATGAAAGAAATGGAGGAAAGCAAACAACTGGATATAGAATTCAAAACCACGGTTATAAGGTTTTTCAAGAATTTTCTAGAAAAGGCTGATAAATTTAGTGAGACCCTCGAGGATATGAAAAAAGACCAACTAGAAATTAAAAATACACTGACTGAAATAAAAAATATTATACAGAGATCTAACAGCAGACTAGAGGATCGCAAGAATCAAGTCAAAAATTTGAATTACAAAGAAGCAAAAAACACTCAACCAGAAAAGCAAAAAAAAAAAAGAATAAAAAATATGAAGATAGTGTAAGGAGCCTCTGGGACAACTTCAAGTGTACCAACATCAGAATAATGGGGGTGCTAGAAGAAGAGAAAGAGCAAGATACTGAAAACCTATTTGAAGAAATAATGACTGAAAACTTCTCCCACCTGGTGAAAGAAATAGACGTACAAGTCCAGGAAGCACATAGAACCCCAAACAAAAGGAATCCAAGAGGACCACACCAAGACACATCATAATTAAAATGCCAAGAGCAAAAGACAAAGAGAGAATATTAAAAGCAGCAAGAGAAAAACAGTTAGTTACCTACAAGGGAGTACCCATACGACTGTTAGCTGATTTCTCAACAGAAACTATGTAGGTCAGACAGGAATGGCAAGAAATATTCAAAGTGATGAATAGCAAGAACCTACAACTAAGATTACTCTACCCAGCAAAGCTATCATTCAGAATTGAAGGGCAGATAAAGAGCTTCACAGATAAGAAAAAGCTAAAGGAGTTCATCACCACCAAACCAGTATTATATGAAATGCTGAAAGGTATTCTTTAAGAAGAGGAAGAAGAAGAAAAAGGTAAAGATAAAAATTATGAACAACAAATACATATCTATCAACAAGTGAATCTAAAAATCAAGTGAATAAAAAAAAATCTGAAGAACAGAATAAACTGGTGAATATAATAGAATCAGGGGCATAGAAAGGGAGTGGACTGATAATTCTCAGGGGAAAAGTAGTGTGGGGGGTGCGGGAAGAGACTGGACAAAAATCGTACACCTATGGATGAGGACAGTGGGCGGGGGGCGGGGAGCGGTTAAGGGCAGAGGGTGGGGTGGGAACTGGGTGGAGGGGAGGTATGGGGGGAGAAAGAGGAACAATTGTAATATTCTTAACAATAAAGATTTATTAAATTTTTTAAAAATGGATTTATTTTGAGAATCCCAAACACACAAAATCATGGTTGATCCAGGTCAACCATCAACATCACCTGCAAGGCCAAATCGCTTCTGAAAGAAGACAACGCTCTGTGTTTGGTGGGATCAGGAAGGTGTGGTGTATTATGAGCTTCTCAAACCAGGTGAAACCGTTAATACTGATCGCTACCGACAACAACTAATCAATTTGAACCACACTTTGATCGTGCAACAACCAGAATGTGCCAGAAGACACGGCAAAGTAATTTTGCTTCATGATGACGCACCATCACACACTTCAAAACCAGTCAAAGACACATTCAAAGATCTTGCCTGGGAAGTATGAACCCACCCTCTGTATTCACCAGATCTTGTTCCTTCAGATTATCACCACTTCTTCTGATAGATGGCGCATGCACGTTCTGAGCAGCACTTCAAAACGTACGAAAAAGTGGAAAATTGGGTCTCTGAATGGTTTGCCTCAAAACAAGAAAAGTTCTATTGGGACGGTATCCACAAATTCCCTGAAAGATGGGGAAAATGTGTAGCTAGTGATGGACATGAGTTTGAATAAAGCGCTTTTGATGTTTCTCTTGAAATTATCGTGTTTTCTTTGATTACAAAATCCACCATTATTAACCGGTACACCTAGTAAAATATGTCCCTAAGCAAATATATTTGAAAGACAATAAATGCCCATCTTTAGGGCCATTGTGATATAGAAGTCTATTTAGAGCAGGGGTTCTTTAAGCGGGGTCCACACACTCCTCATCTACCAAAGAGCTCAGCAGAGATTTCAGTGCAGGTGGCCCATGTGTTCCGGTGGAAAAGACACCAGATGCTTATTTTCACTAACATCTGTTTCAGTTTCCCTTCATTAGGAGAGGGGAGGTGGGCAGAGAGGGGGGCAAATGGGCGGTATCTGTAATAGTATCCACAATAAAGAAATAATAATATCAACATCCACAAAAAAAGGAATGAAGACGATTAAGGACAGCAGTGTTAACGGCACCTGTGACCAGTGGACAACACAGAGACTTGAGAACATTGCTGTGCTCATCACCAACTCCAGAATTACGGCACTCATTGGTGACAACACACACATTACTATACTGACGATTTTCAAATATTTCAATTACCACGATTCCATTTCACTGACTTCCTTCATCACCCTAGGCGATCAGTTCTGGGCACCTGACAGCATGGCATAACTGGGCCCACACTTCACGAGACTACAAAAGGAGTCCGTGGCACCGAAAACTCTTGAGGTCCTGCTGACTTTTTACTCCAGCAGGTCAAGGGAGGGGAAGGGTGGGGAGACAAGACATTCTGGAGCTTAATGTATTTTGCATTCGCATCTTGTTTAGTATTGCTTTATTTTTTAATTCTGGGAGAACAATTATCCTAGCTGAATGCAATCAAATAAATATTGCTTTAAGCACTAACACATACCTTCTTCAACCATCCATTACTGGTTCTAAGAAATGTTCTTGGCTTTAAAAAAATGTTTATCCCTCCCCAGCCAGTGTTGCTCCGTGGTTGAACATCGACCTATGAACCAGAAGGTCACAGTTTTTGATTCCCGGTCAGGTCACATGCCTGGGTTGCAGGATGGATCCCCCAGTGTAGGGCATGCAGGAGGCAGCCGATCCATGATTATCCCCATCCTTGACATTTCTATCTCTCTCTCTCTCCCTGAAATCAATAAAAAAATTATTTAAAAATAAGTAAGTAAAATGTTTATCCCTACTTACCATTTCAAAAAATACCTTCGCCATGTACTGGACTGTGGTGGACAGGTCTTGCACAGGCTGACAGTTGAGTACCCTGCTTTCTCTGCCCAGGCCAATGCCGACATACCCTAGTCATCCTGGCTGATCACTGTGGGGGTGGGGCGGGGGTGGGCAGAGGGTTTGCAAAATCAGTAGCTGGTACTGAGTGCCAGAGACCGGGAGGGCTGGCTCTGGAAAAAAGTTTGCATCAGGAACAGTGGTCGCAAGGGGAATCGCAACTTGATTAAATTTGCAGTAATACTCCTTTTCCAAGGCCCATTCTCCTTTTGCACAAGTCAAAGCATTGAGTAACATGAGAACGTGATTAAAATTTTTTTTTTTAAAAGCCCTACTTTTGGACCTCAAGTCCTTGCTGGTGGCTCCTGAGACGCCGTTCTCACGCGCTGCGCCATCCCCTGGACCACCGAGGATGTGAGGCACGTAGACATTCTTCCGCAAGGGGAGCCTTTGGGAGCTGGGACACCAGTCACCAGGTGAAGCCTCAGCCAGTGAGATGCCCTCAGGCTAGGGAGGGAGGGGGGGCCTTCATCCTCTGATCACCAGTGTCTCATTTCCACGAAGAACAACGGTCGTGGTGTGCATCTTCCAAGTGACTGACATCAGCTCAGGGCCACGTCTCAGAACACCCAGGAGAGCTGAGAGCTTCCCTTTCCACCACGTAAACGACTGAGATCCCACCAGGAGAACGTGAAGACGGTTAAGTATTTGTAGCAATAGCGATGGCTTCCCCTCAAGGGGACCCAGCTCTCCCTCTTCACTGACGGGCTCTGGGCTTGGGATTGGGCTCCGTCTAGACACTCAGTGACTGGCCAGGATGCTCCGTGATGGCGAATGAAACCGGGTTCCTGCCTTAATGATCGTTTAACCACCACCACTGATGACAATCACAAAATTGTGATCATCACTCTAGCTCTTCTGCCCCTAACAGTAACCACCTTGCCCCTGGCAGTTACACCTAAGACCCTGAGCCTCCAGGTCCCCATGAAGCCACTGACACCAGAGGGCCCATGTCAGCAGCGTCACCTTACACCACCTCCCAGGGCATCAGAACGCAGTTCCAGAATTTTCCAGAATATCAGCACCCCTTTCACCAGCAGATGCGTCAGCGAGGGAAGTATTCGTGGGTCACGATGCTACATCCACTCCAACACTCCATCTCCAGAGATCTCCCAGCACAGCTGAGGCCAGTCCAGGCTCCTCAAGCTGGGGGACAGGGAATTAACCTCCTCAGACATGGGAGAGGGGCCGGTTCCACGATAAAGCACAGGGGCAGGGGCGTGCAAATGAGACACAGAGAAAAGCGAGCTTCGAAGTTCTTCGATGCATCAGAGTTCGCATCCATGCATTCATTGCAATTCTCAGGAGCCCATGTCTACCCAATCAATCCTTGCCTTTCACGTAAACAAGCTTACGAGGCTCTGACTGCCATTTAAGCTGTGATTCTCCCTCTGTCCGGGTCAGAGCTGGGGTCTCGTTTTCAGCTCCATCAGTGCTGCCACAAAAAAGGACGGGACACCCAGGGGCCATCTCAGGGCTCAGTCTCCCCGACCACTCTTGAGCTGAGACTTCACAGCCCTCAACTCATCACTTCCTCCCTCAAATCTTCTATGCAGTCACAAGCGTCCAACCCACCTGAGAGCCCGAACAGTCATTAATTCTCCACATAATAGTCCATTGCAGCTTCCCCTTGATTTCCCAGAGCTTCCACATTCGTCAACACTGCATTTTCCATAGGAAGGCGGGTCGAGTAGGTAACTGAGCTGCCCGGCCGGCCAGGGCCATTTTCCACGGGCAGCGAGAGACCACTATGCTGTCGCAATCAGTTCAGATAACCAATCCTGATTCTTGCCTCTGAAATCCGTTTCCAGAAGGGGGGGTGGGGAGAGGTAGGAGATGGTAAAGGGGGTGATGAGTGGTGATGAAGGGAGACTTGATTTGGGTTGGTGAACACACAATACAATATACAGATGATGTACTAGAACTGTACACCTGAAACCTACATGGGCTATCTCTTTGTCATCATTATCTTAAACTAGAGGCCAAGTGCATGAAAATTCATGCACTAGAGGGGGGTCTCTCAGCCCAGCCTGCCCCCTCTCACAGTCTGGGAGCTCTCAGGGGCAGGAGGCGACCTGGAGACCAGGGGAAGGTGGCGCCCCCATCACACCTCTGCTGCTACCACAGCCAGCAGTGCAAGCCTCAGCCAGCCCTGGTTACCTGAGCCTCAGGTGGCCCTGGGTGGCTGGGCAGCTGACATCCGAAGCTTGCCTGCACCTCGGGCCAGCCCTGGGCGGCTGGGGGGCTGAGGGGACTGGGGGACTCCAGAGGCAGGCATGTAGAGTGGCCGGACCTGCCTGGGGGCGGGCCCGGCCATGCCGTGCACCTGCCACCACAGCAGGGCTGAGGGGACTGGGCACTGCCATCTTGTGGCTGTGGGCACCACCATCTTTGAGGGCTTGGCAGTCAATTAGCATATCCCCTCCTTATTGGCTGTGGGTGTGCGCCATTTTGTGAGGGTGTGACAGTCAATTAGCATATTCCCTCTTTACTAGATAGGATTGAGTTCCCACATTGTCATAACAAAAGGAGAGAACAACCCTCCCCCACCAGCTAAGGGAAAGCTTCCCCTTTCGGGACTCCATGTACGCACATCATGGATGTCACATGCAGCGAAGTGCTGAGAGGACTCATTTTCCTCCCTCCCAGCCGCTGGGGACCAGGCAGCACTCCCCACTGTGACCCTGCAATTCACGGTGAAGACCAGCACTGAAGTCTGCACGCGCTCTAAGAGCCACTCTCAAAACGCCGACTGCCCTTCCACAGCAGCGTGCTGCATGTTACACACACATTGCAGGCCTCCCCGGTGTGCTCCACATGTTCCCTCCGGAGCAGTAGATGTGCACAGGGCAGCAAAGCCAGGCAGGACTCATGTGCCAGGTGAGGCGGTGGGAACGGACTCGGTTAGGACAGTCAGGAGAGAATGTGATCCAAGAACCAGCAGAATTCTCATAATACGTCAGTTTTACAGATTGGATTGTCCCAAAGAACAGCCCCCAAGAACAATCCCATAATCCGTTCCAACAGGGGAAAATACATTCCACAGGGTTGTGGAGTATTTCAGGAAAGAGATGGTGACAGTGTGATCATTTAAAGCCCGAGGTTTTCTAGAGCTAAAATAGCCCCTAGGGCAAAGGAGGGAGCCGATTAAAGGGAGGCCAGTTCATGGCTGAAAATGCCCTTCGGGGCGCACTCACAGGAAGTAACCAAGGCCTGGTGGGGAATAAGGAAGGTTACTATTTCAGGTGCAACATTCTAGAGGAGGTGAAAACAGTGACTTTCCCTGAAAATTGCTTCTATTTTTCTCTCCCCTCTGTCTTTTTAACCCTAGTGCTGTTAAATGAAGCTCTCCCCCCGCCCTTGTTGACTGTTCATTTCCATGCATAAAGGTATCTTTTAACAAATGCCCTCATCATCACAGCCTCCTCCATCCTAGGATCTACTCAGAAAGGGGAGGCGTCCCTGATCCCAGCCCCAAGCAGCAGGTCGCCGGAAATCGAACACCTGGTCAGGCTGTCATTCCGGGGCAGCCGCTAATTCTCTACACAAATCTGCAGAGTCCCCACAGTGCCTTCCCACGTGGCTCCCCTCGCCCAGTCAACGGTGTCGCCGTCCATCCACTTCTGCACTCACCTCGGAAGCCTGGGAGTCATCCCTGCCTCTTCCCTCTCATCCCACCGTCAGTCAGTCCACATTCCTGTTAGATGTTGAGTCTGTGCATTTCTCTCCAGCCTGCTGCCTTGGCATTTGCTGACGCTTTTCTAACCCAGGTCATTTAATCTGGTTCCCAACCGGTTTCTCTGCCTCTGGTTCTATGACCCAAAAATTCATGATCCAAAATACAACCAGAGTCATCTTCCTCAGACCTTGAAGTGGCTCCCCACCACACTCAGGTCAAGTTCAAACTCCTTCCCACAGCTTACAAGGTCCGTTATGATCTGACTGTTCACTCCTCAACCTGATCTCTTACTTTTCAGACCCAACGATGCCCAATTGTTTGGAGTAACGCCATTGGCCATCTTCGGTCAGCACCGAGTCCCTCCTTCTCTCCTTTCTCAGAGCTAAATTCAGTTGTAATTCTCCAGGAAGCATGTCGGCCAGGTGACCCTCCATGTGCTCCAATGCCACCTGTGGTTACAGTTATCACACCACACCAGGCGGTGCTGCTTACTTTTCTCTCTTCCTCCCTCCATCCCTGACTGTGAAATCCTTAAAGTGGAAGCAACCTTCTTCGTATGTCTTTCCTGGTGCCTAGCACATGTATTTGACACGCAAGACCTGCAATTAAATGTTTGCTGGATAAGACAATACATGAAGAACTGTGGAGATGGGATGCTAGGCAAATCTGCTCTTCCTTCAAGAAAAAGTGGCCACCAAAAATGGAGATGAGCTATAATAAGCTACTTTCTAGGTCTGTGCCACCAATAACAACAGCTGAGAGTCCATCGGCAGTTCCGGGATACGCCTCGTGGTCCAGGGGAGTGGACTGATGGAGAGGCGTGCTGCTTTAGACCCGACGTGCCCTTGTGTGCCTCCCATGGTACCAAAGCAGCACCTGTCCATCCACACAGAGAGGCTGCGTCCACACCCAACTGGCTCAGTGTCAGTGGACTGCCAACTCTGCTGAAAGAAAAGCATTTCCACCAAAACGCAGCCTCCTGTCCAGGGTGGAATCCTCTGCGCTGATTAGACAAGGGACCGTGATTATAAGAGTACATGTCCCAGCCACTCCAAGTGTTCCTGGGAGCTCACACTGCTCAGAGCTCAGATTTGAGAAAATGTACTCACTGTCCTTGATTAAATACGAATAGCCTCAACTGGGAAAACAAACTTCACTTCCTTCAATTATTTATCTTTGACGCTGAGCTTCTAAGGTGTTCACAACACATCCTGAGAGGGATGAAAACGCTGTGAACTAGAATCATAGCCCTAACCCACCGCCTGGAGCTGCTCCGTAAATATGCCCCAAACCGCTCAGTTCAGAAGTCCTTGGATGTGGTTTCCATGTAAGTGTCCTCTCACCAGACTCACTCTGCCAAGTCCAGGCAGGAGGAGGCCCAGTATGAATAGTGGTTTATCTCATTAAGAAGGTGTAAAACCAGGTGGTGCTTTAGTATAGAAAGTTACCGTGTGCCTTTCAAAGGCTCTGCAAACACTTCTACAGTTTTACTTCCGTCTTTGGCTTGGCGAGGGCCTGACTGACCTTAAAATAACTTAAGTCGTGCTGATCAGACCCTGAAACCCGCAGTGCCTCTGTGAAAACCTGGAGCACGGCCAGCAGCGCGCCTCGGTCCCCGCCGTGAGCTCTGTCCCTCACGGTGGAGCCTTTATGTTTTCTGCAAGAGGAAGCCGTGGCGGGTGTTCCTGGAGGAACAGGAGCTAATGACTTCCCACGTGTAGTTCTGCCTGCGTAATTCACCCTAACATGGACATGTAACTTCAGGACATATCTACTGAGCAATTAGTAATCTACACGGAGTGGCCAGATGATGATGATCTCTGAACGCATAATAATCTGGCCATTCAGTGTATATCCTATATAATAAAAGGCTAATATGCAAATTGTCCCCTCCACCAGGAGTTCGACCAGCAGGCAGGCCGGCCAACCGCCCATGTCCCCTCCCCTTGGCCAGGCTGGCCGGACCCCACCCATGCACGAATTCATGCACCAGGCCTCTGATATACATATATATATATATACACACACACACACACACACACACACACACATATACACACACACATATATGTATACGCGTGTGTATATATATATACACAGATATATATATATATATACAGATATATATATATCTGTATATATATATATATATATTCTGTGGCCAGATTATTATGCGTTCAGAGATCATCATCATCTGGCCACTCAGTGTACAAGGATAGAAGAGTTGACATTGGGTGGCGAACACACAATGAGACATGAGACATACAGGTGATGTGCCACAGAACTGTACACTTAAAACCTATGTAATTTCATTAACCAATGTCTCCCCAATAAACTGAATTACAAATAAATAAATAAATAATAAGCCGGTTCTTGTCAACAAAACAGACAATCTAATTTTTTAAAGGGGAGTGGGGAGGAAGGTGCACAGAAAGCCCCAAAGCATAATAATAGGACATGACGAATGAGAAACAAGCATCAACTGAGAGACGGGTGAAATAAAGACTAAGTCAAAAGGAAAGTCTCCTGTGCGGGCAAGCAAACTTGAAAACACGGGTGACATAACACGCCTCGTTTGGCAACACTGACTGCAATGGAGAGAATGCCACTGCGGAAACGCCTAGAAAGAGAGGTAAAACCAATTCGTCACCAACAAGCCGTGATTCAGAAAAGGCTCCCTCAGTCAGGCTGAGGCATGTCCAGTTCAGAGCAAGCCACTGAGTACTCTCAACAGCCGCAGCGGGATCCAAATAACAAAATGCACTCAAGGTCATGTGTAATTAATTTTCACTTTCAGTGTAATTTTCCTAAATGAGAAATTTCATTTCCAAAAAGAAAAAATAATTCTCAGGAGTTAAAAATAAATATTCAATATCCACGACTATCTATAGCTCACTATTAACTAACTTATTTTTATTTTTTAAAAAGGCAGAGGAACCGAAACTCAACAGGCCCAACAATGAATGACACGCCAAGGATGCTTCGCGTGGACCGAGAGGAGCCACTGCTCCCTGTGTGGTTGCTTCACACTCCGCTATTTTTTTTTTATCAACTATGACAAGCATAAGTTTGTCACATCCATAAAAACATGAGCTGAAATTAACATGCAAATTATTGTGCCTGTGTGGGATGCCATTTCATTAATTTCAATTCACTGACATAATTGTGTTCTCCAAATTTATGAATTTTGAAAATGCTTCCCATAGAGAAGACAGTATTGGGTGAATATTCTTTTATTAGCATGATAGCCAACAACACTTTAATCCACAGAAAGAAGATAATCTGAGATTTCAGTCACAAAATAATGCATAGACACTTGTATATATTCTGTGAGGTGATTTTGACAGTTTTAAACAAATATATAAATTTTAACCCTGGCTAGTAGCTCTGTTGGAGGGTCATTCCAATACACCAAGGTTGTGGGTTTGATTCCCTGTCAGGACACATACAAGAATCAACCAATGAACACATAAATGAGTGGGACAATAAATCAATGTCTGTGTGTGTGTGTGTGTGTGTGTGTGTGTGTGTGTGTCTCCTGCCCTTCCTCCCTCCCTCCCTTCAGTCCCTCTCCATTCTTCTCATTCTAAAAATAAGTAATTTTTTTAATGTTTACTTTTAAAATAACACCTGTCGATGCTAGAAACTTTTGAGGGTAAAAAGTATATACAAAGGGACCATTTTAAAAAATCTGTTATCTTTAAATTATAAGTAAAAATTGGTCATATTTTTACATATTTTATTTCAATATTCTTGTATGGAATAGATACTTTTTCTAAAAAAATGCACGCATCACTTAGCTACATGTAGAGACGTGACCAGAGCACTGTCATTTCAGTAACCGTTACACACACGACAGCCTTCTATAGCTACTTATAGACCGAGGGGCACCTGCACATGAGGTACACGATCATGGACACCTTTGGGCTTGTAGATTTTAACCCGCTGTACTCCTTGTATGAAAGTGGACATCCGCGAAACCCAAGTCAGAAAACAGAACTGGGGCATAGCAGAGTGTTCCTACAGAGATGCCAATTCTTAAACGCGTGTGAGAGCCAACGGCCTCTCAATAGAATGGCTCATTTACCTGCGCACCTGCGTTTCCACCCAGCCTGAGACGCATGGTGCCGCCGCTCACGGTGCGGGGCGCAGTGAAGGAACACCGCCTGTGACTTCGCGGGCGCGCCCGGCCGCTCCCTCGCTGCACCCATCGCTGTGTTCTGCACAGCTCCGCAAGGTCCTGCGGACGCTGCTGGCTTATCTGGCCACCTCTTTACACCCAGGAGATAAAGCAAATCTTTCGTGGCATCTGCCACAGAGCAAATAGACACTCTGTCAATAAGCAAAAGCTAAGCAAGCGCGGGAAAACTAGCTCACCGATGCACTTTCTCAATAAAAGAAAACCAATTTTAACTATTTCCTCAGCAAAGTCAATGGCTAGAAAGCAATCTTATGGCGTCTGAGCAGTTTCTCTTCATCTTTCTTGCTGAAAGTACTGCAGATGTCCCCTTTTTCCCCTTGAACCCCTCCACTCTGCACCGCCCTGCACCCAAGCCCTGCAGGCACTAATGTCTGTGTCCCGTGGGTTCCGCATCTCGGCACGCAGGTTCTTTGATCGGTCTCTCCCCACCCCCACGCCGCCTTCCCTCTGAGACTCCTCGGTCTGGCCCCTGCTTCTGTGTCCCCGGATCTATTTCGGTCATCAGTGTAGTTTGTCCTTTAGGCTCCACGTGTGAGTGAGATCGTGTGCCACGTGTGAGTGAGATCGTGTGCCACGTGTCTTTCTCTGCCTGGCTTGTTCCGCCACCTGATCGTTTCAACGCTCTCATCAGATCCTCCCTGTCGCCAAGATGCGTGCCCCGAGGCGGAAGGAGAGAGCCACCCGGTGCCTGAGGTCAGAAACGGAGGCAGGGAAACAGGAGCCCATGACGTGGAGGTGACGCGTCCTGATTTCTGTGCAGAGAAAGACCCTGACTTGAGCATGGCGGCGGGGTTTGAAGGACCTAAGGTCACCTGATGGGGGAGGGGCGGAGAATACAGTAGGTGTGTAATAGACAGAAATAACTATGAGAACTCGATATCTAAACAAGTATGGAGAAGCCTGCTTTCCCAGGGACCCCGCCTGCTTTTCTCTTTTCATCGGGAGCTGAGCTGGAGCCGACCCCTGCGGCAGGCCCTCCGGCCGCCCCGGCATCACAGGGCCATGAGGCACCGCGAGCCGGCTCTGAGGGCCAGAGGGCTTCCCGGAGGAGCACATGGGCACTCACGTAGGGCACTCTCGTGCCAGCTCTTAGACGTTATCTTGGAAACAGCCAGTGCAACCGGTTCTTTTCAGCTAGCTCAGCTGCGGATGACAAAGGGGTCTCGCAAAACACGTCACCAACTGACACAGTTCAGGAAAAGCAACCAACACTCCGGTTGCAATCAGGACGTGTTGCCACGGGACCCGGGCGGTGGAGGCGGACAGGAGCCCACGGGGAGGACCAGAAATGCGTTCCCGCGGTTGTCCGTTTCCCCAGGAAGACAGCAACAGCCCCTTCGTGCTCCCGGTTGCTACCCCGGGGATCGCAGACGCCACCGGCCCTACGAGCGGTACAAAGTCTGGAGAACACAGAGGTGGCATTGGGAGAAACACGGCTTTCGGTTGTCACAGGCCCCAACGGGGCGAGGCTTCGGTTTCCTTCTGTCAGCTCCAGGCGGGATGAGCCGGCATCCGCCGCCGGCCTGCCCGCACGCTGAAGGGCAGGGAAGACGGACAGCCTGGGAGGTGAGGGGGATAATTGCTTGTCACTAACCAGCGGAGTAATTGCTCCAGCAACTGCCCCGCATGGCATTGCACAGGAGAGCGGGACGCGCCCTTGGACGTAACAAACACACACAGCTGCTCCAGGTGCTGTTTCCCCCCAAGACGCCAGTCCGTAACGCAGCCCCTCACAGAGGACAGCACCCCTTCATCACTGGGCCCCATGAAACCCATCAGGGACGTTCGACATGAATAACGGAGAACCAGAAGGCCACTGGAATGTCCATTAGCAAGGCCTCACAAGCCACCTTTTTTCTATCCGTTGAGACCATGTGTCTGATAAAGCCGCCTACGGTGTATACATTTCATAACTTCAAATTTCTCATGTTTTGGAGAGCTCTCAGGCAGCTTCAAGATCTAAATTTCACAACGAGCCCAATCAGGAGACGTTTCTGTTGCTACAGGACGTGGGGTGACCTCCACGGACAGAGCTGTGGATCGCCAAAGCGGTGGCTAACCTCAAAGGCACACACGACCTGGGAAAAGCCAGTAACAGAACACATAAAACTCGGGACCTCAAGGCAACGGAAGGACAGAAACAGCTCAGCTTCCAGTGACTTGTAAGCAAAGAATCAACATGAGGTCCCCTGGTGGCCCTGCTGCCGGGCTTCCCGGGACACCAGGAGCCGGCGGGAGAAACTCCGAGAGGAAGACCCGGGGAGCAAACAGCGGGCAGAGAGGCGGGCAGAGCCGGGATTTGAAGCCGCTGCTAGAAAGAGCAAGTCTGTCCTTAGGAGGTGACTGCTGAAAAGTCAACAGTAAGAGAACTGAGAACGGGAGGGACCTGAAAGGCACCTGGGACAGGACAAGGCAACCTCAGAAAGGCCTCACGTTGGAGGGAGATGAGAGTTAAAACAAGAGGTGCCCTGGGGAACATCCCCCGAGGAGAAGAAGCTGGGGGTTGGGGGTGGGGGAGGCTTTAGAATCCCGCACAACAGAAAAGGCAACACTCCAGGGGCTCGTGGCGACCTGAAGCCATGCTATGCAGTGAAGAAACACCACCACACGTCGCCTCCAAGGCCAGGAGAGGGTGATCCTGAAGTAGGAATGTCATAACCACCCCAACTCTCGGAAATCCCCCCAAACAAACAGAAGGACGGCTGTAGAAAGAACCAGGACAATGAGAGCCCAAACACGGTAGCTGATGCAAAGGGCCGTCTCCCGCTCCACAAAACGGGCAAAACAGAAGGAAACTGTAACGGAACACCCCACGCTGAATTAAATATCCACAACCCAGCATCTCGCCGATGAAACAGAGATCGAAAACTCAGGCCCTAAACGTGAACCCAGAGCATGGTCATGCATTTCACTGTGTGTCACACCACACCCGGAAACGGAAAGCACGCCCTCCTCTCCGATGCACGTGGAGCCCCACACAACTGCTCAGATACCAGCTCGCAAGGAAAAGCACAGTCCCTTCTCTCAACTAGAAACATGATCCGCAACTCTGATCACAATGAAGTAAAACTAGGAATTACGGAAGCCGCTTTGTAAAAGGCTTGCATTTCACCTGGAAATTTCAAAACTCTTTTACAAACAACTCTTGGGTGAAAGGGTCAACACAAACTAAAACTCAAAATTGCTTTTAAAAGTAACAATGCAAACGCCACACATCAAAGGTTGTTAAGCCCTGATCCGAGGGAAAGCTATGGCCTTCAACACTCCTATCGATGAAAATATAGGAATTAAAGTCCTGGCTCACGGGTGTGCGGAATAATGAAAATTAACTTGTGCAGCACGGGGTTTCCTGCGTGCACACCTACGGAGCGCCCAGGTGAGGGGGAAGCTCTCACTTTTGTGGTGCACCATGTGCATTTGAGAGGAAGGTCTATTTTATGTTTTCAAGGTGTAGTTTATTATACAGTAAAAACATATTAGCATTCAAATCGTAACTGATACAAAAGGATCAGTATTTGGCAATGAATTGAAAATGTCATGGAGGCGGGTGTTTTTAAAAAGCAAGGAATCGTAAAAGCTAATTACCAAATAGCTCATTTAACTCAGTAACATAACATTGACTTACCAGTCTTTTGAAATTATGTGAAGATAGAAAACAAATATTTAGGAATAGCCAAAAACGAAATTAGTGTAATCACCCCCTACTGATGGATTTTTTTCTATTTCCCATGGTTTTTTAGCACATGCTTGGCACTAACTAAAGGCATTAAATAAATTGTTTGGAAGGATGGATGGCGGAAGGATGGATGGCGGAAGGATGGATGGCGGAAGGATGGATGGCGGAAGGATGGATGGCGGAAGGATGGATGGCGGAAGGATGGATGGCGGAAGGATGGATGGCGGAAGGATGGATGGCGGAAGGATGGATGGCGGAAGGATGGATGGCGGAAGGATGGATGGCGGAAGGATGGATGGCGGAAGGATGGATGACGGAAGGATGGATGGCGGAAGGATGGATGGTGGAAAGATGGATGGTGGAAAGATGGATGACGGAAGGATGGATGGCGGAAGGATGGATGGCGGAAGGATGGATGACGGAAGGATGGATGGCGGAAGGATGGATGGCGGAAGGATGGATGGCGGAAGGATGGATGACGGAAGGATGGATGACGGAAGGATGGATGGTGGAAGGATGGATGGTGGAAGGATGGATGACGGAAGGATGGATGACGGAAGGATGGATGACGGAAGGATGGATGACGGAAGGATGGATGACGGAAGGATGGATGGCGGAAGGATGGATGGCGGAAGGATGGATGGCGGAAGGATGGATGGCGGAAGGATGGATGGTGGAAGGATGGATGGTGGAAGGATGGATGACAGAAGGATGGATGACGGAAGGATGGATGGTGGAAGGATGGATGACGGAAGGATGGATGATGGAAGGATGGATGATGGAAGGATGGATGGGCGGATAAATGAACAGATGGATAGGAATAAATCAACATTCAGCAGAAAGAACCAAGTCTGACCTCGAAGTCAGGAGTTTCTTTGTTACCAAGGTGATCAGAGAAATGGCCAAACCAAGTGCCAAGCATAGAGGGCAGCTGTTCGCTCTCTTTAAACAACCCCAGCGGGAGCGGAAGCAGCCATGGCAGCAACCACCACGCGCTGAAAACCTGCCGAGTGAGAGTGACGGCGTCTCTACAGTGCGCCAGGGCCACAAGGACACAAAAAGGCTGCCTGGGCCCCTCCTCCGGGCCGGAGAGGCGAGACCCCTCAAAGGTGCACTGCAACCCCGGGCCGCTGTGCTAAGCGGCAGGCGGCTGAGACCCAGGACACGGCGGCGAGCGGAAGGAAGAGCCACGGGCAGAAGCACCGGGAGAGCCGCCGTGGGGGAGGCAGGGCCTGGGCTGCATCGAGAGAAGGATCCCCAGTCAAGAGCAAGGTAGCAGAGAGCATGCCGCGCGCGGACAGGGTCTGCAGGAAATACTAAGATTACAGACGAAGAGCAAACCGTTGAAGGAGGCAAATGCTCTCCTTGCTCCTTAGCACATTCTTGTTCTGCTGGGAACGCAAATGTCTTAGATTAAACGTAAAACGAAACTTCCACTGTCCACCCATCCTCAGCATTCTAGCTACAGTAGACTGCCGTCTGGCATTAGCAGCAAGCAGGGACTCTGAGGAACCAGTTCCTTTGGTGGAAAGAGTTCATGCTTCAGCCTGGCAGGCTTAGCGCAGTGGTTAGCCTGTTGGCCGAAGCACCGAAAGGTGGCAGGTTCGATTCCTGGTCAAGGGCGCGGTACCTGGGTTGCAGGTCGGATCTCCACCCAGGGTGGGGCTCGTGTGGGAGGCAACCAATGCATGTGTCTGTCTCACATTGATGTTTCTCTCTCTCTCCTCTCTCTCTCTTCCCCTCCCCCCTTCCACTCTCCCTAAAAATCAATGGGGGGGAGGGGTGTGGAATATCCTCGAATGAGGATTAACAACAACAACAAAAAGTTAATGCATCTAACGTGATCCATCTAACCCATGGTTGGCAAACTCATTAGTCAAAGGAGCCAAATATCAACAGGACAACGATTGAAATTTCTTCTGAGAGCCAAATTTTTTAAACTTAAACTTCTTCTAACGCCACTTCTTCAAAATAGACTCACCCAGGCCATGGTATTTTGTAGAAGAGCCACACTCAAGGGGCCAAAGAGCCGCATGTGGCTCACGAGCCACAGTTTGCCAACCACCGATCTAACCTGAAGCTAATGATCAGAGTAAATCATGCATACACCTACCAGGAAAAGTCAACTGAACATAACCTCCGTTGTCTGTGATAACTCAGCAGTCCTCGGAACCTTCCAGCACCCCTGCTGGAACAGAAGCATTGCTGGTATGTGCTGAGCGCCACTGTATACAGATACTGTAGCGGATGCTCTGGGCATCACTGCCCTCGGGACTGAAGACACGCTCTTACAAAGCAGGACGACTCTCGTTTCATAGACAAGGAAACCCAGGCACATAACATTCTTACGCACTAATGCGAGAAGGAGCAGCAGGTCTGACTCCACCTTCTTGTCCCTTTGCTACAAGATTGTGTGTGTGTGTGTGTGTGTGAGAGAGAGAGAGAGAGAGAGAGAGAGAGAGAGAGAGATCTGTAGCTGGCAGCAAGCTTTCCCCCAAATACGTCCGATCAATGCGATATTCACCCTGAGGCTCGGAGATACTGCTCCAGAAGTCAACGGCCACCTTTTTCCCTTAATCAACAGCACACGCAGGTGAGTTCCTCTGGGTTTTATTTGTACAAACCATTCTTTCCTCAAACTAAATTACGGTGAAAACGCTTACCGCAAAGGAAATTGCTAACAGAATCATTATCTACCTCAGTGCAATCTAATGCTATTACCTCCAGGAAACAGAGCCACCGGATTACCTCACAGAAATATCCGTTTAAACGGTCACTGCATGCCGGCACGGATCTTCCTGAGACGTCTCCTGGGACAGCACTCATCAGCAATTACGATGCTCAGAACGCCCAGCGCAGCCCGTGACTCAACAGAACGCCCTGTGCCCTGGCTCTCAGCGCCCTCAGGAAGCTCTGTGGGGCGGGGCGGGGGGGGGGGGGGGAAGGGGGCGTGGAGCAGCTCTCCCTCCAAAACAGTCCTCTCTGCCTCCAGGGAAGAAGACTGAAAACCAGAGAGGCCGCTGAGGCGATGCTGCATCCATACACATCTAATCACCTACGTTCATGTTTTCATACACAGAACATACGCCCAGAAAGTACGTCCAGTAGGACCAGCTTAGTTCCACACGCATTGAACAGATAGGAACACAAAGATCCAGAGATGTAAAGGGTTTACCAAATCACAGAAATAGTGCGGGCATGACCCAGAGTAGAGTGGGGTGAACTATCCCCCGGCTCTCAGCTGCGCGAAAGCCACGCCAGGCAACGGAGCAGGAGACGAAGGCATGGACACCAGAGACAAGCTCGCGCCCCTGTCTCCGTCACCTCCGCCTTCCCTCTGGGCCTACGCCTGCACAGCCAGAGCGGAGTAATGCCCCTTCGGTAACACACCCAAATACTTGGCAAACACTCACACTGCAGGCACGTGGGCATGGCTAGTATTTAGAAAGTCCAGAGTAAATAAGGATGCTTATGTTTTAAAATACATGGTGAGACCTGCGTGTCCACCCCGAAGTGCTAACTTGGCATTACAGAGCGATGACAAACGGCCAAAGAGAGCTCCAACCAGTGTGGATCACCGTACTGTCCTTTGTGTACGTGGACCACTGTAGGCACGTTTCACGGTCTGTAACACGTGACACATCACCAAGAGCGCTAGTCAGCGAAATAAAAGAAGGGAAAACTGGTATGTGGAATGAACAAACATCCGAAAATTTTCCTTTTATTTCAAACCCAAGAGGATTTTTGTAGCATCCATGGGGCAAGAACAATCATCGCTACTGAGCATGAAGTCCAACGATGGTCATTTAAATATATACCCTGGACACTCCATTTTTTTACGTTTCAAATTATTTTTGTTTATTTGACAAAAACGTTCATTGTGAGCCTATTATGCATAGGATACTGTGGGAGGCACCTGCCGCTTATATTCTAGTGACAAGAAATGGAAGCTGCAGCAAACAGAATGAATGCATGGATCCATCATAATGTACACCACAACCAGTGGTCGGAAAAAACATGCACACACACACACACACACACACACACACACCCCACAAATCACACTTTCAGTCCAACCTGAACATATCTGCGCGCGCACACACACACACACACACACACACACAGGGGTATCAACTTTAATAACTATTTCATCGCGCTCCAAAGTAAACCCTTGCCCAAGGTTACCGCTCTGGCATAATTCTTCAGAAATTGGTCTTGATAACATGTAAAATATTAAAGCATATGCTTAAAACCACAGAGAATAATGCTGGGACCAAAAAAGGCAGGTTTGTAAAAAAACAGAAAAATAGTCCAGTATTTTTTAAATAACTGTAAATAATCAAAATACTTAAAAAGACAGTGTTAAAATAGACACTTGATACTGGTTTGTAGAGGAGAAAGAACCTGTGTCTGGAGGGAGGTTAGATTCGAGTATAAGAACCTTCCAGGATTTCATTTTAAGGAGAGGAATTAACAAGTAGAAATTTTGAAAATATATTAAAATGTTTTATACCTTAAATGTTTACTGTATATACACACCATTAAAAAGAACAGAGGTCATATACAATCTTATATCCATAATAGACATTTGAATTTCTCCCTATTATCTTACAGGTCTTAAAATGCTATTCTAGTCACACAAGTATAATTATAACAGAGATAAAATTTTTATGTTGCTTTGTTCCTGAGGATTATGTCTACAAGCATTTTAAATATGTTGATTTTACTGTCGTTATTGCTATGTTAGTGAGACTTTTTGTATGAGTAAACACAGACTCCTTAAATAGAAAAAGATATACAGCTCTCTCCGTTACATATTGGCTTTCAATTTAACATCCTTCTAGCATAAAGGATATTTTTAAAAAACTGAGCAAACTAAAAAAACAGTTATGCACACACTAAAATCAAATTGCCAAAAATTTCAAATAGCAGAATAAAATGGCAAGGGAACTCACTAAGGCCGTGTTCACGCCACTCCCTGGAGATTTCAAATTGTCTTTCATCGGTTAGACCCAACCAAGTGGAAAACCCTTGCAATTGCCTATTATACACACTGGACATTCGTAGATGATCAACAAATAAGTATTTATGGAGGGGTCATGCCTCTTTCCAATCCATTCTCCACACCGCCGTCACCGCGGCCTTCCCAAAATGACAATTTCATCAAGCCGTGCCCCTTCTGAAAATCATAAATGGCTCCTCTTCTACCCCAGGATCACATCCAAGCTCCTTAAAATGACTTTGGAGTCCGTCCGCCCTGGCTGCTCACGCGGCCTCCCGTCTCCCCACCCCCTCTGATCGATGCTGAATTGTATCTGAGTCCACACCACACTCCATAACTGAGCAGTAACTGCTGGGGGGCACGAGTTAGGTGAAAAATGGATTATGCATTTTCCGTCATGACATTTAATATTCTCGGGTTAGATGGCCAAGCATCCCACTGTAAGAAACGCTGGCACAACACGGACTGATGAGGAAATCATAATCCTAACTTTTCCAGCCATAGTCTTGTATGGATTTTGATGTAAAACTAAAGGGCTTCCTTACAGTGGCTTCTGGCCAATGCACTGCTGCCTCCGCTCTGGGGGGAATGTCTGCATGGACCCCTGACGTCACATGCATGAGGGTGTGCATCTTTCTCTTACACTCGCTGTAGATGACTCCCAATTCAAAAAGATAACCAGCAAAGGGAGCAATTCATCACCACGATAACTGTGTCACCAGTGCTGCTCCCATTCTGATGCCAAAAAGTAAGAAAAACAAAAACTCTATTCTTTCTGACAGATGTAAATTTCAAACGGGCATTACAGATAAAAACAGCTAAATGAACTTCTACAGTAAACTCGAGGCCTGGTGCACAACATTTGCGCACTGGGGGGGCGGGGATCCCCTCAGCCTGGCCTACACCCTTTAGCTGTTGGACATCCACCCTTAGCACCACTGTGCAGACGGGAGAGGCTCCCACCACCGCCACTGTGCTCACCAGCCGTCGGCCAGGCTTGTGGCTGAGCAGTGGGAGCACACTGACCACCAGGGGGCAGCTCCTGCATGGAGCATTTGGCCCCTGGTGGCCAGTGTGCGTCCTAGCGACCAGTCATTCCATCGTTGGGTCAATTTGCATATCACCCTTTTGTTATATAGGATGAGGATGCGGAAAGAGGGGCGCCCACTCGCCGGTCTTTGTCCTTATCGAAGTATTTCATCACGACGTTAAATGTTAGCCCACGTTTTTGAATGAGCAAATGCAGACACGCCCATCTCAATCCCATCCGTGGTGCACCCTGTAGCCAGTGAACCACACCTCGGACTTCCGGCCCGTGTGTTTCCCGGCAGCAGCCCCTGTACACACTGCACCTCGAGGTAGCCCGTTTGATTTATTCATGCAAAACTGAATCTGTCGGGCGGGCATTTCTCAGGGGAAGGGTGTTCACCTGCTTCAAGGTGGCACCTGGCTGAGTCGCTCCTTTGTCGGCATCAGTGTTAGTGGCATTTTATATCGTTCTGTGTCTCATTAGGTGACGCGTCTAACACCAAGACGCAGGAGTGAAAGGCAGACAGGCAGTCCATCAGCGGGATGGTGGAATCCTGGGCACGTGATTTAGCCCACACATTTCCATCAACGCCCCTGCCCCGTCCCCTTCTTCTCCTGAAAACATCTGAAATGTGAAATGCAGCTGCCCACACAGGGTCCTTGGGCAGGACGTGGTGTCAGAGGGCACAGGTGGACGGGTGGTTTGAGTAATGAGAACAGGGACTCTTTAGGGAGGATGTGAAGTTAATTAAGGATAGAGCTCTATGTTTATGAGCCACGGAGATATGGGGCTAGACTATCTCTGATACGAAAAATAAATATGTCTGATAAAACTCTAAATTCTCATTTATAAATATGAATGCAAAAGTTCCCAATAAAATCTTTACAACCAATTGCATAATGAAAATTATCCCCTTGTGACAAAATAGGATTTGTCACAGGAATCCAAGATGGGCAAATGTAAAGACATCCACTTATGCAACAGATAAATACCTCTTAACAGATAAATACCAAAACATACCCATTGCTATCTCTATCGATACCTAATATCAAAGGCTAAAGGACTTAAAATCTAATAACCTCTACTTTAAGATAAATACTTAATAAAGGAAGGAAGGAAGGAAGGAAGGAAGGAAGGAGGGAGGGAGGGAGGGAGGGAGGGATGGAGGGAGGGAGGAGGGAGGGAGGGAGGGAGGGAGGAAGGAAGGAAGGAAGGAAGGAAGGAAGGAGGGAGGGAGGGAGGGAGGGAGGGAGGGAGGAAGGAAGGAAGGAAGGAAGGAAGGAAGGAAGGAAGGAAGGAGGGAAGGGGAGGAAGAAAACTATAACATTTTACAATGCCTTATTTGATATCGAGTCCAGCATGTTCACATTTTTTAAAATATGATGGTGGTTTTTTTTTATTATTGATGTCAGAGAGGAAGGGAGAGGGAGAGAGCGATAGAAACATCAACGATGGGAGAGCATCATGGATCGGCTGCCTCCTGCACGCCCCACACTGGGGATGGAGCCTGCCACGCGGGCCTGTGCCCTGACGGGGAATTGAACTGTGACCTCCTGGTTCATAGGCTGACACACAACCGCTGAGCCACGCCGGCCGGGCAGCATGTTCGCTTTTGAAGGTGGAATTGAAATTCTGCAGGAGAGTTCGCACGGAAGCAATGCTGCTTATGATTAAACGCGGTAACTTTCCAGATGAGCTGGGTTAAAAACCCTGGCTTCCAACCCAAGGAGCGAGCGTGGACATTTTCCAGGCACTTTGCTTGTACGAGTGTAAAGCCTGTTGTAAAAACCAGGTGACCACCGCCTGGCCCAGGGCCTCTGACCCTGCGGCTGACCACCAGCCTGCAGCGGGGAGGGGTGCGGACAGACTGGCCCATCGTGCTAGTTCAAGTTTTTTGCTAAATACTCACATCTGTGTTTTTTCTGCTCAATAACTGGCAAGTTACAAAGGCCATTTAAAGTCTTTTTTTTTTTTTTTTTTTTGAAGTGCCATGCAGCAACAATCCCTGGGAGGCAGCAACTTTCCATGGTGCTTAAACAATGAATTTTTCCCCAACAATAACAGTTTGCTCTAAATTCATTAACAAAGCCTCGCCACACAGCGGGAGGCATCATTTCCTGGGAAGCAACTATAAAGCGGCATCAGCCATCCTCGATGACTCTGGGAGGAAGTCAGCCGTGGCAGATTAAGAGGAGCATAAACACAGTTAGAAACATGCCCATCTCCACAGCCCCAACCATGTTTAACGGCCCCATTAAAAACCCCAAACGCGTTCCCCTCGCGGCTGCTCTGTGCTCTTGCAACTCAGAACAGTGTCAACTAAATTAACTTGTCTTACCCGAACGCTGCACTTGATTTTTTTAATTTACACTACTGGTAACGTTCCCCAGCTCCAGACAGGACGTCTCCATATTTTTATTAAACAAATTAACTCCGTCAAGCGGATTTTCGGGAGGTGAGCGATGCGTTGGGGGGAAAAGCACCCCCTTAGCCTTCAGCACACGAGCCACCTTAAGGAGTGGATAGAAGGCAACGCGCTGGCCGCCCTCTGTCTGTACCTTTCACCATCGGGGTCGCCCTCACCTTCCCGTGAACTAGGAAACGGGAGGTGAAGGAGGGTGCTGGCCAGGGCTGGAACTGCTGCTGCGTGACTCCGACATCACCACCCCAGCCACCACCTCCCTGATCGCAGGGCCATTAGCCCCTGAGCTTCTCCCTGTTGAGCCACCCGGTCCTCGGGACACCCTACCTCACCTCCTGCCGCACACTCTCCACCTGGCTGTCACCCACTCACCTTGCAGATTCCAGGGCAAAACCACGTGGCTTGCTTTCGCTTTGCCCTCTGGGTGCCTCGTTCCCGGAATGAACGACTTGCTGGCGGACCCCAGGAGGTCCGGACGGGCCTCCTCCCTGGGCCCCCCTGGACCTTGCCTCCCCTGCACCACAGCTTCAGAAGCACCGCCACCACCCTCTACTCCCTGTCCCTCGAAGACCGGGCGCCACCCAAAGGTACAGTACTAGCTCCGCCCATTACACAAGCAACTCCCAAGCATGAATGAAGGCTCCTCTTCGCCTACAAGCCACAGAGAACCTTCTTCCACAGCAGCAGGCATACGAGAGAAACGTGAGCGATTCTGACCACCTCTGCCCGCCCGCCCCCCCCCCCCCCCCGGGGAAATCACGAAGCCTGAAACCATCTTGGTTCCCTTCCGAACACAATACCCTTGGGTTCCCACGCGCCCAGGCTCCAAGTTAGACACCAAAAGCATCTACTCCGGGCAGCCAAGTGGCAACCATCTAGCCTGACATGTTCCCGCGCACACACGGTCCCCCCGGGGGGCTCACTCAGCCAATTCACTGCTGACACCCGCATCTCCACCTGCCCACCCTTCCCCTCCTCCCCGAGGATGAAGGGAGGCTGAAACTTCTCCACTTGCACCCTGAGGTCAAGCCTGCCCACCTGGGGGCACCTCAGTCCTAGCTGCTGCCTCCTGCTCCTGTCGGAGCCACGGGAAGGGTTGGGAACTAGAAGAAAATGAACGCGCTTCGAAAGGATGAAGATTCAGCTAGAGAAGGACGCAAGTCACGAAGCTACAGCGAGGGGCAGGTGCTGTGACTTAATTCCCCAGCGGCCATCGCTGTCAGCTCTGACTTCATTGCACTTCAGCCCTTTCTCCGTGCGTACCGATCGGCCCCCCGACTCCGTGCCAGCGGCATTCTTTAGGGCAAGCCTCGAGAGCAAGCTTGAACGCTAAGCTGGCAAGCTAGCAGCCACTCCCTGCACATCCTGACAGCGGGCTTGGGCACAAGATCTTGCCAAGTGGATGGAGTCAGAGTTACACAGAGAGGGGGAGGCTGGGCCCTTTTTTAAAATATATTTTTACTAGTGGCCCGGTGCACGAAATTCATGCGCATTAAAAGGGGATTAATTAGAGGAAATAAATTAATATTGCTATTTGCCCTTTCTCTATAATAGAAGTGTCAGAGATGAAAGAAGATTACTAAAATGTATATGAAAACCTTCCTCCTGTCAGAGTCTGGGGCACGCCACGAGACCCAGAGTCAAGTCCCCGCCCACCCATATGCACCTCAAAATCGAGTAAGAGCCAGACCTGGCTGGCCCCCTGCATTGGGCTAGATCCAGACCCGACCAGTCCCACCCTTGTCAAGCCCTGCCGGACAGGGGGCGTACCCTTAGGTCCCCTGGCCTGGCACCAGGATGGGGGGTGTGACCTGAGGTCCCCTAGCCCAGCACCAGGACAGGAAGTGGACCTTGAGGTCCCCCGTCAAGCCTCGCTGGGTGGGGAGTGCGGCCTGAGATTCCCCTGTCAAACTCTGCCGGGCAGAGGGCGTGGCCTCAGGTCCCCCAGCCTGGCACTGGGGCAGGGGGCGAGGCCTGAGGTCCCCTGTCAAGCCCCATGGGAGCGGGGGAGGGTGTAGCCTCAGGTCCCTGCTGATTGCTCATTAAGACTCCTTAAGGGAACTTGGCCTCCGCTGTGGGTGCAGCCATCTTTGTGACAGAGTGATGGTCAATTAGCATATTCCCTCTTTATGAGATAGGATTGCCTGGCAAGTGTGGCTCAGTGGCTGAGCATCAACCTATGAACCAGGAGGTCATTATTCAATTCCTGGTCAAGGCACATGCCTGGGTTGTGGGCTCCATCCCCAGTGGGGGGCCATGCAGGAGGCAGTCAATCGACGTTTCTCTCTCTCCCTCCCCCTTCTTTTCTGTCTCAAAATCAATAAAAATATTGATGTCAGAGTGGAAGGGAGAGGGAGAGAGAGATAGAAACATCAATGATGAGAGAGAACCATCCATCAGCTGCCTCCGGCACGCCCCCTACCACGGATGGGGATTGAGCCGGCAACCGGAGCTTGTGCCCTGACCTGGAATCAAGCCAGCGACCTCTGGGTACGTGGAACCAACGGCGCCACGCCTGCCAGGGTGCCTCTGCTGCTTTCACTTGCACCATCAGCCAAGAGGGATCTGATGTCTCCGCAGCACAGATCGCAACATCCAGCCCCTGCTCTGATGAACGCCAAAAGCCAGGGCCAGGCATCCACGGCGCAGGTGTTAATGGTGGCAGAGAGGACACGGTCCTGGGTCAGCGCTCATGAGGGGCCTCCTAATCCTCCAGGCCCCGATGAGGCCCACGCTGTCCTTTCCCGGGGACCACCTCTCGCCGGGAGCAGCTCCTTCTTGCAGCAGAAGCATGCTCACTGGACGTAGCAAGCACCACCGTTCTACCGTAGCCGAGCTATTGTACGTTTTCCCCTCTGATCACAAGCCAGTGCTTCCTCTCACTGATAAACAGCCCCGCAAGCATTTACTACATGAGGAACAGGAGGGCACAGATGAAAGAGAAAGAGCAGCGGCGGCTGAAAAGAACTGAGTAAGAGGGAAGCTAGCTAGATTCTTTTAAAAGATTGAGGGGACAAATGTTTCCCTGAGGTTCAGAATTCTTCCGCATCATTACAAACCACGTCAGCAAATAATAACATGTTTGAATTCCTTTTCTGTTGCGCTTCCTGAATGAGGAAAACAGTGGCCCGCAATCTGCACCCCAGTGAGGCTGGCGTTCGGCTCTACCCCATCGTGTTACGGAGATGCTTCCAGGTGAGGGTTATAATTTTGTCATAAACGTAATTACACTCCTAAAAGTTCAGGAGAAAGGCTTCCCTAATACACGAAGCTAAAATCAAGGGCAGACAGCAAAATAAGGCGGATACAAAGCCGCACCCGCCTTGCATTGCGCGCTATGCAAATCAGGGAGGCGGAACGAGGCTGGTTCTCATCGCCTGAATCTCTCGGGGTTCTGTAAGGTCTCCCCGTCACAAGGTCATGTCTGTGTGAGGGCAGACTGTCTTCAGGCACTTTGACCAAAGCAAATACGGCAGCCGGCGGAATGCGGAGGCATCGGGAGCGCAGCTGTGTCTAGGAAGCCAGACGTTAAAGAGACACAAGAACGCAAGCCCGCACCACCCTTCTTACTAAATACTTCGGTTTGGGAAATATTTTTTTCACACACACACACACACAAAAAATACTTATATTAATATATAATGGGCTTATTCTTAAGTGAATTAATAAATATGTTGCTTTAATTTTCCCAAGTTTAATTTCTAATAGGCTAACTTTTGATAAAACTAACCCTCGTAAACAAAACCGCTCTGGGGTCCTCAATTTTTAAGAGTTTTAATAAACTATAAACTAATTAGCAAAATCCTATAATACTGCCAGGATTCCTTTAGCAAGCCATGAACTGCATGAAAATGTAACTAGCTTTCTACAAGTATAAAGTGCCCGGCAGCCTTCCGAACTGCCAGGGGAAAGACAACTCGGCATTGGACACACGGGTTTAAATACCGGTTTCGCCACGTATTAGCCGTGTGGGTCCCTATTATCCTCCCACCAACATGACAAACTCAGCTGTGGGGCTAGCAAAACTGAAATGATCGCCTGTCACCAGCATTCCCCAACGTTGAATTACCCAAGGTAACACGGAGTGGTTTTTATATAATTATATACACGGACTAATTCAGTTTGTCTGGGGGTACGTTTCAAAGCCAGCTCACTGTCCAGTTACGTATGCGCCTAGAGGCCCAGTGCACGGATTCGAGCATGGGTGGGGGGGGTGTCCCTCAGCCCGGCCTGCACCTTTTGCGATCGGGACCCCATCAGGGGAGGTAGCAGTGCCAAAGCGGCAGGTGACTGGGGAGGAGCCTGAGCTGGGGCCAGGCGTCGTGATGCCGCTCATCCTGGCACCGCTGCACCTGCCGCCATGGCTGCCGGGGAGCGCTGCCCCAGAGGAGGGAGAGGCTCCCGCCACCGCAGCTGCGCTCGTCAGCCGTGATGCCGGCTTCTGGCTGAGCAGCGCTCCCCCTGTGGGAGTGCACTGACCACCCGGGGGGCAGCTCCTGCGTTGAGCGTCTGCCCCCTGGTGGTCAGAGTGAGTCAGAGCAACCGGGTTGACCAGTCGTTCCTGTCAAGTGGTCGCTGAGGCTTTTACATATATAGACAGTAGCCACCGCAGCATACGTGGGTATGGCCGAAGCCATCACAAAGTGTGCCCTGAAAGATGTGTCTTGTTTGATGGAGTCTCCACAAAACGCTTGTTCACCTGCCTGCACCCACGCAGAGTTCTCCGGAGCCCCTTGGCGTTGCCTAGGTTACACCCCTGCTTTCAGCGAAGGCCTGGTCCTCTCCCAGTGCAGCTGGGACACTCATCTCAGGGCAGAACGTCAGTGACATCACAGCCTGGCCGTCAGGCACCCGGAGCCCAGAAACTTCCTCTCTGAGACTCACAGCACAAGAACACCCCCCGCCCCCCGAGCAGGGTCTCGATTCCCTTTGTCATCTAAACTTCCCAAAAAGTCTCGTTGAGGAAGGCTGGGGTCTGAGAAAGCTACTCGGAAGCTAGAGCCTTCGATTTTTCTCCCTCCCAAAAGCCCAAGAGAATTTTCGAGAATTCTACCATCACGCTTTTTCAGCTGGCATCTGAAATTTTTCATCGCAAGTGTAAACGGTTGCAAAGGACATCACTTCCGTATGTTGTAAACATTCTCGTTCTGGAAAAACTGTTACCTCCCTCTTTACAGGGAACCAAAGGGATGTAAATTCACAGCAAGTGACAGACACCGTCACCCACTTTTAAACGTACAGTATTTAAGACTAAGGCATTTTACCTGGTTCACGTTTTCCGTGTGAACTCATTTACATTCACGTCCACACGGAATTTTACCTTAAAGTAACGTATTTCTATTTCTGAACTATTTTACTGATTGCCCCATCATAGTTCCCTACACTAAAAAAATTTATTTTCAAACCTCACACCTGACCGCTGAACTTATTTCAGTTCCTAAGACTATACAATTCAAAGTAAAAATATATACTAGAAATGTATTTCTTAATGCAATGGAGGAAGCAGTATTTTTTTTTTAATTTTATTTTTTTTTATTGTTTTAAGTATTACAAATAGTAGTACATATGTCTCCTTTTTTTTCCCCCTTGATCTCCCCCCGACTTCCCCTACCCCCCAGGACATGCCTTCACCTGCCCACCCTGCCCCCCCGCCCCAGTGTCTTATATCCGTTGGTTGTGCTTACATGCAAGCATACAAGTCCTTCGGTTGGTCTCTTACAGCCCCCCTCGCCCAACCTCCCCTGTCTTCCCAATGTAGTTTGACAGTCTGTTCAATGCTTCTTTGCCTCTGTATCTTTTTCCCACCATTTCTTTCCTTTAAAAAGTTTTGCCTTTGCAGACTGGAAATAAACATATAATAACAAAACAAGACAAAACAAAAAAATGTTTGAGTCCCAATTTCAATGTCCAACAGTTCCTTATGTGTACATGTCAGCATTGATAGCTGGATGGTGGGTAGGAAGCAGTATTTTTTTTTAATTTTTCCAAGGCCACTAAGTATGACTTAAAGCTACCACGAGACAAGGTTCCACATGCATTATTCTATCCTCATTTTCTCTTTACGAAAGGACTGAAACGGTTCACCTAACCACGTGGATGAGAAGGTAAAGACCTGTATCGCAGCTGGTAACTCAATGTCGCCGTCCTACACATCTCCTGGAAACAAAGAATTGGAAGCATCTGAGTTATGGAAATATTGGTTGCCTCGTATGCAGGTCATTCATGGTTTCAAAATCAACGCCGCCGTCTCTGAATGGTCCTCCGCTTCACGCGGGCCTTCTTCCCAGCCCGGGGAAGGCGCCTGGGATCCAGAGGAGTGGCGGCCCGTCTGCCTTTCCTCTCGCCACGTGAGAGGAGGGCGACTGTGCAAGCAGAGACAAAGAGAAAAGCCTGGCCAGTTGGCTCAGTGGTGAGAGCACGAGCCCTCGGACGGAAGGGCCCTCAGCACGAGTCCCCGTCAAGGGCAGGTACCTCGGTGCCGGTTTGTTCCCCAATCGGGGCAAGTATGGGAAGCAGCCAATCAATGTGTTTCTTTCTCTCACACTAATGTCTCTCTCTCTCTCTCTCTCTTCCTCCCCCCCTCCCACTTTCTCTAAAAATCAGTGGGAAAAATAGCCTCAGGTGAGGATTAAACAAAGAACAGAAAACTGCTTGAGAGGGGATTTCTCGGGTGGACCAACTTTAGGAAAGCGTAAGGAAACTGAGGACTTACAAGTTCACTGCGTCAAAATCAGTCCTGTGTTCTGCAAAGCAATCCTGTACCAATTCGACGACCTCAGGGTGAAGGGACACTCCGTCCTTTCACAGCTCTTAGTACCACAAACTCTGTTTTCCTCTCCAGTCTCATCTCTCGGCTGCACACACACACACACAAACACACACACACTCACACAGTCATTCACACACAGTCACTCACACACAGTCACACTCTCACACACATACACACACACACACTCACACACACACACACACACTCAAACACACACTCACACACACTAACACTCACACACACACACTCACACAGTCACTCATACACACACACACAGTCACACTCACACACATACACACACACACTCACACACACACAAACACACACACGCTCACTCAAACACACACACTCACACACACACTAACACACACACACTCACACACACACATACACACACAGTCACTCATACACACACACACAGTCACACTCTCACACTCACACACACACACACTCACACACACTCACACATACACTCACACACAGTCATTCACACACACACTCACACTCACACTCACACACACACACTCACACACTCTCACATTCACACACACTCACACATACACACACACAGTCACACTCACACACACACTCATACACACACTCACACACACACACTCACACACACTCACACACACACTCATACACACACACACACACACTTTCACACACACACACACTCACAAACACACACACACACACAGCAACCAGCGCCCGTTCACAGGACGCAATCATATGAGATCTCCTCTTATTTACTGTAAAACTACTGATGCTGGCACACTCCTCACAGCAGTAAATATGCTCTAAATCCTTGCCACGCCACACGGGGTCCTCCACAGAACAACGTAAGTACCAGCTGTCCAGCTGTGACCCGGTTAGCAAGGCAGGATCTGGGGCCCCATCCCAACCTGCCGAGTCAGAACTTGATTTAACAAAATCCCCAGGAGATGCATATGTGGACAAGCAGGCGAGCACTGGCGTACGAAGGAGAGAAATACTTTTGGAAATGTAATGTCAAGAAAACACTTGTCTCTTGAAGAAAGAATGTTCCCCCTTTCTGACCCCAAGGACTGGGCAGCCTCGTGTTCCCTCTGTGTGCGCCGTGCTAGCCCCGGCCAGCTCACTGCCGAAGACCACAGGACCAAGCTCCTTGCCCTGGGCTCCCGCAGGTCCTTCCCCTCACCCTGTCCTCTCCACAGCCGCAGGAGGGGATGTAGGTGACAAAGCTGACCACGCACTCCACCTAAAATCCCGTCAAGGAGTCCCCAACTTCAGAATAAAATGCAAGCATGTGAGGGCCTGACCGCCTGGCCCCTCTTTCCCCCTCGCCTCTGCACCGCCTTCCATTCCCTGCCATCATCATTCTTTTAGCTCCGCCCACACCATGTGGCAACTGCCCCTCATGCTGCCCCTTCCCAGAATCCCTTGCCCTCTTTATCACCTGCTCATTCTTACTTGTCCCTCAAGGGCCACCTTGGGCATCTCCTCCAGGCGGCTTTCATCACACACACACACACACACACACACAAACACACAAACGGGGCAATGTTTATTTTCTTTGTGTCCCCACAGAACGTATAACTTTATATTCAAATAATGTCTTCCTAAATAGACAATAAAATTAACGGCATAAAGCAGGTGATGAATACAGAATCAGACTGAACAAAATAAAATTTAATTCTTAACCATGAAAACGGGAGCAGCTCTTACACCTGGCATACCTGCTTCTCCTGTGCTCTTTCACGTTTGCTGTTTTCATGTCCTCTGATAGTTCTCATGTTTGTTTGTTTTTTAATATCTACCTCGATTCCTCTTCTGCAAATAGGCAGAGTATAGGTACATATACAGAACATGGCTATGCAACTTTGCTGAAAGGACATAGTTTCTTTTTAGATATACACGAGGGGCCCAGTGCACAGGTTCGTGCAACTTGAAAGGAACTGTGGGCCAAGAGGCTGAGGTAGGCACGGGGCGGGTCTCAGCCCATCTTCCGCGCCCCCACTGGGCCCCTCCCACTGTGGTCCCTGGTCCCGTCTGCCAGCAGCCCCGCTCCTGCTGCCTTCGCTCCCATACGCTGACAGCGCAGGCCCCACTCATACCTGCTGACAGCATGGAGTGATTGGACAGGCGCCGGCCATGGGTGTGAGCGGGGCCAGCGCTGGCAGAGGGTGCAAGCACCAGGCAGGACCATGGCGCGTGGGAGCAAAGAATTTTCAGGAACCACCAGAGGCTCACCCCAATGACAGCGACCAGTGCCCCGCCTTGGTGCCCCCGCTCACCTGCTCCACCATCCCACCGCAGCCAACACCCGCCATGTTCCACACGTGGCCCCTGGTGATCAGCGCACGTCATAGGGACCAGTTGTTCGGCTGTTCCGCCGTTTGCTCTCTTTGCATATTAGCCTTTTATTATAGAGGACTAGTGGCCCGGTGCATGAATTCACGCACATGGAAAGGATATTAATTAGAAGAAATATTTTAAAATTGCTATCCACCCTTTCTCTATAATCAAAGTGTCAACCAAATTCATGACTGACAATGACAGATCAAAACACGTGTGCAGTTGGTGCCAGCGGGAGCTTTATATGTATCACACATGCATGAGTCACCTTAGCCTTTTATAGATATAGAACAAACCTGCTTAATTAGACCTGCTTTCTGATGTAGCTAAACGTTTTCCAGCCCAGTGAAGCACCCCAAATTCCCTTTCAGGTAATTGTCAGCAACACAGCAGTAAATACCAACACAAAGCAGATTATTATTGTAGATCACACAGGGAGAACAAAGGGTACAATATATAACTGTAGCAGTGTTTGACTATATTCTGTGCAGTGAGAAAACCTGAAGTCATTTCAAGGTCCACCATTTCTTACTTCTTTTCAGTTGGGTCAGGTTTCTAAGCTTTCTAAATCTGTTTTCTGGCTAATGAAAGGAAAATAGGATTCCAGAGAGTCTCCTCTCTACCTACTCCAGGACTTCTGTGAGGATCAAATGAGATGAGGCACGGGAAAACGCTTCACAGACATTTGGTTAAAGTGTCAAATGTTTCCACCTGGCTATAAAGCAAGTTGTGTTCCTGGGCTGAAGAAACTGCAAGGAGGCTAGTTGCTAGGGAGAGGAAGCCAGGCGTTGCTACATGATGTCATTACCCAGTCGGACACTTAGCATATTAGCCTTTTATATATATAGATATTTTTATTGATTTCAGAGAGGAAGAGAGAGGGAGAGAGAGAGAGAAATATCCATGATGAGAGAGAATCATTAATCAGCTGCCTCCTGCATGCACTCTGGGTTAACGAGCCCACAAACCCAGCATGTACCCTGACCAGGAATCAAATGGTGACCTCCTGGTTCACAGGTCGACGCTCAACCATGGCGCCATACCAGCCGGGCTCAGCCAGTTTCTTTATATGAATGAAATCCTAATTACAAGGTCATGTTAGCTCAGTCGTTATCAAATTAGGGATGCGTTTGGAGTATTTTGTATCAACTATAAGCATTTTCTACAGGGTGATTATTTATTTTTATTAAAATAACATCCAATATAGCAAAAATCCGAGTGGTTACAGCGTGAACCCATCAGGAAATGCCTAGAGAAGTAAGGTAAACATTAAATGAGAAGGTCCCCGCCGTTCGGCTCTGAGCCTGTATATTTAATTCAGTGTCACGTTCACACCCTGGGGCAGCTTTTGCAAGTCCCCAGACTCGTAGCTTCCGTAGGGGAAGCACAGTCAGGGCTCATTTGAACCCGCGCGGCTTCCGAAACAACCTGGTGTCATGCGTGTTTAATTTGCTGAAAATCTTTTCGCCTTATCCTCTTCCACAAGCCCGCATCCCTGCGCCCTACGTCACCTGCTGTGACAGGTGTCATCACTAATCCCACACGGGGCCATGTCCGTCCACACAGCCCCGCTGCGGGAGGCCCTGCATCAGGAGGCTCAGGGCGGCTGTTCCCACAACCCAGCCAGGACCATTCACAAGGCGGAGAGGCTGACAGCGTCACGGGGTGTGAAGGATGCCCCTTACCGGGAGTCAGAGAAGCTCAGTAAATAACCCGTTAGCTGGAGGCGGGAGGGAGGACACACTCAGCCACGGGCCCGCACCCACAACTCATCAGTGAGAATAGTGGCGAGCCCGCCCAAGCATGCCAGGTTTCCACGCCGCTCCTCACCAGGAAGAATCACGGCCCCCTGGAGACACAGCGATGCCAGGCTGGCCACAGATGAGCCGGGGACTTCGTTACCCCAGAAAGGAAGGCCAGCGCAGTGAGCAGGCACGGCACAGGGCTCAGAGCCGGCAGTGATGGGGGAACAGGACACCAATACAGCTAGAAGGAAGGGGGGGGCACGGGGCAGAGGCTGGAGCTGATAGAAGCAGAGTCCCTGAGGGCGCCATCACCATGCAGCGACCACAATACACCTGTTGCCAGCGGGAATGATCAGCAGCTGCTGAAGCCAGGGGAGCAAGGTCAGGCAGGCACACACTGCACGGGGTCTCCCGATGCCTCCCCAGGGACTGCTCACCTGGAACCGCTGGGGAGACTGGACAGCACCTGGGCCAGGGGGCAGAGAGTGCTCCCAGGTGAGCCAGCGGTCTCAATCTCCACCACCAGTGGACCCCACACTTCAAAATGCTGAGTGTGCTGTCCCGAAAAGGCGGACTCCGTTTGATACACAGAGGCTCCGGGGCCGTGTGACCACTAAGGGCGGATGAAGTGGCCATGTGTCACCCTGCCGCCACCCGGCATCCAGCCCTGCTCTCCATCACCCTGACTCCCTCCCGGGGAACGTCCCCCTCCACGGGCGGCCCTGGTGCAGGCACACACCCAAAGGTACATGCTCCGACTCTGGACACCAGAGCCATCCCTTGCAGGCTGCTTCCAGAAGCCTCCTGCTTGCTCCCTGCTCCAGGCTGGAGAGCACAAGAGCCAGGCCCAGTCCATCACACAGGCCCTGGGAGTCCATGCACAAGCTGAAGACGTGGTTAGACTTGAGACTCATGTCAGTGGCGGGGCCTGGCAATGTTTGTTCCGTGTTCCTGCGACCTGCGGACTGACTGGTTCTTCTCTGTTCCAAGCACAACTCTGCAGGCCCCTCCCATCACTGGAGCCCTCCCATCGCAGGGCCCCTCCCATCCCCCTGTCCCTTTATCCCTCTCCCCCAAAGCCCCCCCATCCCAGGCACCTCTCATAAATGCTCTTCTTGCTTTTTGGCCAGAGTCTGTTTTCTTTCCCAGCAAAAGCAACTCCCATACAGGTGACAGCTGTATGGGAGGGAATATCTATAATAATAAAAGCGCAATATGCTAATTAGACCGGACAGCCGAACGACCTTCCAGACGTCCTTCCGGACGACCTTACAGACGAAACCGGGGCTGTGATGGCCGCCATGGCTGTGAGGGCCGAGCACCTTGCACGAATTTCATGCATCGGGCCTCTAGTCAAGACACCAGGGGGTAGCCTGGTATCCTTGCATTCAGCATTTCTTCCATGACTTTCCCGTCTCCGTTGGTTTGATGTCACGGAGATCACGCAGGTGGAGAACTGAAGCATGGAGATGCGTGCGGCTCCCCCAGCTGCGTTCGGCCTGAAGGCAGCTCAGGCCGCTGTTCCATCTTCCTCCTCCCTCACCTCTAAGGAGGTGGCTCATACCGCGAGGTCGCTTGCACTCCTAACATATCATGTCGTGTAGAGAGGCGATTCCTAATAATGATACCAGTAACATACACCTTGTTTCAAGAAATGGACACACGGATGATTGTTGAATTTAGTATTTCCCATTCTCCTTTAATATTGTTGTTCATACATATCAGATCGCATGGCAGTTTCTAGCATGACAGATAAACAGAAATCAAATCCCTTCAGACCGTTTCCCTCAGAAAGTGACATCACTGTCTCAGAAGATTTATCCCCAAGTAAAAGTTTCAAATTTACTATCCAGTAAATGCCATTATATTTATAAGATCCGCAGGCAAAGCAATGCATCTTCAATAGATTTCTACATTTTATGCTATCACATTTTCCTGAAATGTGCTTTTCTTCATGTTTTCAAATGTGGTATAAATACCAGCCTTGCATACAAGTTTCAAGTCCAAGAGAACGAATCATTTCTTTCAAAAGTCATTGATGAGTTTGGCAGACATGACTTGCTAAAATGGCATACAATGGATTGGTGCACTCACCCCGGAATATGCCCACAGCAACATGAGGGGTCAATTTTCCTACGAGATCTGAAGTTACTAGTGGGGCCGTCAGCCAACATTCTTCCAACTGGCATTACCCATCCCTTGGCGAGAATCTAAATAGCCGTCAGGAGGTCATGTCAGGAGGTCAGGGAGAGTTTTAATATTGAAACCAAGACAGCCACAGAAGACTACTCTGAATTCTTTAAAAGCAAAAAAGCAGCCCTGGCCGGTTTGCCTCAGTGAATCGAGTGTCAGCCTGCGGACTGAAGGGTCCTGGGTTTGATTCCGGTCAAGGGCACGTACCTAGGTTGCAGGCTTGATCCCTGGCCCTGGTCAGGGTGTGTGCGGGAGGCAACCAATCGATGTGTCTCTCTCACATCGATTCTCTCTGTCCCCCTCCCTTCCGCTGTCTCTAAAAAACCAATGGAAAACTATCCTTGGGTGAGGATTAACAACAACAAGACGAAAAAGCAAAGCCATCCTCAGAAGGCGATTCAAACCAAGGAGATTAATAACCATGAAATCAGATCTCCAAGAAGAGCGATTCAACATGCACATGGATCAAGCCCTCTCCGTATGCAAAATGCTATGAAAATGAATAAATAAAATGCTATGAGATGCTGTCCCTCTTGAAAGCTCTGTTGCCTCGGACCTGAGCTTGTACACACTATTTGTCACTCCCTCTCCACATAGCAAGTGCCCTCCATCATGTCAGTCACTATGCTAAGTTCTGGGGTAGCAGAGAGCAGTAAGAATTGGTTCGTGGCTGTAGGGCGTGCAGAGCCATGAAACCAACTCAAGATAATGTGGTACATGCTGGCAAAGAGATGGAACCTCGACTATCCACCAAAGAAGCAATGACTTCTGTTTGGGGGCAGAGAAAAAGCTATAGAGAAGAGGCGACATGTTAAAACATTATAAAAACACTAGAGGCCCAGTGCACAAAATTCGTGCATGGGGGTGGTCCCTCAGCCCAGCGTGCACCCTCTCCAATCTGGGACCCTTGTGGGATCGGGCCTAAACCGGCAGGTAGACATCCCTCTCACAATCTGGGACAACTGGCTCCTAACCACTCGCTTGCCTGCCTGCCTGATCGCCCCCTAACCACTCCCTTGCTGGCCTAATCGCTGCCTAACCACTCCTCTGCCGGCCTGATTGCCCCCAAGTGCCCTCCCCTGCCAGCCTGATTGCCCCCAAATGCCCTCCCCTGCCGGCCTGATTGCCCCCAACTGCCCTCCCCTGCTGGCCTGATTGCCCACTAACTGCTTGCTCCCCCGCACGACCTGATCTCACCCCTAACTGCTTGCTCCCCTGCCGGCCTGATCGCCCCTAACCGCCTCTGCATTGGCCCCCGCCTCTGTGGCTTTGTCCAGAAGGAAGTCGGATGTCTGGAAGATGTCTGGTCAACCCGATCTAATTAGCATATTACCCTTTTATTGGTATAGATTAAAAATATGAATATTAAAACTCGTATCTAGAACGTCACAGCCAGTCATGCCTGAGTTGAAACCCCACTGGCCATGTGACCGGGGGCCAGCTGCCGGGACCCTGGCATTGTGCCCTGGTCCTGCCAATCACTGTTGTCACGTTAGGCTTCAACTTCCTAATCTGTCAGGACCCACGGTCAGGCTCTCAGCTCTTCCACGGCCCCTCCGGTTCTGGCGCAGGTCTGTGTTTTACCTCCAATTACACAAACCCCCATCTCCGCTGGATGCCGTCATGTAGCAAGCACTTCCAGATGGCCTGCTCCCTGCCAGGCACTGTTCTGGGCACACGGGATGTGTCAGGGCACCAAACAGGCCACATTCTCCTGGAAATTACACCACAGATATTTGCTGCAAAGCTTCTAGAAGCCTTTGTTGTCTCCTTGTTCAGCAGGTTGCCCTGTGAGGCTCACCGTGCAGTTAAAAGAGTTCGCCCCGAGGAACCTGAAACCACCATGAATGCTGACACACACACACACACACAGGGGAACGGAGGTGAAGTGGAGACACTCTGCGCTCCATTCACGCTGACTCAGTGTGCCAGGAGCGCCTGACCAAAAAGGGCAGGGTGCTCGTGAGCTCTCCAACACCAGCCCAGGCCCTCAGAGCCAGCCTGTCTTCCTCTCGGAAACCACTGCAGTTCCCTGAGAGCTAGAATATAGCCAAGCTTTATTTAAAGGTAAGCAAAACCAGCCCTGGCCAGTGTTGCTCAGTGGATAGAGCATCGGCCTGCAGACTGAAGGGTCCCGGGTTCAATTCCCGTCAAGGGCATGTACCTTGGTTGCGGGCACATCTCCAGTGGGGGGTGTGCAGGAGGCAGCTGATGGATGTTTCTCTCTCATCAATGTTTCTAACTCTCTATCTCTCCCCCTTCCTCTCTGTAAAAAAATCAAAATATATTTTTTAAAAAGTAAAGATAAGTAAAACCTTTCCGGGGGAAGAAAATACAAACACTGACAAAAACTATGCCTGTGAGCCCTGGGACATCTCTACAACAGCTCTGTGGGCCTCTTTTAATTTCTGTAATAGCTTTTCATCCAAAATATGCATTTATTTTCAAGCCAATAATAATTTTCAAAAAGTAATTGCTTTTCAAATTATTACCAAAATGGTTTCCATTGTTCACAACATAGTTTTCAGAATCAAACACCTATAATCATTTTAATGAGCATGTTTTCTATCTTTATCGTTTATTTTAGAGCTCTAAAAAATTCATAGTCATTCTTTAGGAAGTGTTAAAAAAAAAAAGGTGTAAACACTCATTGTGTTTTCCTAAATGAGCTGAAAATATATGTCCCCAACAAAAACTTGCACGCAAATGTTTATACCAATGGCATTCATAATCGCCAAAACTTAGAAGCAACTAAGATGCCCTCCAGCAGGTGAAGGATAAGTACACTGTGGTCCATCCATCCAGACAGCGGGATGTTATTCAGCGCTAAGGAGAAATGCGCTATGAAGCCATGGAAAGACCTGGAGGAAGCCTAAATGCAGTGGACAAGGGGAAAGGCTGCCTGCTGTACGGGTCCAGCCATATGACCGTCTGGGAAAGGCAAAACTATGGAGACAGTGAAAGCTCGGCAGTTTGCAGGGATCTAAGAGGGGGAGGGAGAGCTGGCGGAACACAGGGGATGTTTAGGGCCCAGTGCACAAAATTCATGCACGGGAGGCCGTGTCCCTTAGCCCGGCCGGCACCCTCTCCAACCTGGGACCCCTGATTGGAATGTCAGTCTCTCCACTCTCTGATCGTCCCACTGGGACGAAGGTGGCATCTCATTGTGATTTTGATTTGCATTTCCCTGGTGGCGAATGATGTTGAGTGTGTTCTATCTGCTGATTGGACGTATGTATATTTTAAAGTAGTAAGATTATGATTTTTTTTTAGACTTCTGTTTTCAGAGAAAACAAACGGTGAAACCTTCACATCTAAGTGGTTAGAGCATCGACCCACGATCCGAAGGGTTGGGTTCCCAGTTGAGGGCACATACCTGGGGTTGCAGGTTCGCTTCCCAGCCCCTGTCAGGGTGCATGCGAGGGGTAACCAATCAATGTGTGTCTCTGCAAAGAACGCTAACGCTGTGAGAGCGGCTCCTTCCCCAGAGACGCCCGGGAGGTGGGGAGCACAGCGCGGACGGCAGGAATCACTGGTCTTACACGAGTGAAACAGATCGGAAGGAACGCCACGAGCAGCCAGAATGCCTCCCCGGCCTCACCTCCTGTGTCCCGCTCACGCGATCACCAACGCACATACACCCACACAAGCGGGTCGAACAGCAAAGCCGGATCAGAGTGACAAGTGTTGGTTTCGGCGGGGTTTCCGTGACTGGGGACAGGGGCCTAAAGTTACCCCATGCTCCTTCCAGAGGATTAAGTGACTGACCCCCAAGTACTTAAAGGGGACGTGAATGAGGGGGGGCAGGGGAGGAGACTCTAAAGGAAGAGGGAGGTCACACGCCCCCCGCCCAGTGGGTGGTTGTTGAGTGACCATTTCGTAAATTTAACTGAAAATGTAATTCGGGGAAAGGAAAACTAACACATTTTCTATGGAAAGGAAAAGTAATGGGAGATGGACAAAGAAGTTACCATCGGGAGGCCGGGGGCGGGGGGGGGGGGTGGTGCATGAGGAAGTACGGGCTGGGGTTGTTTGGAGACCTGGGTGAGATGATGCTTGTAAATTACACTGGGCACGCGGCAAGCCGTAAAAATACTGAACTGGAGAAACGCACCAAGGAGAGCAAACGGCCTTCCAGGCCTCCAAGGAAGGGGGAGCAGGAGAGGCCATGCCCCCAGGCCCCGGGAACCTGCTCGGGGGTAGGGATCATCCCATGTCGGCTCCCGACCCTTCTCCTCACGAGCGTTGCTAATGCTCTCAGCCCCCACGGCAGACAGGCTGCCCAGTGCACTTAGGAACGGAAGGAAGTGCCTCCGGGCTGGAGCGTGAGGCTGGGAGGCGCTCTAATGGCAAAAGAGAGAAACAAGCGAAGACTGCATTCCACATAGTTTGTGCCAAATGAACTTCTCTGACTTCTCTGCGGAGGAAGGTACCTGCCCCCGGGCAGGAACAGAAACCTGGGGAAATACATCAGCCATGGACAGGAACCCGTTTTCAAGTTAAGGGACTCACCGAGACAAGAATGGCTTGTGCTTTAAAAACAACTGGTTGGCCAGCCCCGGTGGCACAGGCCCTGCTCGCTGGCTTGATCCCCAGCAGGGGGCGTGCAGGAGGCAGCCAGTCAGTGATGTTCCTCTCTCTCATTGATGTTTCTAGCTCTCTGTCCCCCACTCCCTTCCTCTCCCTAAAAATCAATAAAAACGTATTTTTTTAAAAAAAGAAAAACACTTTTAATCAAATCAAAGTTAAAAAAAATGCTTTCTTTTTCCAACCTTTCCATCACCACTTATCCCCCTCTATACCCTGTTGTCCATGTCCATGAGTTCTCTCTTACCCGCCCCCTGCACCCCCAAACTGTCAGCCCAAACTATGAGTCTGTCTCTCCTTTGCTGGGTAGTTCAGTGTGTTCACTGAAGCCCACCTGCTTCTTTAATCATGAAGGAAAGTATGGCGCGCCCCTCTCTCTGATTCGAGGCTTGCTCCCACGCTTCAGCCTTCAGTAAGGACCCCCTCCTGAGAGACCACACCCTCCTCGGGGCCTGCAGGGCCCTCGGAGAGCCGGCCTCTGCCCAAGCCCACACCAGCTCTCCCAAATGTGCTCACATGCTCCAGCGACGGTGCCAGTCCCGGGAGCCCATAAATGAACCTTGAAAAATGCAAACTGGTAACCTGGTGACCACACGTTTGCATGAATCAAGTGAACGCTCCCGTAACAGATTCACCTCTGACCTCTGTAACCTCTCTGGTATGGCTCATGCTGAAGCTGGTAAGTTCCTGGACCAGGCTGACGACAGTAAGACAATGAATGGGGGGAGGGGGAAATGACATCCCAGGAGAATGGCCAACAAAAGCTGAGAACTCAGTGGTAGGAGCGGTTCTCGGGGGAAATCCAGCGTTAGAAAACAAAATGCCAGGACTTCATTCTACAAGATGACCGGCCCCGCCATCACTGCCCTCAGACGGAACCCTCCCCCGCCCCGGCGCACATGCCTGGCCTCAGGCTCCCGCCGCTCTCACTGTCACTGAGGCCAGAAAGCCCCCCACGGCTCTCGCCAAGCGAGAACCTGAGGACAGCCCAGCCCGGAGAGCCCAACAAGTAAAGACGCAAGTAAAACGGCTTTGATCACAAATCAAAAGCTGATAGGGACGGAACACGCGTCTGGCCCTTTAAGAGGACCCTCTCCCAGCCTGACAACCCCAGGAGAAAGCAGGTGTGGGTCACGGAGCAGGCACGGGAGGCAGCACCTGATGTCAGTGGAAGCCATTGTCCTAACCCAGGGGTCAGCAAACTCATCCGTCCACAGAGCCAAGTATCTGCAGGACGACAATTGCAATTTCTCTGGAGAGCCACATTTTTTAAACGTAAACTTCTTCTAACGCCACTTCTTCAAAATAGACTCACCCAGGCCATGGTATTTTGTGGAAGAGCCACCCTCAAGGGGCCAAAGAGCCGCAGTTTGCCGACCACAAAGAGGGACTATGCTAATTGACCATCACGCCATCACAAAGATGGCTGCACCCACAGCTGAGGCCAAGTTCCCATAAGGAGCCTTAACGAGCAATCAGCAGGGACCTGAGGCTATGCCCTCCCTCACCCCCGTAGGGTTTGACAGGGGACGTCAGGCCACATTCCCCACCTGGCAGGACTGGACGGGGGACCTGAGACTGCACCCCCTCCCAGTGCTAGGCCAGGGGACCTGAGGCTGCGCCCCCCCACCTGGAGGGGCTTGACAGGAGACCTAATGGCCAAGCCCCCCAACCAGCAGGGCTTGACAGGGAACCTCAGGCTGCACCCCCCACCCAGCAGGGCTTGACAGGGGACCTCAGGCTGGGGGACCTCAGGCCGCACCTCCCGCCTTGGCACCAGGTCGGGGGACCTGAGGCTGCCCGCTCCTGCCTGGCTGGGCTTGACTGTGCCCCCCACCCAGTGGGGCTTGACAGGGGACCTCAAAGTGCACCCCCAGTGCTGGGTTGGGAAAACTCAGGCTGCACTCCCTGCCCAGTGGGGCTTGATGGGGGACCTGAGGCTGTGCCCCCCTGCTGGTGGGGCTTGATGGGGGACCTCAGGCCATGACCCCCACCCAGTGGGGCTTGACGGGAGACCTCAAGGCACATCCCCTGCCCCGGTCTGGGCTAGGGGACCTCAGGCCATGCTCCCCATCCTGGCGCTGGGCCAGAGGACCTGAGGCTATGCCTCCTGCCTGGCAGGGCTTGACAAGGGTGAGACTGGCCGGGTCTGGGCCTCACACGATTTTGAGGCACATGTGGGTGGGCGGGGACTTGACTCTGGGTCCCATGGTGCGCCCCAGACTCTGACAGGAGGAAGGTTTTCATATACATTTTACTAATTTTCTTTCATCTCTGACACTTCCATTATAGAGAAAGAGCAAATAGCAATATTAAATTATTTCCTCTAATTAATCCCCTTTTAATGTGCACAAATTTCATGCACCGGGCCGCTAGTATTGTTTATAAACTTCTTACACACCATCGGAGGGAAACTAGACTTCTGTTTTCAGAGAAAAGAAACGGTGAAACCTTCACATCAGATATGCAGAGATGATGTCAGCATCCACCAAGAAGCCTGGCCATTTCAGCTCACGCTTAAAGTTCTCCCGGGTCTGCCTCCTCCCCAGCAGGGGGCACGCAGCAGAGGGCCCATCGCAGAGCAGGTGCCGGCTCCCCTCCCCAGGAGGTGCCGGGCAAGGATTCTGAGCTAAGGGGTGAACTCAGCAGGACTCCCAGGATGGAGACCACAGACCCCAGGAAGTCGGCTGTTGAGAGCTGCTACAGAGAGCACAGACGGATCCCATGATAAAAGCTACCGAGGAAAAGCATCAAACAAAATAATCGCCAGGAGGGGTAGGGAGGCCTCGCATCCCACTGGCGTGAGGTGCCGTTTCCCGGCCTGGTACTCATCTAGCTCATTCATGAAGTCGAGGGCGGAGCCTGGACACCTGCCATTTCCACAAACAGCCCGGCTGATCCTGGCGCAGGTGGAAAACGCGTCCGATCCTGGCTAACCAATGGGCCTCTGCAAACCTGCGGATGCATTTTCTACATTTGGTGACAGCGACACTGGGTGAACTCTGAGGTCCCTTAGAAACGTGCTTCCCATAGCTTATGGAGGCAGGCAAAACGAAATCACTCCAGCAGCAGCAGCAGCAGCAGCAGCAGCGAGAGGGACACAATAAACTCGAGACCAGGCATGAACACGGGTGCGTGGGAGCGCCGTGCTGAAGAAACCAGCCTCTGGGTTTACAGCGGCCCATGCTCACGTCCTACAGCCCGGACCAGCCCCGGGACCTGGAGAAAAGCACTGACCTTCTCCGGGCCCTATTTTTTAGGGGCGCACTGCGAGGCTCACAGAGAAACGCGGAGGAGGAAAGAAGGAAGATGCATAATGGGAAGGGAACATGGACAAAGCTGACATGTTTTCGTTAAAAGCACAAATTGCGAACATAAAAAAAAAAAATCATAATCGTGCTACTTTAAAATATCCCTATGTCCAATCAGCAGATGGGCCATACTCAACGTCATTAGCCACCGGGGAAATGCAAATCAAGATCGCCATGCGAGGCCACCTTCGCCCCACTGGGACGACCGGAGAGTGGCGAGACGGTCACCCGCCTCCCGACCCTGCTGGGGAGGGTGCGCACTGGCGCGGCCACGTTTCCTCAAAGGCTTACCTCTAAGGGTTACCGGTGATCCGGCAGTTTCCCTCCCAGCCGCCCACGCAGGCGAACTAAAGGCAGCCACTCAAACAAAAACGTGTGCCTGGAGGCTCCGCGCAGCGTCAGTCACAATAGCCAACGGTGGAAGCGACCTGCGTGCCCAGCAACTGCCGAGCAGACAAATGTGGGAGATGCAAGCGCGGGGTATCGTGCAGCCGTAGGAAGGGATCAAGTGCTGATACAGGCCACACCTTGACAAAACTGGAAAACTTCCATGCGGAGCGAAGAAAAACCAGTCACACGGGACCACATACCGCGTAAGTGCATTTACATGAAATATTCAGAATAGTGGTTACCAGGCTCTGGCGGCGGGGGGGGGGGGCTGGGGGGGGCAGTTGTGAGTGATGGCTAAGGGTTTCTCTTTGGGGTAATAAAAAAGTTTTAAAACTGATTGTGCTCATAAATACACAACTCTGATTATACTAAGCCACAGAATTATAGACTTCAGGTGGGTGACAATGGGTTAAGTCTCAATAAAGCTACTTTTAAATACCTATACTAATAAAAGGGTACTATGCTAATTAGACTAGATGGACCAGATGTCCTTCCAGACAAAGCCATGTGGTGGGGGCCAAGGCAGAGGCGGTTAGGGGTGATCAGGCAGGCAGGCAGAGTGGTTAGGGGCAAGCAGGCAGACAGGCAGGTGAGTAGTTAGGAGCCAGTGGTCCTGGATCGTGAGAGGGATGTCCGACTGCCGGTGGGATCGGGCCTAAACCAGCAGCTGGACATCCCCCGAGGGGTCCCGGATTGGAGAGGGTGCAGGCCGGGCTGAGGGACCCCTCCCATGCATGAATTTCATGCACCGGGCCTCTGGTATACATAATAAGGAGAGCATCCCTCTGTGGTGGAACTCTGCAAGGCTCTCTGTGCCCACACCCTTTCATTTGTGAACAGTCTGGAAGGGCTGTCACATACCCCACCCTTGTCCCCAAACCCCAGTCTTGCCACAGAGACAGCTAGCTTCTCTTCTGGGCTTCCTGAGGCCAACTTATTCCACTGTGTTGTCAATTCTGTGTGCACCCACACTATCCAATCAATCCTCCCTTTCCTACTTTGATGATGCCTCAATTTTGGTTGCTTGCCATCACAAAATTCTACTTGACATACACTCGAAACTGCTCCAGTCCTTCCTCTAGGGGTAACTCGGCAATCTGCTATAATTTCTAACCCATCTTTCTATGCACATACAGTTACATATCCACATATACAAATATGCCTTAATAGCATAATACTATCTGATATGACTACACCATAAGTAATTTTATCCTTCTTCCATGAATAGTTGTTTCATTTATCCATTTTTCTTTTAAAATCAAGGGGAGTAGGGAGCATCCATCAAAAATATATCAGGTTAAACATACAACAACCATTTCATGGTTGAAAAAATTTTTACATACCCTTATATGGGAAGTCGAAAACTAATTTCTCATTAATTTTTGTTTACAATTTAGTTTGGCAGATAGTGTAGAACAATTATGTCAGAAAATGAGCAAAATTTCCTGACAATCATCTCATACCTGGAAGCCATGCAAATTCAACTCGATGCTATTGAAAGTGTTTCAGTGTGCTGATTACATTGGCCTTAGGTGTCTACAAAAAGTGCACAGCTTGGCTTACTTATCCAGTTAGTCAACAATTTGCAATTGTCACAAATGCAAAAGTAGATAAACAAAATTTTCAGAAAATTAAATATATTTAGGACAAAAAGTCTATGCCTTTCATTATAATAATAAAGTCTACAGTTTCTGGTACTTACTCAGCCTTGTTTACCTCAGTTATTTCTCAAAACAATCCTTTGAGCCCTAGCTGGTTTGGCTCAGCAGATAGAGTGTCAGCCTGCGGACTGAAAGGTCCCAGGTTCGATTCCAGTCAAGGGCATGTGCTCAGGTTGTGGGCTCAATCCCCATAGAGGGTGTGCAGGAGGCAGCCGATCAATGATTCTCTCTCATCATTGATGTTTCTATCTCTCTCTCCCTCTCCTTTCCTCTCTGAAAGAGAGGAAATTAAAAGCAGCAAGAGAGAGAATATTAAAAGCAGCAAGAGAAAAACAGTTAATTACCTACAAGGGAGTACCCATACGACTGTCAGCTGATTTCTCAACAGAAACTATGCAGGCCAGAAGGGAGTGGCAAGAACTATTCAAAGTGATGAACAGCAAGAACCTACAACCAAGATTACTCTACCCAGCAAAGCTATCATTCAGAGTTGAAGGTCAGATAAAGAGCTTCACAGACAAGAAAAAGCTAAAGGAGTTCATCACCACCAAACCAGGATTACATGAAATGCTGAAGGGTATTCTTTAAGAAGAGGAAGAAGAAGAAAAAGGTAAAGATAAAAATTATGAACAACAAAATGACATCAAATACATACCTACCAACAAGTGAATCTAAAAACCAAGTGAATAAAAAATCTGAAGAACAGAATGGACTGGTGAATATAATAGAATCAGGGACATAGAAAGGGAGTGGACTGACGACTCTCAGGGGAAGCAGGTGTGAGGGGTGCAGGAAGAGACTGGACAAAAATCTTACTCCTATGAATGAAGACAGTGGCGGGGAGTAAGGGCATGGGGTGGGGTGGGGAATCAGGTGGAGGGGAGCTATGGGGGAAAAAATAGAGGAACACCTGTAATAATCTGAACAATAAAGATTTATTTTAAAAAAATGAAATCAGTAAAAAATATATTTAAAAAAAAAATCCTTTGAGGGAGGTTCTTGAAACTGTGACTTTAAGGACAAGGATATATAAGGAAACTCGTTTCAACATAGGCTGATTGATATAAACAGGAGTAAAGTTCTGATCACGAAAACATCACCACACTTCTACAGAAAGACCCCAGACACTTCCAATAGCAGACGCTGAAATCAATGCGCGCTGTGCCTGCTTTTGAGAAAGGTGAATAAAAACAGCACGTTAAGTATTTCCCCATCGCTGATTCGGTTCAGGGTCGCGGGTGGCCAGAGCCCACCCCGGCTTCTCAGGACGCCAGGAAGGACCCCACGAAGGACAGGACGCCCTTCCATCACAGGGCCACGCGCACCCGCACCCACGCAGACTGGGACAGTGAGGACACGCCAATGCACCTCAGGTGCACGTCTGATAGACACCGGTCCCTGGAGAGAACCCACAGACGTGAGAACGTGCCAACTCCCCCAGGCAGTGGCCTAGGCCGGGAATCAATTTCTTTTGTTCTCATCAACCTTAGAACGAAACTACGCTGAGCGAAACGAAGTCAGCCCGGGACCTCCCGTAGTTCTAACTGGCAAAGCGGAGCTCTGAAGTCAGGTCTTTCCATCCTTAAAGCTCCTTCCTTCACCAGTAGAACTCTGTGGTATCGTAGCAATGATTGTAAAGGCCGGCTGAAAAGCGGAAGAGTTTTTATAATATTCAATTGCATTAAAACAAAATAGAACCAGATGGATGCATGGAACAGACTGGCAGATGGCAGGGGGGAGGAGGAGACGGGGACTGGATGAAAGAAGGTGAAGGGATTAGCCAGAGAACATATGCGCATAGCCCCTGGACACAGAGGACAGTGAGGTGAGGGCCAGAGGGAGGGGCGGGCCCAGGCGGAAAAAGGGGGACATCTGTAACAGTGTCAACAATTAAAAAGAGAGAGGAAAACATCTATAGCTACAAAAATCCTGCCAGCAGCAAATCAATTTTCTGAATCAGCGCGAAGAGTTAGTAAGCCCGGGTTCATTATGTCTTGGTGCAGGAGGAACCACAGTGTCCGCCCCGTTAGTGCAGTGGTCGGCAAACTGCAGCTGGCGAGCCACATGCGGCTCTTTGGCCCCTTGAGTGTGGCTCTTCCACAAAATACCACGGCCTGGGCGAGTCTATGTTGAAGAAGTGGCATTAGAAGAAGTTTAAGTTTAAAAAATTGGGCTCTCCAAAGGAATTTCAGTCGTTGTGCTGTTGATATTTGGCTCTGTTGACTAATGAGTTTGCCGACCACTGCGTTAGTGCTCTGAGAAAGGTGAAATCTATTCCTTCCAGACGCCTACGTGGCAGGCTTGGGACCTTCACAGACGCAAAGAACAGCTTAGGGCGGCCTCCTAACGGTGTGGTGATCTGCATCCGAAACAGGTACAGGATGCCACAGGATGAAAAGTCACATAAAACACACTATAATTACGACAGACATTGTTACACAGCTCTTCCCATTCTTGTGCATGGCTAATGAAGGTGCTATTTATCGAAGGGCCAATGAGACTGTTTTGAGTCGTATTTACTGGAAGGCTAAGACAGTGGAAGACGAGCCGTTGAGTAACTCAACAAGACGTGACGTGTGTGCACAGTGAGACACGGCCAGAGTGAGAACGGAAACACCCCTGAAAGCTACTCGTGAACCTCACAGGGAAAATCCAGATCAGAGGAGAGAAAGACCACATTCAGTGTCAGCTTCCCACTGAGAGTGACGACGGGCAAAGGGGAATTTATATTCCGGGCCCGGCACGTACCTAACGAGAGAATAGGCATTATACAGCCATTTTCCAGGGTTACAGTTGTTCCAGGTATTTCCGTACAAATCCCCTGTTCCATGGCCAGGCGGGCCTGCCGCCCGTGGAGCGGAATGAAATGTTGATGTTTCACGGAGCCGGTGACAGCCCGTTCACAGTGCGCACGCCGCGGAGAGGACCCGCGCTGCCAGGGCCTGCAAAGGCCGGGCATCTTCTCACGTAAGAATGACAACGTTAACGGCAAAAACAACGGAGCCGGACGGCTTTCGCCTTCAAGGACAGAGCATTCCAGAAATGTCAAGACGGCACCAATTCGCAGTCTCTAAGAAACAACGCCGGTTAACACAGAATCGCGAACTACTGGCCATCAGATAAACAGGAACGCCCGTGCAGATTAAGAAAGGAAAGCAGCAGGTCAGGTCCAGCCTGGGATTGTTAGATGAAATAACATTCACCAACGACTTCCTGGATGAGGGTTTGGTTAAATTTTTTCGAACACGAATAACAAAATTTAGGACTCACACACCCACGTAAGTTTAGGTTAAAAAACAAAATCCGTACCTACACTGCCACTGTGCTCTCCAGAGAATTCAGTATGATGGATGCTCTAAACAAACAGCAAAGATGAATTAGGAGGAGGCAGTCAAAACTGCTCTGTCCAAGACGTTTCTGGCCGGCCAGCGTGGCTCAGGGGTTGAGCGCCAACCTATGGGCCAGGAGGTCACGGTTCAATTCCAGGTCAGGACACACGCCCGGGTTGCGGGCTCCATCCCCAGTAGGGGCGTGCAGGAGGCAGCCAGTCAATGATGTTCTCGCATCATTGACGTTTCTCTCTCTCTCCCCCTCTCTCTCCAAAATCAATAAAAATAACGTGTGTGTTTTTTTTAATTTTCTTTGTTTACTCAAGATAAATTAGCATGAAAGAATTAAATCATTGCTAATTTATTTGTCAAGGAAAAAAATGACCCTTTCTTATTGCACCTAAGTAATTTGAAAGCACTTCCCAGGAATGTGTCTTTTTGTGACCACTTATCCAGCGGCATATTTATTAGTTGTCATCTTAAGGCCCTGTCAGGGGAGCTAAGAAACATTTATAAAGAAACATCTTCTACATTCGAAATGAGATGGCACTTAATCTCTTCAAAGAATCTGAAAGAGCGTATTAGGTATTGATTGGCTGCTGAACAGGCCCGGGCCAGATAAGGATCTCTGTCAAAATAAGAGCCACCTGGTCATGAGGTCCACGCCACACAGACCGACAGGAGCCCTCGGAACGTAGTCACCGCGAAACTGGTCACCGGAGCAAAAGGGAGAGGACTTTGCATTTTTATTGGGAATTTAGCTGCTGCTTATGATTTCGCTTCCTGAGTTAACACAGTGCTATTAAAAAGCAGCAGACTTGTAATCAATACCTCCACATAAGGCTATTCCCCAGGCTCTCTTCCGTGTAAGCACCGGCGTTCTGCAACATGGAAAACACCCAATTAGGCCTTCCTGGACCCATTTAGCTTGTTCAGCTATTGAATATTTTGGCAATAAATATATTCACGCTCTTGAGTGTGTGAGAGAAACATTAGCCCTTTAATTAGCAGTAAAACGGGTCTAGAAACGAGCCATCTGGCTTATGGCGGGCACGCTCTGAGGCGGCATCATGTCATCAGAAATGTTTTAAACTGCCAGGCAGAAGTTGCTCGCCTCAGAGCACTAGCTTAACTCAGCCCAACTTGGCAGAAAGGGACAGAGCCTGTTTCTCTGGAGCGCCGGGGCTGGTCCTAAGTCAAAACCATCACGTTGCGCCCTGCCCTCGCGTGGCTCAGTTGGTGGAACGCCATCCTGTGCACCGAGAGGTCGCCCGTTTGATTCCGGGTCAGGGCACCAGCCCGGGTTGTGGGTTGTGGCCTCCATCCCCAGCAGGGGGCGTGCTGGAGGCAGCTGATGAGTGTTTGTCTCTCGCTGATGAATATGCATAGTTCATGAAAATGATATTCATCTAAAGGCTAATAAGGCTATTTTGCATCGTATTTACTGGATGTCTGAGGCCCTAGGAAAAGAGCTGGTGCTCATGGGAAGACAAGGCGGGGTGGGCTGGAGGCAGGGGTTGAATAACACGGCAAAGAAGATGACACTTGAGCAGACGCCTGACTGGGGAAGGGGCGCGCCGAGGGGTTGGTACCCCACTGGGCACTGCAGCCCAAACCTCGGAGCCCGTTGCTGAGGCTCTTTCGAGCACCACAGGCAAGTCGCCCAGAGCGTCCTGACCAGGGCCCGGCGCATGGTCCCATGCCAAGTGGGTCCCCAGCCAAACAAGGAGACACCCCTGAAAGATGCCAAGGGGTCATCTCCACGGACAGGAGCGAGGACCGTTCCAAACAGAGGGATGCTAAGCTGGAACTGGAGAAGGCCTGGCCTGGCAATTGCTGGTACAGAAGCAAATGCCCAGGTCCCACCTGGTGTCTGGCCCACGAAAGCCACTGCCCTCTGCTCTGAGACCTCGGCGGTCCCGACACAGGGACTGAGCCCCCACGAGAGGAGCTGGTCAGGAGGAGGGGAGAGGCCGCATCTGGTCCTGCACACGGGCCTTCCTCCAAGCCCCGGCCACCTGAGCCCACTCAGCCGCAGCGTGAGCCCAGCCCAGGTCATCAGCCCCCTCCAACCCGAAGGGAAACCGGTGCCAGAAGGTGGGGAAGAAGCAACTCAGCCGACAGCCTACACAACCCGAGGCACCCATCTCCACGCCCAGGACGTCTCCGTCTCCACGATGCTCGGCCCTGTCCCTTGCCCAGTCTCCAGTCTTGATGTGACTTCCCCTTTTGACTCGTACGGGGTCTCCCAAAAACATGGATATGCCCCTCACGGAAGACACACAGTCACCATCTACCTTCACCGCTGTTTGCCCCTGAGGGGAGGTGGGGGTGGGGTCGAGGGGGAGTCAGTGGGGGAAAAGAGGACGTCTGAAGTACTTCCAACAACAAAGCTTTAAAAGGGTAATGATACAGTTGTCGGTGTGAGTAACAACAAAAAATAAAGCTATTTGCGTGGCCTTGAACTTTTAGCTGACAAGTCAGTATACTTTATCATCCAAAAAAAAAAAATAGATATAAAACCACCTCACAAAAAATAGAAGGAAACTCATTCCCAATTCACAAAAGAGGCAAAAGGCAGAGCTCTGAGCAAGGGCACCTGCAGCTCCCGTCTCGCCATCCATTCATGTTCAACTTGACTTTGTTTTTGTACCGCAAGGCCCTTATCCACTAACAGCAGGACATCCCTCTGCCCAGATGAAGGAGCTGACCTCACCAAGGAGCAACGCTGCCAGGCGGACGTCCTGCCAAACACTCCGAGTGTGGTCTCCAGCCTGGGCCCGGGCCTGGTCTCGCCTTGTCTGGAGGGCTGTTTGGGGAGCCGATGGCTCTGCTGACAGCATCCCCCCGGGGCCCGAGGCTGTCTCATGGCAGCGCGGGGCACACTGAGGACAGCAGCGCCAGGCATGCTGAGGACAGCAGCGCCGGTCACACTGAGGATGGCAGCGCTGGGGCAGCGCCGGTCACACTGAGGACGGCAGCGCCGGGGCAGTGCCGGGCACACTGAGGACAGCAGCGCCAGGCATGCTGAGGATGGCAGCGCCGGTCACACTGAGGACAGCAGTGCCGGGCACACTGAGGACAGCAGCGCCAGGCATGCTGAGGATGGCAGCACCGGTCACACTGAGGACGGCAGCGCCGGGGCAGTGCCGGGCATGCTGAGGACAGCAGCGCCGGTCACACTGAGGATGGCAGCGCTGGGGCAGTGCCGGGCACACTGAGGATGGCAGCGCTGGGGCAGTGCCGGGCACACTGAGGACAGCAGCGCCGGTCACACTGAGGATGGCAGCACCGGACACGCTGAGGATGGCAGCACCGGGGCAGTGCTGGGCACGCTGAGGATGGCAGTACCAGGGCAGTGCCGGGCATGCTGAGGACAGCAGCGCCGGTCACACTGAGGATGGCAGCACCGGACACGCTGAGGATGGCAGCGCCAGGGCAGTGCCGGGCACATTGAGGACGGCCGCGGAGGTGATGGAACAGGGAAGGCTCTTCTTACCTCCGGCTCATCTCCTCCCACCGCCGCGCCTCCATTCTCAATTATAACCTCTCAGAGCCACGGGGCCTTTCTGACGAGCTTCGAAGCCATTTCCCCCGGTTCCATCACCAAGTAACACCACTTTGTGGCTTGAAAATAAAAGCACAAAATCACTGGGCTCAAGAGCGCGTCTCCTGATTGCAAACCGATAGACGGGGCGCCACAAAGTGGTTTGGGCTGACAGCGGTCGCTCATGGAGCTGCCAAAACAGAAACCCAAAGGGCAGCAGAGGGAGACGGCCCTCGCAAGATGGGGGTCCCCTATGGGGGGGACCTTTGTATGGGAACGGCCAGCACACCTCCCAGGCGTCCCCGTCCTCCCTGGAACTTGCTGGGCGCCAACCCCCATCAGTCACACCTGGGGTAATGTTTTTAAGGCACTGAAACACTTTTAACTCCCTTTTAACTCCGTGCTGTCTGTTGTGATGGCACCCACCCCAAAGGCCAGCTGCTCTGCAGACTCCCTGCAAACCCCACAGCACTTTGTACCCGGAGGTGGCAACAACGGAGCCCGGGTCCTGGAAGGCTCCGGGCCCGCCCCGCGTGAGGCCGAGGAACCAGCCGCATGGCCTGCAAGGCCAAGAGCGAATCCGCCAGGGGCTGTTCCAGGAGCGCCTCGCCGGGCGGGGCCCCAGGGCTGAGAGGCTGGTGACCTGCACGGGGACTGAGCAAACAGGGAGTGTGCTGAGGACAAGGCAGCCAGGTTCCCTGACGTTGGGGAAGGAAACTGAACATCAAAGGGGGAAGGAAGACTGTGCCCTGATGTTCGGGGCTAGAACTGGAGGTGCCAGTAGAACACGTTTTTTAGAGTTTTTTTTAGACAGATGAGTACACAGACACAGACGAATGCATGTGTGTATATGGGGTGTCTGTATAGAGGGGGGCACGAGGGGGCTTAGAGTCGTTCGTGTGGGCAAGGCATGCAGGTTATGATTATGACAACAGCTTACCTAACGCCAAGGAATGCCACTCAGCACTGCAGACCTCCCTTTGCCCGCCCCCGGACGGTCACGCTAACCTATCCTGTCCCGGTTTCATCCCTGAGAAGACCTAAAAGCAACGCTGTCCCAACAGCAATGCGCACCAAGACGCTCGGGTCTTCCTTCCGGGTGTCATTCTCCACCAAGAAGAACAGAGTCCGCAGCAGTCGGAAGGCTGGGGGCGGGGAGCGTGAGCTGAGGCCAGACCACCCTTCCCCCGGGACAGGCGAGAACACAGCACCACCTCCCTGTGATCTGCTCAGAATACGCCATGGGGAGCCCGGGGTGCGGACACGTCAGGTGCACTCAAATGGAGATGCCGAGTTTGGCCGCACCCTTCCAAAACATCCGGATGGTGGCAGACGAGGCGGATGGTGGCCGATTAGGCGAGAGCAGGAGCGGGTCCAGGCTGAAGACCACACCGGCAGGATAGGAGAGCGCGGGCCTGGGCCCCTCAGAACCATTGTGGGGGCCCCTGGCTGGTGGTGGATGGGTCTGTGCCTTAGTCAAATGTCATCAAGAAGAGTTTCCTATTTGCAAGGTTATAGGGAGGTTATGTGGGAAAACATCCTTATTTTCAGGAAATACTAACGGAGTAAAGAAGTACTAAGGCATCATGTCCACGCCTTTCATTGTCAACCCCCGCACCCCCCCCTCCACCAAAATCTTCAAAATAATAATAACGTGTGAGAGTCAAGGGACAGGGAGGAGAGAGAGAGAACAAAAACCACAATAAGGCGCTTGCCACGCGATGTTCATAACGGGAATCGCTGTAACATAAAAAGTTATTTTAAAAGAACGGTTTGGTCATAAATGTTCCTATACTATGAAGAGAAATCTTAACTTTCTATGAAGGGCCTCCATCTGCTTTGATTTTTTTTAAAAAAAGGTCTCCTGTGGCTAGAGAATCTATAGCCCTCATAATTCTAAGACCACTCAAATGAGAGGTTAAGGGGGCTTTTATCATGAAAATGGCTTAAAAAAAATGTGGACTGTTAATCCTCACGAAACACCTGGCTGATTAAAAGGGAAACATCCTGGGACCCTAACTAGAATAAGGACCAAAAGGCCGGGGTCTCTGCTATTCGCGGAGGAAGGCGACCTGGCGGACAGAGACCTGTGGCCCACAGCCTGCTACGGGGTCAGGCTTCTCACTGCCCTGGCGTGGGGCGTGGGGCGTGGGGCGCGGGGCCAGCAGCCTCCAGCCCAGCCAGCAGCTGCCTGGGCTGCAGAGAGCAGCCAGCCCGCCTGGGCCTGCCGCCCCGGGGGACCTTGCTGACCACAAGGCTGCCTCCGTGGGAGGGCGGGAGGGCGGGAGGGAGGCGGGGCCGTGTCTCCGTGGGAACCCAGCGCAGCCCTCCTGCGGTGAAACAGCTTTATAGGCTGAGCAGGGTTGATAATGTTGTCTCGGGTGCTGGTGAGGTCTGTTTCTGACTCGCGAGACAGCTGTAAACTTGGGGTGAATCCTGCCTCTAACCCTCATCCATGGACCTTCTCGTGCTGGTGAAGGAGAGCTGCACCTTCCCCTTGTCCTGTTAGCCACCGAGACAAGATAATCATTGTTTAAACAACAAATTCCCCTCTCATGGCCCATTAGCGCCTGCTGCCTGCCCTGCAGTGGAAAGGAAATACGAGCAAACAATTTCCATGGCGAGAGATAACAATGGAGCAAACGTGAATTTCTGCTTTAGCACGGAACAGAACGAGAGGAGAGTATGGGATGCAGTGGGAACCAATCTCAGCTTCTGCGCCTTCTTAGTATCACATCTGGAAACGAAGAACAGGCAGACAAAAGCATGCTCTCAGAACGATGAGCAGTGGCGTCTGATTAAAGGTAAACCAGATGTCATCGTCAACTTAATCATATCGGCCCTCGCCTTTCCCACCAAAATACACTCAGCCACCCTAGGGAAAATTTACTTCCCAACTGGAGGTGTCTCACACCTTTGGTTTGAAAGCCTGTTGTCTACTATTATGTCAGTTTTCGTCTCTGCTATCTCCCAGGATATTCATTGGAACCAATGGTTAAAAATACGGCTTATGGTTACTCTGTGAACTACAGGCTCTTGGAGGACGACAGGGTCTCCGGAAACATGGGAACAGAGAGCCTGCGGGCCCTAAGCATCGGGGATGCGGCCGCAGGCCGCCCGTCTGGCACCCAGGGGCCCCGCTCCTGTCCAGCCAATCACCCAGCGCTGGGTTGGACGCGCACCCAAGATGGCTGCTTTGTTCCCACGCTCGTTCCCAGCCATCCTCGTTGCTGTGATTGTGTGATCTAATTGTTCACACGCTGATGCGATGTAAGTACGAAAAGGGAAGAACTGTGGCGTCGGAAAAACTAAGGACCGTGTGTGACGAAGGTCTGGAAAGGTGGATGGCGGATGGGCATGTATTACCAGGCACACAAGGAACGCCAGTTAGCACCAGCCTCGCCCCAAACTGAAAACTTTGGAGCAGAACTCTGACGTGTTTTTAATGCTTTTTGGAACTCTTTTTTTTTTTTTTTCTCCCCATTTAGGAATCACCAATTACAACAGCTCATGGAAAACTCAAGCACTCCGTGAGAAAGGTAGAAAGCCCATAGACTCCACTTCTGGTCCATTTGAAAAATTTTGAATGTGAAGAGGACATCACTTCATTTTGAAGTCCCAGAAGCCTGGTGGATGTGGCTCAGTGGTTGAGTGTCGAACTATGAACCAGGAGGTCACAGCTCAATCCCCAGTATAGGGTGTGCAGGAGGCAGCAATCAATGACTCTCTCTCATCATCGATGTTTCTCTCTCTCTCTCTCTTCCTCTCTGAAATCAATAAAAAAATATATATTTTTTAAAAATCTGAAAATAAAAAATAAAGTCCCTGCATCTAAACAAAATTCATTCTAAACTTTCCTATTTGGCCAAGACAATAATATCAAACAGCATCCCACAATCCCCTGAAGGAATGATGTCCATTGGTATTTCTTAAATTAATTCAGTGACCTACAGTAATATGAGTCCTTTATACACAGTGTCTGTCAGGAGGCAATGCAGAAATTTCAGAATCACTTCCGTTACCTCAACTCCAAGGAGCAACTGAAAAACATGTATCTACAGTAGCTCCTTAATTCCTACCTCACCTTGCATCCGTGGCCTCTGACGGTATCAGAAAGATGGAAATCACTCCAAGGGCAGCTGGCTAGCACTGCCATTCTACAAACTCAGTACACGCTGAGCCGAGATGTCTGGCAGTGTCTCCTCGGGCGTCTTTCTGGGCCAGGACGCTAAGAGGCTGTGACAGCCCGCTCACCGGCTTCATGAGTCACCGGCTTCATGAGTGCGCCTGCGCAGCTCGCTCCTCACTGCGTGGCAGGAGGTGTGCAACAAGTGAGACTGCGAAGGTCTCGGGCCTGGGAACGCTCTGGAGGACTTGCCGGTTATGTCTTCGCTTAGCGCGAGGGAACACGACCGGGTGCAAGTGCCACACTCATAACGACATAACCCAAAAAAGGGACAAAAACGATACGTGGCTAAGTGATTCTTGAATTATCTAACGTATAACGATGATGATAGCTACTGTTCACTGAGTTTGCTAGCGGTCAAGAACTGTGCTAAGCGTTTCACACGAATCAATCCATTTAATTTCAACCCTACTCCGCTGAAAGAGGACCTGTTTCCTCCTTATTTCCAGCTGAGACCATGGCGATGCGGGGAAATTAGAAGTCAGTATGCTAAGGAAATAACCTCCTCAGAAGCCATCCTACCTGACCTGCTCAATAACAGCACTGACCTCTCTACCAGCAAAAACAAAAGGTACCCGTGTGTAAATACGGCAAGTTGTCCATAACTAGCATGTTTAAGATGGCCTAATGACACTTATCATTACCTCTCCTCGCCATTGAATTCAGTCACAAATGTATGTTCATTCTAAGACAGTTTGGTCAGTAGCTGGTGAGACTTAATTATTGTAAACAAACGCAGAGAATACCATGATGTCATCTACGGAGTCAGTGTGCTCACAGAGCTACGAAAATATCACTGTGGGCTCTGCAAACAGAGCTTTCCTCCGCAGGCGTCATGCATAAACATACACAAACACGCCGTCACGCCGCTCGATGACAAAGACTGTCTAGTGCCACAGTGTCACAAACCTGAGGGCGTAGCGTTGCTCCTGTGGCCGAGAAGCACAATGGGGGGACAAGAGGAGGGGACGGCGTGTTTGACCTTTTTCGTATCAAAGTTTTGGTTTAACTTTCACACGGCAGTGAAGCAATAACAATGGAAAACTTTGGAACAAGAGCTTCTGTAGCTTCCAGGAAAACCCTCTTCAGTTTTAGAGACAGCTCTGGGTAAAGGAGCTGGTCAACGAACCACCTTGTATATAGTTAATATTTTTTTAAAAATAAACTAAGGTACCTCGTATAAATGATCAGCAAGACCCCACTGTTTGCCAACCATGTGTTTTGGAGTCTGGTAAAGCCCATCCCCGGACTGCGGAGGGGACAGGAAGCGGAGCGAAGACCACACTCACCCTCAGCACCTTTGTGCTGAGACGGAAAGTCCGCGTCAGCACTTCATCTAATGACAGATGGATGCAGAGCGAGAACAAAAATGGGGCTAAAATATGGGCCATTTATAACTCAGAGTAAGTGTTTCTAAGTGCTGACAAGCTTCAGTCAGCTAAATTGCTTTTATGTAGAAATATTTTCGCCTCCATGTTCCCACTGGTAGTTTCATTAGGCGACTTGGTAATTAGTTTAGGTTCCAAACTAATAATTAAGCCGCATTTCCCTGTGATGGTTATCCAAGCTAGTCGTGCGTATACTTGAGGCATCTATTTAAAGGTGAAGGAACCATTCCGTAACAGAAAGCTAGTCCCTGCCCTTAATTCCCTTACAGTGGAATGTCTGCCTAGAAGCAATGCAGCAATAATAAATTGGATTATCAGCCCACAGCTAGGAATGTGCTGATCTACAGAGCCAGGCACATGAAACAGGCCCCCTGGGTAACATATAACCGTGAGTAACTGTCATACTTCAACACGCGCTATGGGGAGAAGCATTCCAGCAGCATGGGCTCATTTGGGTCCCAGTCCTTTCTTAAAACCACCTGTACGTGTGGTCAATGAAAGGAATGAAATCACCAACTTACACCCACACACACACAAAAAGAAAAACAGAGACCTAAAGGATATCTTAACCTCTGTGGAAACCTGTCATTTTTTATAAGATTCTATTGTAGTTTAACAGTGATGTCATCTTTTGGTCTCCACAGAAAACCATTCTTTGAAATCCCTAAAAATAAAAACACACAGGAACATAAAGCTTACTTCTAAGAGCAACCAGATTCCAATACTCTTGCTTACACCAACGACATTCACTACAATGAATTAAAGTAGTAAAAGTAACTAGCTGGACACCAATTACCCTCCCCCAAAAGGCTGAAATACATAAAAATCAACCAAGAGACATCACATGTCAGCCCTTGGAAAAGAAGGCTCAGTAAGTTTTAAAGTACTAACTCCACTCAGAATAGTTTCTTTAATGACAATGAAACTGAACTAGAAATTAATTTCTAAACGAGAAAAGGCGCTCAGTTGGTTGGGTGCTGTCCCGTGCTTTGAAAGGTTGCCAGTTCCATCCCCAGGCAGGACACAGGCCCGGACTGTGGGCGCGATCCCTGGGAGGGGGCGGGCCGTAGAGGAGGCAGCCAACTGATACTTTGCTCTCTCGTTGATGTTTCTGTCTCTCTCCCTCTCTTAAAGAAAAATCAATTAAAAAAGAAAAGGAGAGACACCCTAAAATATTTGAAAATCAAGCAATATATCCTAAATAGGCAGTAGAGAAAAGAAAAAATCACAAGGGCGATTTAAAAATATCTTTCTTTTTTCACTTTGAAAAGTTCAGTTCAGTTTATTATACTGTCAAGTAGATTTACAACCAACGCACTTATCAATGTGCTGACAGAGGCCAAAATTTAAGAGGGCTATTTTCCTCCAATAAAGCTAAGTTTTCATGATCTTTCCTACAAGATGGTAAAGACGCACAGGCAAAGAAATGTACCTGAAGCCCCATTCCGCACGCACGCCCTGCTTCCTGGGGCGCAGCCTGCTGCAGATGGGATGTGACTGGGACAATGCTTCAATCTCAGGAAACTTCTCTCGAGTACAGTTTGACAAGAGTTTTCTTCATATGGTCTTCTTTACCCAAAACATGTGGAAAAACCAGCCCCCATATCAATTCTAACCATGTAACCTGGAAGATGACCTTGAATCAGAGACAAACCCTGCCTCCTGTTCACAGGATGGTTTCACCACTGGCTGCCTCACGTTTGGACAATGGGAAACAATAACAAGAGCTAAAAAGTGGCCAGTATATGGAACTCCTCTGAAAAAGAGAAGAACCTCTTGAGTGAACATGGAAACAATGTATCAGCATTTGTGGGGGGCAGCTAATAGCTCTCGAGCAGCCCTCACAAAATATGCTACATCTTAGAGTCCCCTGGGGTGTTTTTAAGTACCCCCCTGCCCCACCCCTCAATTTAAACTGCTAAACCACAGCGTGGAGGGTTGGGACACAGGCAATACTATTTTTTTTTTAAGAGTCTTACAACCAGATTTTGGAGCCACTGATTTAGGAGAAAATTTGTATCGTTAAAAAACAAATTTCTACCTTAGGAAAGTAGAAAAAGCAAACCAAATTAAAATCAAAGTACATAGAAAACAGGAGATGATTTAAAAATATAAATAAGAGTAAATGATCCAAAAAAAAATAGAAAGCAGACCAAAAGCTGCCTTTTTGAAAATATTTTTAAATGATACACCTCTGCTTAAAATGATGAAGGAAATGGAAAAGACAGAAATTATAAATACCGAAATAAAAGAGAAGATATTCTACAGATGTTTGGGCATTAAAATAATAACAAGGGGAGTGTATGAACAATTCTATACCAATATCCTAGATAACTAGGAGTAAATGGACAAATTACAAAACTGTCTCACAAAAAAATAAAAGCCCTTCATCAATCCCCGAAACGGAATTTCTACCCACAAGTTTTCTCAAGAAGAGCAGTCGAAAACCAGACAGCTTCTCTGGTACAGTCTACCAAAAATTCCAGAAGAAATGAGACGAATCCTACACCAGCTTGTTCAGAAAGAAAGAAAGGAAGGAAGACTATTTCCCAGCTTATTTTATGAAGCCACCCAACCCAGACAGCACAGAAAGAGCAATGACACATCACACAGCATGTGTCCAGACATAAACGTCGTGACCAAAATGTTGCCAAAGCAAATCCACACGAGATAAGAAAGGGTAACACACTGGGACAGCAATGGCTTGTCCGGGAATGCAAGATGGTGTTCACGCTTTAAAATCCAATCTGCATAATTCACCACATGGATGGATTAAAAAACACAGCCACGTGACCATCTTCAGAGCTGCGGAAAAGCAAGTGACAGTATCCAACACGCACTCCTGATTTAAAAAACAGACGACAACGCTCAGCCAAGGAGGAACAGGAAGTGTCCCCGTCATCACCGTCTTGCCCCTCTGCTCCCAATCCACCCTTCATGGCCCTGCTCCGCGACCCTGGAGCTGGACCCTCTCTCCTTCTTGGCGAGCTGCCCCCGACATTAGGTTTCACCCACAGAGGGCGCTACCAGAAAGGGCTTCCCTCTCTGGGTCCGCTGTGCTTGCTCCTCTTCCTGCTCCGTGGCAGCCAGTAGCAGGGGGTGCCCTGGGGCACACACCCAGGCAGCACTCCCATGAGCACCTTCCCCAGGACTCCTGCCAGCTCCCAAGAGGCCGGTGGGAAAGGAGGGCACCGAGCACCCCACAGAAAGAGGCCACCCCCTCCTCCCAAGCCTCAGTTTCCCAGCAGATCTCAACAGGCCCCCGGGGGGGAGGGGCGGGGGGGGCGGACAGCTTCCTTGCCAAGCGTGATCATCTTCATGATGGAATATTACTCGGCCATGGGAAGGAATGAGCCGTCCAGCCCTGGAAAGGCCTGGAGGGACCTAAATGCATATTATTAAGAGAAAGAAGCCGGTCTGAACAGGCTGCACACTGCACAATCCCAACCGCAGGGCATCGTGCAAAAGCAAACCTCAGAGGCAGTCAGAAGACCAGCAGTTGCCCGAGGGCAAGTGGAGGGAGGGGCGCGGGGAGGGGGCAGCACCAGTTTCCAGGGCGATGAATCTATTCTGTTTGGCAGATACACGATCTTTTGTCAAAGCCCATGACATTGAACAATACAAGGACTGAACCTTAACGTACGCTATGGAGTTGAGCTCATCGTATTGTAGCAAATAACAGGGGTTCATCAATGTTAACTAATGCAAAGGGAGATTAATGAGGGAAACTGTGGGTGGAGGGAGAGGGGACACAGGGGAGCTCTCTGTACTTTCTGTTCAAATATTTTGTAACCCTAAAACTGCTCCAAAAAATACAGTCCGTTCATTTTTAAAACACACACATTTTCAAAGCTTCCTGTAACTTCCAGGTGGCAGCCGGATTCTAGGGCGACCGCCAGGATCCCTGGCCCCCAGCGTGCACACTGCCTGCCCCCCGCCCCGCCCCCCGAGTGCGGGGGAGCCTATAAATGTGGTAGTGGCTTCCCTGCACAGGAAGGGCTCCTACAGGGTCAGAGTGTCCAAATCAGCAGACAGCTCACCAGAGGGAGGTGACTTTGGGCGCATCAGGTGAGTCCTTCCGAGGGACTGGCCCTGCCTGAAGGGAGAGCCGCACAGCCCGAAAGAGGTTCTCCTGTTGGCCTTGAAGAAGGGGCCCCTGCCCAGCCAGCGTGGCTCAGGGGTTGAGCCTCGACCTACGAACCATGAGGTCACGGTTTGATTCCCGGTCAGGACACAGGCCTGGGTCGCAGGCTCCATCCCTAAGTGGGACGTGCAGGAGGCAGCCAATCCGTGATTCTCTCTCATCATTGATGTTTCTATCGCTCCCTCTTCATTCCCCTCTAAAACCAATACAAATATATTTAGAAGCAGAAGGAGGAGGAGGAGGAGGAGGAGGAGGAGAAGGGGCCCTAGTGCAGGGCCATCATAGCAAAACCCTAAAGGGGCCTCAAAGAATGAGATCAGACCCCGGCTAGCAAAAAGATGGGGCCATCAGCCCTAAACGGTGTGGCTCAGCGGATAGAGCGACGGCCTGCGGACTGAAGGGTCCCGGGTTCGATTCCAGTCAAGGGCATGTACCTGGGTTGCGGGCTCATCCCCAGTAGGGAGTGTGCAGGAGGCAGCTGATCGATGTTTCTCTCTATCCCTCTCCCTTCCTCTCTGTAAAAATCAATAAAATATACTTAAAAAAAAAAAAAAGATGGGGCCATCAATCACGTCGCCCCAAGAAAGTGGATATTGCCAACAACCCAGGAGCACGAAGGGAAGCCGGGAGGCTGCAGGCCGGCTGGGCAGCTGATTCGGGTCTGTGAGGCGTGAGCTCAGAGCCCGCCAGGCCAAGCCCAGAGCAGCACGTCTGACCCACACCAACGGCGAGATAATTAACGGATGTCGTTCGAAGCCACCGAGTCTGTGGCAATTTGTCACCGAGCCGTGGAAAACGAATGGCGCCTCGAACTTCAAGCTGCCGAGCCACCCGCGTCGACAAATGGCGCTAACCGAAGCCACTGGGGTTTTGTTTATTCTGAAAAGTGAACGGCACGGCACAGGCATAGAAATGTAAATGGCTTCCTTTTGCATAGAACTGCGGGCTGACATGTTGAAAAGCCCAATGACAAACAGCATGCGTGACACAGCCGTGGCCTATTTTTGAAAAAGGCACAAACAAGTATAAAAGGCAAGAACAAATCCATCGGAAGGAACTTTTCAAGACTCAAGGCGCTGCTCAGGAGCTTTGAAAGTGACCACTTGACAACAAGCAAGCCAACATGCAGGTGCTGATTCCCCAAAAAGGGCAGAGGGACCAGAAAGGGTTCCAAGTCTGCCAATAAAATGCGTCCGAAGCCCTGGGTTCCTGAATGGAGATCTTGGATCCCTCTCAAAAGCGGAGTCAGTGCTCATGCTTTTCTGTGGGAAAATGTCCAGGATGTGCAAACGGGAGGCCCGTGAGCGCAGCAGATGGAAAACCAAGAGCCCGTGCGCGCGCGTGGTGGGCGGAGTCTAAAACCCCGGGGGTCTGTTCGTGGCCACGGGGGACAATATTGACAGCCTCAGGCCGGAGGGTTCGATGCCTTTGCCCTGTGTGACAGCTGGGTAACGGGGGGGATTTGCGTTTTCTGTTGTTTCTCCTCTTCCGATGACACCATCGTGTCTGAAACGTATGGCAGGCAGTCTCACAGTTAGCAGCCTTGCCTTCCCTCCCAGCCCGCTCACCGCGCTTCAGCAGGCTACCTGTAGAGCCTGGGCCCTAGACCACTTAGGTTTGAAGTGATGAAACTGCGTGAAACTAGAGCTCGGTTCTCAGCGGCACGAACCGCACAGCCGTCTCCCGGAGCCCCGTGCTGCCTGGCGGCCCCGCGGGCGGCGGCTCAGAGCGCCTGGAGGGACGGGCGGGCTGACCACGGCCCTGCCTCTTGCAGCGGACGCTTCCGGCGGCTCCCTCGAAAAGCCCCTGCAGGGAGCTGCGAGGGGCCTAGCGCCGTGGTCGGCAAACCGCGGCTCGCGAGCCACATGCGGCTCTTTGGCCCCTGGCGTGTGGCTCTTCCACAAAATACCACGGCCTGGGCGAGTCTGTTTTGGAGAAGTGGCGTTGGAAGAAGTTTCAGCGTAAAAAATGTGGCTCTCCAAAGAGATTTCCATCGTCGTCCTGTTGATCTTTGGCTCTGCTGGCTAAGGAGCTTGCCCACCACTGGCCTAGTGTGTTCTCGTGACAATGTCTCTCCGTAAAAGTGGCACCAAGGCGGGTGTTTTAAGCATAAAAGCCTTTCCCCTTCCGCTGTGACGCCCCCTCCACCACCCCTCCTCGCAGGTCAGATGGTGCCGGTCCCCGGGGGCCACGTGGGGCCCGCAGTGAGGAGGGTGAGCTGGCTCCTAGGATCCCACCTTTTCCCGCCACCCCAGCTCGCCTGGGACAGGAAGGCGGTCCCTGGGGCCAGGGGTGCCGTGGCGACCAGGCTGGAGGGGTGAGGTCGGTGGCGGGACGCAAAGTCTGAATGTCCGCGGCTGGAAGCCAGTCTGGAGGACATCCTGACCGCCGTGGGGTGTGACATAGTGCAAGCCGGCAATTCCATTCCGGATCAATGCCTCCCGCGTCAGAAGCTTTCCCTGCGAGGAATCTCGTCCGTAGCACCCCGCCCGCCCTCCCCACGTGGGTGGGTTTCCCGTGGGAGAGGGCGTCTGTCTCAGGAGCCCGGTGCTTGCAGAGCGTGAACCTGCAGCGGCGACCCTGCACGCCTGGGAGGAGAGCGGGCTGCGAGCCCCTCGCCCACCCATCGCGGGAAGGGAGCTGCAGGCGCGGGGCCGCAGGCCAGAGGAACGCATGGGCCTGGTGTCTGCGCTGGAAACCGGGCGATAAAGGCGTGGTCACAGAGACTGGGCAAGGGCTCCACGCCCACCCACGTGCGGGAGCGTGGTCAGAGTGTGACCGCAGTGCCCAACGCTCTTTTTCTCCGTCTGGTGGTGACTATGTCCCTGGCCGTCCTTTCGGGGATCTGTAACCTGCCGTGATTTCTGTTTCCATTCTAAGTTGCGCATAAATTCGTGTTTGTGTTTTTTCTTAAGGAGGGTTCCCCGCAACCGGGTCTAGGTTTCGGGTCTCCAACAAAAACCTCGGTCTTCCCTTGACGCCGGGAAATCCTGTCCTGGTTCACAGGTATGTGTACCAATTAACCGTCTCCGTGTGCTTGATTCGTCACCCCCTACAATTACCCACTTGTACCAGGGTTACGGGACCCAGGGCTGAAGGGGGTCACTGGAAAGCCATCCCTGCAGCTAGTTGTGGGTCTCATGTGACCTCTCCCCAACCTTCAGCACAGGAAGGCCCCCCTCTCTCCATAGGGCTCCCGGCTCCCCTCTCTCCACACGGCTCCCGGCCCCCCTCTCTCCACACGGCTCCCGGCCCCCCTCTCTCCACACGGCTCCCGGCCCCCCTCTCTCCACACGGCTCCCGGCTCCCCTCTCTCCACACGGCTCCCGGCTCCCGGCTCCCACTGGCTGGCGCTCCTGGTCGGGAGGCGGCACCAAACACAATCACAGGGAGGGTCAGTCCAACCGCCAAGGCTGCTCTGAGTCCACCATCTATGGCGAGCCTGGCGATACCAAGCCCTTTAGGACAATAAAACGCAAACACACCGTTCAGTCATCCGATTCCATGGAGAGGACGTTCTAAATGAGACCAACGTTTTTAAACACCTTTGTGTATTGTGAGCATGCACTTAGGATATAAACATCTAAAAAAAGGCCCCAAGCTAAATGCCACTTAGGCGCATATTCCTTAAGGCACATTCTATGTATATTTCATTGCATCCCCTTTTACACTTCATTAAGGCACACTTCAACTAACCTAATTTGTCGTTATTATATTGCCAAGATATTCTCAGCCTGAAATTACATCAGGGAAATTGTAAATGACATTTCTGAAAGCCACAGCCATAGGTGGAAATCCAGTGAAACCGAGTTTCGCAGAAGTGACCAACTAAAGCTGGAAGTGGGTTGCATTTATGTAACTGCCTGGGCGCATTTACTCTGGCGGTAGGGTAACGTTATTCTAGTGTGTAAGCAACATCCTGGCAGCCAAAACGAAAACGTCTCAATGGAATAAAAAAAATTAAAAGTCATGTTAAAGAAAATTAAAGATCTACATTTAAACTTGGAAGATTCCAGTGGCTGACCCTGATTGATAGACTTACTCAAGTTAAAAACAAACAAAAACCATCTTAATGAAAAAGACTGGAAGTAAAGAGATAACTTACCACCCTTATCCCGCCCCAAACACACACACACACACACACACACACACACACACACACACGATGTTCTATGCCTAGAGAGCATGAACAGAAGGGATTCATGTTGGAAAGGGGAGGGGGGCCACTGAGTCACCTCCTGGTGGGGACGGGCTTTCAGTTTGCGATGAAAAGTTCTGGGAATGGACAGCGGTGATGGCTGCACAACCATGAGGATGGACTTCTTGCCCCTGACCCTGAGCCTGACCGTGCCCTTACACATGGGGAGAACGGTGCATTTCGCGCTATGCGCATTTCACCACAATAAACCTTTTAAAGGGGCATTTGCGGGCATTTACTCACCTTTCACTGTGTGCCAGGCCTTGCCCATGCGTTCCCCAACCTGCACCTGTGGGCAATCCTCTCAGGGGGTGGCCCACTGCGATGCCCAAGTCAGAGGTGCAGGAAGAGGAAGTCACTTCCTGGAGGTCACCCCCCTCGTTCCCGGCTGGGCTGCGTTTGCCTCCAGGCAGGGGACCCCAAATCCTTTATAAATATTGCTCCTCTAGGTACCAGTCTCCGTTCAAGAGAACTGATGCTTTTTCATTTAATAAAATGCTCTATCTGAACCTCAGCGTCATCAACTTGGTATAGATTAATACAAATTTAAACAAATCCGGATTCAAACTTGTTCCAGAATCTATATGCTCCTCTGATGACATAAAGGGAAATAAATCTGACACGCCATGTCACAGAGCGGTCCCCGGAGGGCCCTCAGCTCCAAGACAGTTCATGCCACCACCTCCGTGTGCCCACCACGGGTGAGGCAGGGGCGGGGGGAGGGAGCTGTAATTCACAGTCCCTAAAGAACCTCTTTGCAAAGCAGATTCCTTTCTTCCCAGCACAGGTGCTTACTTCTCCATACAGAGCCCACACAACACATGTGGGACATATAAACGAATGGCCTTTCGGTGTGCCAGTGCAAGGACACACTGGAACTCGTTTCAGATTAGAATTTGTGTTGTTCTGATGTTTAGAGTGCATTGCAGTATAACTGTTCTAAAGTAACGACACTCGATTTTCTTTTTTCTGAGATTCACCCTAAATGGAAAAGCACTTCGTTATAAATAATGACAACCAAGTCCTTAAGTTGGCGATTCAGTCACAGGCACCACAATGGAGAAGAGAAACACACACACACACACACACACACACACACATACACGGTGGCTCTGTGCGCCGCATCTGTACCACCACCCACACGGAGAGACCGCGTCGGCAAGTCCACGCTTCTCTGGCCGAGACGAGCTATCTTTCTCACAAATGAAGAGCGATCTGTGCCAGTCCCAGCACAAGCAACGCTGTCTTCAAGCAAAAGCCAGCTGAACGTCCTTGTGACCACTCTGGGGCGGGCAGGTGGAGGGTGATGGCGCCAGGCCGGCGTCCCCGCATCAGCCAGCAGGGGGAGCACTCGGCCCACCTCCCGGGGTCTGGCACAGGCACCCCAACACGCCCTGCCCGCCACCAAACCCGCTCACGGATTCTGGGATGCGGGGGTCTTTACAAGGTGAGCTCTGGCTCGCTAGACGTTAAGCGTTACACAAAGACCTTGCGTGCATCTACGCGTAACCCCAGGACACAGACGACATGGGTGAAGGCCTGGGACCGAGAGCAGGTGCAGGCTAGAAGGGGCCCATGGCGGGGAGCGAGGGGACACACGTAATACTTTCAGAAATGAAGATTTTTAAAATAAACAGTTAGGTAATGGCGACAAATCCCAGTAGCGTCTGCAGGCCCGGCTCGCCGTCAAGGTGCTTTCTGCTCGCCGGCGTGGCCAGCCGCGTGCGCCGTGCTCCGTGGAGGCGGGCAGTGAGTGCCAGTCTCAGCCGTGCGGGAGGACGAAGAGCATGGAGACGGGGAAGGGAAAGCGGGCCAGTGGCTTCTGGCGACGCCCGCCAGCACCCAGCGCGGGGCTGCGCTGACCGCGAGAGAACGGTGAGCGGGAGGCCAGGGCAGCACTTGAACACCAGACCAAGTCCGGCGAATCTGTAGATCTTTTCCTTCTTCTTCTTTCTCTACCGCCTCAAGTTGGGAATTGAAACATATCAGCTGGATACACAACATACCCGAGTCACACCGGGGTGGGGGGGTTCTTAGGTCGGGATAGCCGTGCGAGACGTGTAACGACGCTGCCTTGGGAACTGTATTTCCAATACCAAGACTCTCAGCACCAAGTCACTTCACACATGCCAGCGTGTTTCCCTCCGTGCGCAATGATTTAGACTGTGTCTTCGCGGACGTTTCACGACAGAGCATCCTGACAGCCAGACGGTGAGCAATTCAATCACAGGAGCAAGGCCTGGAGAGCAGTCACCGCAGCTCCGCTGCGTCACCTCGGTGACGTCTGTGCTTTTGGGGGTCACGGCCTGTGTCCCCGCAGCTGGCCGCCCGGCAGGTCGCAGTCTGACGCGCTGTGAGCAAGTACGAGGCTGAGTGGCACGCAGACTGCGGGTGCCCCCCCGTGCCCCTGAGCCCCTGGCACGCGTCATCTCGGGCAGCGGCTTCAGCTGTCCACCCCCGCGTCCCGGCCGTCACTTGACGATGGTTTCACACAGATTTCTTCACCTTTCTACGCTTCCCACTTAAGAGGTGCATAGTCTGATTCCTTAAGGGTGCCATGTTTTGGCAAAACTACTCTGTGGCGAAGGGGGGAACCGTCAGAAAAACGGTTGCCTGTGGGTGTGAGGGCCGCGGGGGGCTGGGGAGGACGGGGCGGGTGGGGGGGAGCTTTCTGGGCGATGGTGGTGTTCTCTATCTCTATAGAGGCTTGGATTAAACAGGCACATGCATATGCCCAGACTCAGCAAAGGGTCCCCGAAGACTTACGCACGTCCGCTGAATTTACACTGTACCTCAGGAGGGAAAACAACCTCATGGTACGCATGCTGACGTACTTGGGGGGAAGTGCCCACGAGTGAGTTCGCAAGGCTTCATCAATGACTAAGACAGGCTGAGGGAGGAGCAGGGGCGTCGATGGGTGGACAGGCGAATGGAAGGTGCTTGCTAAAACACCGGCCCTAGGTATCCTGGGACTCCTTGCAAAATTCTTTCAACGTCTCAGCTTGAAAATGTCCGCAGTAAAATGGTTTACATTTTAAAAGGTCACTTCTTCATAACCCTTTTCATTTTAAAATCCAAGTAAAAAAAAAAAAAAAAGAGGAATCTTCCCAAAGATTTTGAACCATGATCTTAATTACCCTCTTGCTTGATCATTTCAGGCATTTATAACAATCATCCAAATAGTTCAAACTAAATAAGAATCTGGTTAAATTCGTAAAATGTGTAACTTGTTCGTGCCACAGGCCCCGTGTGCGTACCAGGGGCCTCTAAGTGCTCTAAAGCAAGACACCTCCGCTGTGAGACAGTGGGATCCGAGTTACGTGTGACAGGAACATGCGTGGAAGGGCATTTTCTGGACCAGGAAGGAGGCGTTCAATTTCTCCAGATGCAGGAAAAGGTTCACTCTAGACTGAGGGAGATTTTATAATGAAGCATAAAACAGGAAACTCTGCAGCTAGAAGTACGTTACGTTCTTATGGTGGTTGCTTCTTGAACTTATCAAAACGCCTAAAATAAAAGCCCAGAGGCCTGGCCGGCACTGCTCAGTGGGTAGAGCCTCGGCCCACACACCGGAGGTTCGATCCCTGTCAAGGGCGTGTACCTGGGTTGCAGGTTCGTTCCCTGTCCCTAGTTGGGGTGCATTTGGGAGGCAACCCACAGGTGTATCTCTCTCACATGGATGCTTCTCTCTCTCTCTCTCTCTCTCTCTCTCACACCACCACTCTCCCTTTCTTCCCCCACCCCCAACTGCCTTCCACTCTCTCTAGAAAAATCGACGGGAGAAATATCCTCGGGTAAGTATAAAAAAACAGATCCATAAAATAAAATAAACGCACACACATTGGGTCCCCCTTTTACCACCTCATATACTGCAAACTTCAGTTCCCCCGTGTAACCTGGGCACCTCGTAGTCACCCCTGGGCCCACCTGACGTGCATTCCAGGGAAGCGGGCCCACATCTGATGTGATTACTTCACGGGGATTTTTCCCCCATGACACGTTTTCCCTGGAACTCACTGTGCAGAACATGCTCTAAAGTCCCGAAATCCCAGGAGTGGACAGTCCGGGATTCGAGAAGGTTCCCAGACCAGGCAGCAAACGCAAACACAAGTCTCTTTCACAGCGACTCGGCTCCACGTAAAAGCGCAAGGCACGGGCCTCACAGGACGGCCGAAGATCTGTTAAATACTTCACACCTTCTTTAGGGCGTGTGGGTGGCCCCATGTCCTTCAATGAGTACCTGTCCCTCTAGAAACCTGAAGGAAATTCCAGTGCATGTGGCCTTACTTCTTGACATCTTACCTGCAAAATGTCACCATCACAAGTGACTCACACGCCTGATGTCAGGAGTGAAGCAGATGCCGTACAGATGAAAAGCCGCCAGTGCTAGTGTTCCGTACAGAGTCAGCGGTGATGAAATATCTGCCGTGCACACGTTCACGCATTTGCACAGCCTCGCCGTGCAGCCTGGGAGTTAGCGGGGGCCAGAACGCATCGGACCTTCTTTCAGTTGCCAAGTCCTCCCTCTCAGACGCCTCGCATCACGGACCACTCCAACGCCATGCTCGGTTTCCCTCGGCTCCCTTTTCAGATCCAAACCCCCTCCTTCGCTCCTCACCCAAGCCTAGCACTCTTCGCGGAGTTCACGGGCAAAGCCCCGAGAATCCTTTCATCACTTCTCCGCTGGTGGCTGAGAACAGACGTACCCCTGGACCTTCCCCTCCCCTGCTCCTCTAACAAACTCCCAGCGACTGCGTGGGGCCACCTCGAGGTTCAGACTCGAGACTCTTTGTGAGGTGCTGCCAGCCGTTTTCTGCAAGGACCTGCAAAGGACCTCTCGGCTGCAGGAGCTGTTTCCTGCTGAGGGTCTCTGAAAAGGTCAGGGAGCAAGGGCACGTTTAGGGAAGTTCTGAAGACTGAACACCGCATTGTAACAGAAGACAAAGACTCTGCAGAGATTCCAGGGAAAACAGATTTCTAAGGAAAAAAAGCAGTTCAATATAAACCCTGATTTCATTTATGAGGACACACAATAATGTCTGTTATGTAACACAGCACATACGTTATCACTTTGCGACACAAAGAAGTGAGATTCTGAAGCAATACCTTCGTGACGCAATGAGGTGATCCCGGTCAATAAATCCTCAACAGAAAGGGCCCAGCTGGCATGGCTCAGTGGCTGAGGGTCGACCTATGAGCCAGGAGGTCAGGGGCAGATTCCCGGTCAGGGCACATGCCCGGGTGGCAGGCTCCATCCCAGTGTGGGGCGTGCAGGAGGCGGCCGATCAATGCTTCTCTCTCATCATGGATGTTTCTCTCTCTCCCCACCCCTTCCACTCTGACATCAATAAACATGTATCTTAAAAAAACAAGTAAATCCTCAGCAGAAAGGGACGTTTCTGTGGAGGGAGCCAGGCCAGTCGTAAATTTCAGAGCAACCTTGCAAAGTAATCTTTCCTATCGATCAGCTTAGGGATCTCCACGTTATGTTTCCACTGAGCTAAACACGAAGGATTCTTCACGTTCACTCTTAAATCCAGAATCTTGTCCAACACAGCATGCAGATTTAAAACCAGTTAACGCTCCCTCACAGCCGCGAGGGCAGATACGGGGCCTGGGCCCAGGTCCAGCACGCTGACATCTTCTTCCCGGGAAACACGGTGACTTTAAGGTGCAGGTATGAGACCTATTTTGCTGGAATGTTCGCTGTACTCACTGAACCCCGAAGGCCAGGTGCACTGACGTTCCTCCTCTATCACCTCACGCACTCCCGGCTGGTGACGTCACTACATGCACTCCCAGCTGGTGACGTCACCACGCGCACTCCCGGCTGGTGACATCACTACACGCACTCCCGCCTGGTGACGTCACCACGCGACCTCCCGGGCTGGTGACGTCACCACGCGCACTCCCGCCTGGTGACGTCACCACACGCACTCCCGGGCTGGTGACGTCACCACACGTGCTTCTTGCTGGCGGCGTCACCACACGTGCTTCTGGCTGGTGATGTCCTGCAGGCAGACGGCACACATCTGAATCTCCGGGTTGCGCTTTTCCTTTGCAATGTTGTAAGAGAGAGATCTCCTTTGTTGTGCCCTGGTCCTGTATTTCAATCTCAGAGGCAATGATAGGGCAATTAGGGCCTTATTCCACAAATCAGTGAGTCCGCCTTCCTTGTCTACATAAATAGTGGGTGCTTGGTTCCTTCCCTAAACGAGAAGGACATAAAGCAGTAGGAAAAGAGGTACTGAGAACGCCCAAAGAAATAGCTGTTTGGACCGTGTTTTTCAGTAATAACCAGGGGAAAACAATGTGACATGAAAATAACTGAATGTGTAAAATACTGAGGTGAATCCCTAGAGTCCTGAAAACCCTTTGCAAAATGATTCACCTGGTAAACTAGACAGACCTATCGTCTCTAAAAGGAAGGAGAAACGTTTTGGGTAAAAGGAGCAAAAGCTACACTAAAAACTTGGTTAAAAATACTTCGAGAGAGTATCTTTATCAAGAAATGGCCAGTTGCCCAACTAGCTCCTCTTTACCCATGAAAACCCTAGTTATTGACAGCGTGCTTCATTTTGGAAGCAGAGCAGTCCCCAAGGCTCCGAGGAAGACTTTCCGAGCACAAAAACGTCGACGACAAACCACGCCACAGCTGAAGGACACCAGCCCCACCGCCGTCAGTGCCCCAAGCCTGCCCTACGACCACGAACACGGCCACTCCCGGCGGGACCGCTTCGTGGGTGCCACGGCTCGCTCTCCCCTTCCCACCGGTGGCAGAAGGCAGCGTGGCTCCTGGTTTTACAAGAAAATCCATAAGAAGGGAAATAACTCGCCAGTGGTTTGAAAACAGGATCTGATAAAACGTGACTCTTCCTCTTCTCCTGTCCCTTTTGTAACAGCTGTAGACGCTCGGAAGCCGGGGGGTGTCCGTGACCTCAGGAGGGCGATGAGCCCACAGGAGCGATGGCGTGGGGCGGCATGTGGAGGTGCACACGTGACTGTGTGTGGTGGGCGGTGGGGCGGGGGGGGAATCTAGTCCGACACTTCTTTCTGAAGAGGGGTTGCGAGCTTCCTAAAGGCTTGGTGCCCTAAAGGCTTGGTGCCCTGAAGAAGGCTGCAAAGGGCTTTACACGGTTAATCAAATGGCAGCGCGACGCTCCGAGCCTTCTCAACCCTGCGAGGCCGGCTGCGAATTTCAAGAAAACACCAAGGCAGACTCAGACCCGGGCACTCGTTAACCACGGAGCTCTTAGCTACCCGGAGGAGATGGAAATTTCATTGATCTCATTTTTCACGTGAAATTAAAAGCCTCAGTGGGCACAGCGCTCAAGACTTCTGGTAAGACGGAAGCTGGGACACAGAAGTCCTGTTACCCACATCGGCACCTGTGCAGCGCCCGGCCTGTGCAGCGCCCAAGCTCCCACAGGCCTCGAGGTGCCCGCAGAGGCCGGGACCCTCTCTCTCAGAGCGCGCACACATATATACACACAGGCACACACACTCACACACCCACCCTCATACATACATACACACACGCGCGCACACACCGTCACACGCACATGCATACACACACGCACACAGGGCCACGCCTCCTTCTCATCTCCAGAAAGAGCAGCCTATTCTCCTATTTTTCATTTTTTAAAATATGTTTTTATTGATCTCAGAGAGGAAGGGAGAGGGATAGAGAGAGAGGAACATCCATGATGAGAGAGAATCATTGATCAGTTGCCTCCTGCACACCTGACACTGGGGATCCAGCCCGCAACCCGGGCCTGTGCCCTGAACCGGAACCGAACGGTGACCTCCCGGTTCATAGGTCGACGCTCCACCCCTGAGCCACGCGGGCCAGGCAGCCTGCTCTTTAAAGTCCACTTGGCCGGGTCTCACCTACCACTCACTGAAGGCCCACTGCAAGGAGCTGGTGGGCAGCCTGAATGAGCCGACTCTCCACCCGTGGACAGGGAAGCTCCCGAATCACAGACGGCGTGGACCATGGTGCCTATGCTGAGCACAGCGGGTGGTACCGACCCAGCACCTCACCGAGCCCTGAAAGTCAGCTAGACGCCAAACACATCAACACAGCATCCCCGATTCCCCATTCAGCACGCGCAGCCCTCCCACAGGAGCCCGGAGGGACGTCCCGGATTTACAGATTCACACGTGACTGCACTCGGACCCGAGGAAGCCGCCTGCTTCCGAGCGCGGACACGCCCCAGCTGAGCATCGCCTTCAGAGGCAGCAGAGCGTCCGAGAAGGGAGATGTCCCCAGGCACCCTCGGAGGGCATCCCTCGGAGCGCCTCACAACACCCATCACGGTGGCAAATGACTTCATAAGCTACTCTCCTGGCCATATCAGCTCACACGCGGAGAGACACGCAATCCAGGAATCAGAATCTCAGATTCGGGGAGGGCAACCGGGCCGCGTGGAGGACGCCGGCCCGAAGCAAGTCAGATGGCGGACAGGTCACAATGCAGTTGTCTTCCCGAAGCTGCTGCAGCCACACCCAGCAAACAGGGGTCACGTTCTATTCCCCAGGCGCTATTGCCTAAGGAACAAAGCCACGCGTGAGACCCTGCCCCAAACATTATCACTGATAAAACAAAGTGAAATTGAAAAATTATTATTAGGGTATTAGAGATGAATAACAAGGTAGAGAAGGTGTAGTGGATATTTTCACAATTTCTGCCATATGGCCTCCTGAATAAGGTAAATGACTTGTGTCCGAAATCTACTGCTGCTTTATCTGAATATACACACTGAATTGGTACTCTTCTTTCCTGGCAGAAAAAAATTGTTGTAAAAAGCACATGAACTTATAAAATTTTAAGGAAAGCTAAAGATATCATCAAGCATGCCTTTCAGCTGGTCCAGGGTTTTTTTTTAAGTCTGGTTTAGGCCCTGGCCGGGTAGCGTAGGTGGATAGAGTGTAATCCTCTATGCCAAGGTTTGATCTCAGGGCACCTGCAAGAATCAACCAATGAATGCGGAGATAAGTGGAACAATAAATCACTGATTCTCTCCCTTCCTCCCTCTATAAAGTCAATTTTTAAAAATCTGGGTTTCTAACAGATCTATAATTCTGAGAGTATCTGATGCTAGCCTATGGGAGAGACAGTCGTAGATAAAATTCTTGTACTTTGTACCAACACTTCCCTGATGTACCAGGTATTCCAAATGCAAGCCAAAATCCTTATTAAGCAAGCCAAGTGAAATCAATCCCTCAGAAAAGTCTGGGATAGACAGTTTAAACTCGTTATCTAAGACACAATAACGTTTCCTTTCGGAGATGTGGCCAAGCGTTTTCCTGGTGGCTGGTGCACGGACTGAAAGCTTTAGCGGCTCGTGAATACTTTCATCATTGCCTCTTCTACTCCCACCAGTAAACAAAGGACACACGCTCTTAAACTGAAATACACCAGGCCCTTTTGTATCCTGAGGACAAAAGATCTCCATCTCAGTTACAGCTGTTCCACATGCAACATTCCCACTCTCCATGGCCTGGATTTGTTAGCACTTTTGTTAGATAACAAAATCCAGAGAAAGAGAGGAAATGCAACTCCTGGTAGGACAACATACATCATTGAACCAATGCACTTGGGACCTTCTCGAGATCCCTCTGGTCAACAGGAAAGGAAACTGTGTCCCCACAGGCAAGCCATCTTGCTCCCTGGATCTTGGGCTTCTCCAACATAATAAAGTATTTAACTTCTGAGTCTTGTTCCTCTATCAACTCTTTGCAAGCAAAGACCATGCTACACTAACATCCATCCATAATAGGTGACCCAAAAAAGCAAAGCGCGGAATGCAGACCCCAAAGGTTCTTTGCAATCTGTGTGACCTTCATGTCCATAATTTCTCAAGTCCAACCTTCGGGTGGGCAGGTCCATTCAATGTAGTAAAACAAATCAGAGGGGGAGAGGTCCATACAAAGGTGGTGGTAGAATGAGTGGAAGGCCCTAAGAGAAAGAAATGACTGGCCACGGCTGAAGGTCAGCTGAAGAACCATCTGCCTTTGTGTTAAAGATGTAAACTGGCAGAGGATCACAAAGACAAAAAAGATGAGAAGAGAAATCAGACCAGTTAAGTCTTAAAATTATGTTTTGATAAATAGGTCCTTCCAATGTTTTTAAAGAGCTGCCCATCGGACTTTGCCCAAACCCTATAAAAACTCTAGCTCTAACCTTCAAAGAAAATCATAGAGGTATAGTTTCTCTTTCAGAAGTAATTTTTGGTCCTTTTGTTTTTCAGTTAAAACCTTCGCAGAATACCCTCCTATATAATAAAAGGCTAATACGCAAATCAACCCAACGGCAGGATGACCAGTTGCTATGATGCGCACTGACCACCAGGGGGCAGACGCTCGGCGCCTGGCCCCAATTTGGGCTCCTCCCTGGCCACCTGCCACTGGGTGCACTGCTACATCCCCCCAGGGGTCCCAGACTGCAAGAGAAATGTCCGATTGCCAGCGGGGATGGGGCCTAGGCCAGCAGCCGGACATCCCCTGAGGGGTCCTGGACTGTGAGAGGGCGCAGGCCGGGCTGAGGGAACCCCACACACACTGTACAAATTTCATGCGCCAGGCCTCTAGTCTGATTATAATTTGAAACAAAATCAAAATTTTCCTAATTTTTATTTTAAAACGTTTATGCTCTTTGGGCAACAAAGGAATTAGTACTGAGAAGTTCACATTTGGACAGTCTATATTAAGATTCGACAATACAGAGAAAAAGCTATAAGCCACATGTCTGTCTCAAAATGACTTATAACAGGAAAATTCCAGAAATAACTAAAAATTATTAAAATGATTACAGGAGTTGTGGCATACCCACTGGATCTTCTATTTTGAAGCCAGTCAAAATGATGGACATAAAACCCAAGTGGCCACAGGGAATTGCTTTATTTAAATATATATATATATATATATATATATATATATATATATATATTTAAAATAAGCTGGAAGGAATCCATTCCCAATAAAAAGAACAGTTTTAATTAACCAAACAACATAAGAACACAAAAGCAAAATCGCTCATCATGATATTTCATAAAGAAACTAGAAAAGCTAAACTAAATAAAGATGCATTTTTAACGAAGACAGATCTGAGCTATTTTTTAAATCTTTTCTTCTTACGCTTAGCTATACATGCCACTGATTGCTGGGGAAAAAAATTTCTCATTGTGTAAAAATCCAAATAAAGTCACTCTAATTATTTAAAATCCTAGCTATTATACTTAGACTCTTGTCACTGAATTAAACTAAAAGAATTTAACATCAAGTCACTGCACAAAGCTACACTTATTCTTTTTAGAAAAATCAGCCAACATAGATCTTTAAAGAAATCCAGAGTAAGAACAAAGAACTGGGTCTGACTCAGTTTCCTTAGCAATAAACATATAAAACTAAGAGTCTGGAAAGATGCATTAAAAAAAGCAATTTTAATTGTGCCACTTATCAAAGATTTTGTTTTTAATCAGCATGTCTTTTTATTTTATTATTTCTTCCTACCACCTAGTCTAAAGCAGCCATTATCACATCTCACTCTTTTTTATCTGCTATGTTTCTATTTTACTGGGTTTTTTATTGTCTCTGGCCCACTGGAAGTGGGCTCGTAGGGAAAGGCCTGTTTTCTCTCTCATTCCCCCGGGGCTGCTGCACACGGGTGTGTCGGTGTTACACAGGTGAAGAGCACAGCACGCAGGTACACAGGGCCCCACCGGCACCACCGAGCGAGGCAGCACCTAGGACTCATCGTCACGCATGTCAGAGAGATGCTGGCCCTCTTCGCACTGTGGTGCTGCAACCCCTCTCTGCATGCATGCGCCGGGCTCTTCACGCGTGCGCCGGGCTCTGCACGCGTGCGCCGGGCTCTGCACGCGTGCGCCGGGCTCTGCACGCGTGCGCCGGGCTCTGCACGCGTGCGCCGGGCTCTGCACGCGTGCGCCGGGCTCTGCACGCGTGCGCCGGGCTCTGCACGCGTGCGCCGGGCTCTGCACGTGGTGAGTTTCTCATCACAGGAAGGCGCAAACCACAGAGAATGGTCCCTTCTGGGGAGCCACCGGCAGACCCAAATCGGCACCCCCCCACACACATACACAGACACACACACACACACACAGACACACACACACACACACACACACACACATCCCTGGAGCACTTCTCACCAGGAAGTGATGGGAAAAACCTGTTCAGGTTTTTGCCTTTCCAAAGCGGGTTTTAATCGCCGCAAGGAGCTTTAGAGAGTGAGATTGGACAACGTTTGCAGGTGACTGGGTTTCCAGGCCTTCTGAAGACTGGCTGTGACCCCTGTAATGACCCGCTGCTCCCATGAACACCTTCATCAAGGCCACGGCAGTGGGCAGAAGCACCCCGACACCAGCGCTCAGGGCAGGACGGCTCCCGGCGCATCGCTCGCCTCCAGGAGCGGCCGTGCGGGCAGCAGGCCCAGGGCTGGCCGCGCCCTCGCGTGTAGCCGGCTCCGCTGACAGCCGACGGCCAGCGGCCAGCGACATGGAGCCGGTGGAAACAGACCAGGACCGGGTGCAGCTCCTAAAGCACACCACACCACACCACACCACACCACAGCTGCCTGAAACCATAGGCCGGGTCCTCTGTAAATAAAGGAGGCTCAGTGCCCTAACATGCCGTCTCCCCTGTGGTTTGCTGCCGGCCGGCAAGCGAGGCCTGTGAATGCAGAAGCCAGACTGAGCTGGCTGGGCCTGGTCCGAACGACACTGCACACCAGAGCCGACGACAGCCTCCGCGGGGAGAACAACGTCAAAGCGGAGGCCGGGCCTCCCACCACCCTCTGAGACGTCCCAGTGTCGCCTCTGCTTTGAAATTACAGGGGACTTTTCACTTCACCCCGTGGCATCGCTCACTGTCCTGAGACAGGAAGATGTGGGACACAAAACACAAACACACCTGCTCCAGTGAGGGCTGTCCCCCCAGGGGAGAAAAAAGCCCTACCGTCTCTCCTCCTTCCTACCAATTTATTCCCCCACTTCCCCGGAAGGAAGGCGAAAAAGAAAAGTGGCACACACACAGATAAACACTAACATACATTCGTTAGTTTAAGCTGCCTTAGCCTTCAGAGGAGCAAAACCATTGGAGGGCCTGGTGGATGACAAAGGAGCAGGCGTGTGACGACGGAGATGATGGAAACCGTGAAGCACAAATGGGGAGTGGGCATTCAGGCAGGCTCTCCGAGACGCCGCGAGCATCTGCAGGTGCGGCTTAGAGCTCACATGAGATGATTCTTTCTGTGGAGGGCCGAGAGGGCAGAGGTTGGAAAACAGGAGGAACCGAAGAGAGGGAACGAATGAGGGAACTAAGTAGGAAAGAAAGGAGAGGGGAGACAAGGCAAACTGATTGGGTGTTAAAGGAAGAAAATCGAGGCCTGGCCGGTACGGCTCGGCTGGCTGGGCATCACCCATGCACCAAAAGGTAGCTGGTTTGAGCCAGTCCACGCACATGCCTGGGTTGCCGGCTCCTGCCCCAGGAGAAGGTGTGCAGGAGGCAACCCAGCGGATGTTTCGCTCTCACGTTGGTGTTTGCTGTCTCCCTCCCTCTCCCTTCCCCTCTCCCTTCCCCTCTCTCTAAAAATCAATAAAGATCTTTTTTAAAAAGGAAGTCTCTCAAACAGACCGGGACGTGAGGGATGTAATGAAGCGCAGTCAGGGACTGACGCATCAGACTGTTTTAACAATGCCTGCATGCAGCTCAGTCTGTAAGAAGCCCTACGTGTTCTCTCACTAGTAGCATACGGAACCAGTAAGCACTTCAGTAACCGGGAGGTTTAAACGGAAGGTAAGAGGAAACATAAAACCAATGGTATTTTTCCGTGCAGACTTCAATCAATCCAGTCACTAAGGCGTTGTGGGACTGAGGGAGGGAGGTACCACTCCGAGGCCTCCCACTACTAAGTGACACGTGGGGTAGTTTAGACATATCTCTTTTTAGCAACATTTATCTATTTGTCGAGATGCAGGTTTATGGTCTAATTCTGAGCCTTATAGTACGGATCTTATCAATCATTTTGCATAGTCTACCATGAATATATATATATATATATATATATATATATATACACACACACACACACACACACACACACACACACACACACACTAATAAAAGAGTAACATGCAAATTGACCATGACTCCGCTACACCCACCAGCCAATCAGAACGAGTATGCAAATTAACCCAACCAAGATGGCGGTGGCCATGGAGCTAGAGCTAGCAGGAGGCTTGGGTTGCCCCTGGCGATGGAGGAAGCCAAGCTTCCTGCCCACCCTGGCCTCTGCTCAAGGCTACAAAGTT